>JBBMOC010000110.1:440068-460533 GCA_037975185.1 Centropyge bicolor | reverse complement strand
AGCTGTCAATCTAAGTGGCGCCACTTTGATTGACAACTAGCCACTGATGGTCTAAAGGGCGTCACCCCGGCTAATTCTAGTCACTGAGTTTGGGAAAGAGATCGTCGTGGGGTTAGCCGGCTAGCAACAATATTTAGCATTTAACCTAGCTGGTTAGCCGTAGCTAGTTTGATTATTTCCAACAAAGCGGCTTTTTTCAGCCAATAGCGTTCATTCGACCCGCCTCAGCTCTGCCCTCGCTCCACCTCTTTGTCCATATTTGGAGTAACCGGAGGTAGGCTACCAAGATGGCTGCGCACTACGATTTGCTTCATTTTTGCTCTTCAGAAACCTATGGGTGACGTCACGGACACTACGTCCATATTTTATACAGTCTATGATCACAACTGGAGGCCTGTTGTTTTCCATGTAAACACATCTTGACCCAAAAAAAAAGCAGCGACTTGATCACATTTGCTCCCAGTCGACACATCTCAGCTACAACAGGCTGACTGCTTCTTCTGTCTGTGCCGTGGGTCCGATGTGGGCTACAGGCGTCAGTAAACAACGCAGTGTGGTCTGTGGAGTTTCTCTGCTGCCGTCCTCCAGCGTGGAGAGGAGTGGTCGAAAAAGAAAAAGAGGTGCAGATAACAATGAAAAGTGTGCACCATCCAGTTTCCCAGAGCCCGACGTGACGTCTTCACATTTTTTTTTGTCCGTCAGTCCACGAGACATTTGAGAAGCCAGAACCAGAAAATGTTTGGAATTGGATTAAACAACTGACATGACCCGGTAAGCACATCTGCCTGTCATGCAGGAGACTGCAGTTTGCCTCCTGTTATTTTTTCCACCATCATGATTTTCCTATTAATCACGTTGTAGTGCATACTTTATCTTTCATTAGCTGCAAAGATAAATGTACCTGCTTCTTGCACAGTCTTAGGATGGCGACAACAGACTTCCTAAATGAAAATAAACAAGTTTCTCTCCAGTTACTCTTTTGACCCATTAATGCGAAATTATCTTTGCTTGTTCAACTCTCACATGTGTGTGTTTGGACCGGCTCAAAGCCTCCAGCTGGACACAGCAGTGCTTAGATGAGAGAGGAGAGTTAAGGCATGAGAGTGTTTGGTGAGCTTGACGTGGGAGTGTTAAAGTGTGTTTGGGAGGGGGGGTTCACGACAGCTGGAGGACGACCGCGCTTCACTTGCTTTCCCACCTGTCAGTAACCCCCCCTCCTCCCAACAGAACAAAACACAAGTTTAATATAAAGATATATGCAAAGTTGGCTCACTCACACACAATGGCTTTGATCACATAGGGCACAGGGCCACTCAGAGAGCCTACAAGCTGCTTACACCACGATCATGTCATACTGGAGTTATCACAATTACGACTTTCCTCTAAACTTCTAAATAGCGCTCACTTCAGTTTGCTTGTTGTCATCACAAGTGTGAAACAGCTTTTTCAAAAAGCTGGGCTGTATCTGACTTGGCACTTAATAACATGGGAATGCCTTAAATTCACCAGCCAAAGACAGTCATTCTGTGCAATTACACTCGAATTTATTGGACATGGTGTTATATTGTATTAACTAAACCTACAACCATCTTATTGACAAGAAGTCATAAACACAGGAGTCTCTCCCATTTCTATCATCCACCCCACCTGACATGAGGTCAGCATTATTCCAAGTGTATGAGCCTCAACTCCTGCTGAAAACTCTCCCCCCCCACTCCTTATATTGTGTGTTCCGTCAGAAAAGACCTACATGTGTTCACTCTTCTGTTGTGTTCTCAGCCTGTTTTGAAGTGAATGATGGGATGTGCACTTTAGATAACATTTTTGATTCTGTACAATAAAATTTTAAGAAAAACGTTCTGTTCTGTTGAGAACCCAAGACTCATGTTATCAAAGATTTAGAACATTATGAATGGACAAAAAATACATTTAGAAGTCTCTCACTAACAATAAAAAAAAATCCTATAAAAGTGATGCCATCTACTCAGCCTGATGGATGCCTGGTACCTTACATATCAATACACTACAACAACATCAGCATATACTGAATTTCCATTTACTGCATGTAGTAATATAGTCTATACTCTATTATATTTTATCATATTATGAGTTAATAATCTGTAATATTATTTGAATATATACTTTAATATTATACTCACCTATTATGTTGTTAATAATATATATTTTTCACTACAAAATATATAAATATTGTAAGCATTAACAACATCATAAGAAAGCAAATGTAAATTTACGTCAACTCTTGCACTCGTGCAATAAAGTATATATAAAAAATATACCTATTAGAGCTGATGTGTATCTTACTTCACTGGGGGACCACCTATAGGTTGAGAAAGATACTTTGTGCCATATCCTTCACTTATTCACTCGCACACACCCGCATGCTGTGTTGTTGTGCCCGTCCGTGGTGGCTGAGTCTTAATAAAGACTAATCCCTGCCGAGCATCCTCTCTCTGTTCCACAGCTCCTGCTGGTCGTCTGTCTCAAGAGTGCCGTAATTTACTGTCACAGAACTCCTCAAACCGGCCAGCACACAGTGCGCTGAGGGGGACGGGAGACAAGGTAACACAGATCAGTGTCAAAAAGAAGGAAAAAAAACATTCCTACTTCCCCCTCTGGAAAAAAAAGAATAAAGTCTTAAAAAATAATGGAGGTGGGGAAAGAAACTGTTTTTCACAGACTCAAACACGCACAGCAGTTCGCCCAGCTTTGTTTAGGTTTTCTCTTTTTTTGAGAGAGAGAAGAGAAAAGGAAGGGGGGGAAAAATTGCTAGGTGGTTGTCAACGGTTGAAGCTGCAGCCGCACCTGGCATCATACGACTGGTCTTTGATCACTTGTCGAGTGAAATTCCGCCACTGGATTAAAGTGAAGGAGGGGGCAGCCGAGGGTGGGACGACTTGTCTGAAACGCAGCCCTGTGTGTTTTGTGCCTTTAATGTTGCATGCACTGCCCTGTTGGCTGTAATTAAAATCAGCATGAATTGTTGAATTTGTCTAAAGCCAACCAACTCTACTCGGGCCCTACTTTACTGCGCAGGCTGTGTGTTTGGACCTGCGCGCCCAGTGATAAATGTCACCTTTGCGATCACAGAACCGGAGCATTTAAATACCTTCAGTTATGATTCAGTTCATGGCAGTAAAGTTGTGCTCACCCACATATTGGAGAAGTTAGTAGCCTTTGAAAAAAATGAGGCAGAAAGGAATCAAATCCAGATATGAACCTCCCCTGGAAAAGAATGTAAGAGGCCCGCGACAGTATCTCACCATGTGTGTACTGTATATGCTCATGCATGTGGAAGCATGAATATACGAGTGCACCTGTAGATGTGTGTGTAAGTACAATAACACTGACATGAATAGATCAAATCTTAACTGTATCTCCTTTTGCCCCTTAAGTAGATTTAATATCATTTAAATCATCATATTCCACTATGTCAGTGTCAGACACGTATAAAGCTTGTTACACCTCAGAATCTAAATAGCTCTATTATTTTACACATGTCTCTAAAATTCACACTGGCATATTTGATATCTTCAGAAATAATGTGATCGCCACTAGAATCTTAGACCAAGTTGTCTGAGTTTGAACAGGGTTTGGCTTTAGAGCAAGAGGTTGAAATGACAGGCCCCCTGGCAGCCAGATTTAAAGGATAAAGCTTGTGAGAATTTATGTTTTTCTTCTTGCCAACAAGTTCCTGAAAAAGGCAAAAAGCAAAAACGTCTTAGTCCATCTATCAATACTCTTCGCCTTCTCTACCCTGTCTGTGGCTCCTTCTGGTCACAAGCCCGCTTGCTCCGACTGCAGACGTGAATCTTTAAATGCACACTTCAAAAAAGACTCAATAACCTGACTGAATGTTGCATCTGTTGGGGACTGTCTGTTGGCTGTTGCCGATTGACACACACTCGATGCTCTAGTCTCTAATCTGGTGCAGAATTAATCTGAAATTAAATCAAAATGAAAGACGGTGTCCGTGTTCGTGTTGACAAAAGAACATGTACCCAGTGCAATGACGTGACTCACTGATGTGCTTTTAATAGATAAGAACTTTATTAATCCCAAAGGAAATACTTGTACCAGAGTACTCCATAAATTACAGCAGCAAAAAAACAAAATGCAACTATAAAACATCAAAAATAAAATTATACAATGCAAAGTGTCTCAGGATAAACCGTATGAAATGGGCTTAAACTATATAGCTATACTTCTTAGTAGGATCAATTCATTGTTGATTTTCGTCTTGTCATGGGTGTCATATCGGAACTCTATGACACTACTATTAAGAACCGTTATCCTCTCCCCCTCATGGACTCTGCGTTCGATCATCTGCAACAAGCTGAAGTATTCACCAAGCTTGATTTAAGGAACGCTTACCACCTTATCCGCATCAGAGAGGGGGATGAGTGGAAAACTGGGTTCAACACCCCTAGTGGCCACTACGATACTTGGTCATGCCTTTCCGCCTTACTAATGCACCTGCGGTTTTTCAGGTCATGATTAACGATGTACTGAGGGACTTTTTGAACTGTTTTGTCTATGTCTACCTCGATGATATCCTGATTTTCTCTCCTGATCCAGAGTCTCACGTACACCATGTCCGCCAGGTTCTCCAACGCCTTCTGGAGAACCCGCTCTATGTCAAGGCCGAAAAGAGTTTCATGTTGATACTGTATCTTTCCTGGGCTTCATCATAGCCCCTGGGCATACAGATGGACCCGGCTAAAGTGAGCGCTGTGGCTGAGTGGCCCACAACTGATAGCCGCAAGAAGGTGCAGCAGTTCCTAGGTTTTACGAACTTCTACAGGCGGTTTATCAGAAACTTCAGCGCAACAGCTGCCCCCCTCCATGCTCTCACCTCTCCACAGGTGCCGTTCAAGTGGTCTCCCCAAGCTGAGGAGGCTTTCCAGACCCTCAAGTCCAGATTCACCACAGCACCCATTCTCGCCGTGCCAGACCCCAGCCGCCAGTTCATGGTGGAGGTGGAAGCCTCCAACACTGGGGTAGGAGCGGTTCTCTCACAGCGGTCGGAAAAGACAACAAGCTGCATCCCTGCGCCTTCCTATCCAGGAAGCTGTTGCCGGCTGAGAGAAACTACGATGTTGGCAATCAGGAGCTGATCGGGTGCTCCACGGAGGAGTGGAGGCACTGGCTGGAGGGGGCTCAGCATCCGTTTCTGGTTTGGACCGAATCGATCACAAAAACCCCGACCCCGAGCCTGTTGCCAAGGTACCCAAACCTATCCTTCCACTGAACCGTGTGGTTGGAGCAGTTACCTGGCAGATAGAATCTGAGGTGGAGCAAGCCAATGGTGAGAGTCCGCCACCTAGTGGATGCCCTGCAAATCACCTGTTTGTTCCTGTAGCTATGCGCCCACAGGTGATTCACTGGGCTCACACCTCGCTGCTCACCTGCCATCCTGGTGTCAAATGCACCATGCACCTCATCGCCCAGAGGTTCTGGTGGCCGTCCATGGAGCGCGGGGTCCAGGAGTACGTGGAGGCGTGCCCTGTCTGCGCACGCAACAAGACATCCTCCCGAGCCCAGATGGGACTGCTGCAGCCGCTCCCGGTTCCCTCGCACCCATGGGCGGAGATCTCCATGGACTTTGTCACGGGGCTCCCGGTCTCGGAAGGTAACACCGCCGTTCTCACAGTGGTGGATCGTTTTTCTAAGATGACACATTTCATTGCTCTGCCTAAGCTGCCGTCAGCCAAAGAAACGGCTGAAATTATGTTGAATCATGTCTTCCGTCTCCATGGTTTCCCCAGAGACATTGTGTCAGACTGGGGGCCCCAATTCATCTCCGGGTTCTGGAGAGAATTCTGCAAAATGATTGGAGCCAAGGCCAGCCTCACTTCTGGGTACCACCCGGAGTCCAATGGCCAAACGGAGAGACTGAACCAGACCCTGGAGACATGCCGGCACTGTCTTATCTCCCAGAACCCCGCGTCCTGGAGTAAGCACCTGGTGTGGGTAGAGTACACGCACAACACACTACCTACCTCTTCTACTGGCATGTCTCCCTTTAAGTGTGTCTATGGTTATCAGCCCCCTGTGTTTCCGGCCCTGGAGAGGGAAGTCACGGTCCCCTCCGTCAACGCCATGGTCCACCGCTGCCACGGGATCTGGGCAGCTGCGCACCGGATCCTGCTTCAAAGCGCCGACAGGATGAAGAGAGCGGCGGACCGAAGGCGGCATCCCGCACCACCTTGTCCCGCAAGTTGGCTTCACAGTTCGTAGGACCGTATCCCATCTCCAAGGTTGTCAACCCGTCATCTGTCCACCTACGCCTGTCCCGGTCCCTGAAGGTCCATCCTATGTTCCACGTCAGCCGGGTCAAACCTGCTAAGGAGAGCCCATTGGTTCCAGCAGCCGAACACCCCCCCCCCCCCGGATGGTCGAAGGCGGTCCTGTCTACACGGTCAAAAATCTGCTGGCAGTCCGCAACCGAGGGAGGGGGAGGCAGTTCCTGGTGGACTGGGAGGAATACGGTCCGGAGGAGCACTCGTGGGTCCCGTCGAGCTTCATTCTGGACCCAGATCTCATCACGGACTTCTACAGACGCCATCCTGAAATTCCTGGGCCATCAGGAGCCGTCCCTAGAGGGGGGTTACTGTCATATCTGTTTTATTTTGAAACTAACTTCCCCTCTCGTTCCAGGTAGCTTGCCCTTCCTCTTGTGTTTCCCGCCGTTGTAATTGTCAGCCCCGCCCTGATTGTTCCCAAGTGATCCCCTTCCTTGTGTATTTAAACCTGTGTCTCCCTTTGTCTTGTGCCAGATTGTCTTGTCTCGTCCAGAGTAAGTCTTTCAAGCCGTTCGTTCATGTCACGTCTCGTTCTTGTTCATGTTATGTTTTTAGTTGTTACTTTGTGTTGCCTTTTTGCTGTTTGATACCTCTTCGGAGCGATTTTGAGTTCTTGCATTTTTTTTCCCTTTTTGACTCTTTGTGTTTCCTCATTGTGAGTGACTTTAATTTGATACTTTTAATAAAAACTCTTATTTTGAAGAAGTCCCTCTCTGTGTTGTGCATTTGGGTTCAGTGTTTGCTCCAGACTTGTCAATGGGATTTGATTATAAGAATAAAATACAGAATGTTAGTTTCATCGAATAAGGGGTTAAATCAGAATTGGAATCAGCAAACACAAAACACCCACATGCAGTTCTTATTTATGTATCGGCATGTAAAATTATATTTCCTCTAAAAAATTACCTCTACTTATTTATATTATGTCTGCCTTTATCAGAACTACCTTGAGGACATCTGTGTACTTTTTTTTTTTTGTCAATTTTTCTAAAATACTAGGCAGGCCTGTTGTCTGGTCCCCTGCCCGTGACTTCCCTCAGACACACTGTGTTGTGTGACAGGTGACGATCGCACACTGTAGCCCTGCTGTGTGAACGCAAAGCACCAGTTAAGACCCTCTTTCAAACATGCCAGGACATCCAAGCTAAACTGTTAGCGATACCGAGTTAACACCTAGCGTGGGAGCCATGACAGAGCACCATTGCTTTGAATGGTGGGAGCGACCTTGAGTGAAGCACCAGGAATTCCCTCCACTTGACAGCTGGCTCTCACGTACGCCCTTGACTTAGCATGTGCTAATGCTGTCAGAGATGTTTGGGAAGAGAACTGCTGGCATGCTAATCTGCGCTATGTTTGCCACAAGGCTAAGCTGAGCCGTCCAAGGCATGCAGAGGGAGGTGTTGACAGTAGTGCTACCAGTTGTTCGATCCTCCACTGGGGTGGTACTGGGAGATGAAAGGGACCACAGATTTCCCAGGTTGCAGTGGATGGCCACAGCAACTGGGTGAGTCCATGGTGGGAGGGGCAGTGGTCACGGCAGCTGCTGTGATGGCGAAATCACCACTGGGTTCCACCGACGCAGGACATGCAAGCTACACCCCTACAGTCCTATGCCCACATAGACAGTGTGTCAGAATATGAGCCTTGTTTTCACACCATTTTAATAAAGTTAACTCACAGCTGTACGAGATAAGAACTGGCAGAATTCAATTTAATCAGTAAACCACAGATAATACAATGCATGATTTGGAACAATAGTGATCTTGTGTATACGACTGATATAAAACCAGGCTTGTGATATATCTAGTTCAGACACATTTGGGGAGGTTTTCTCACATTGTTGTCACATATTTTTAGGAGATATGATTTAGTAACAGACATTTTTAGTTCTGTTAAAAAGTACATCACATACTGACTTATGCACGGTTATGTTTAAACAAGCATGCGCTTGCAGTTTTCATAGCACTTTTTTTTTTACTTTGAACTGAGCAAATCTAAAATATTAAACTCTGCGAAAGACTGGAAGAAAACCTGAATCAATTTTTATTTACCATGTTAGATCTTATTTAAGGAGAATGATACGGGTTAAAAGACAATGCTCACATCCAACAGTCATGAATGAATGGGGAAATATTTGGGTGTGGGGATGGTTTGCAGATTTCTTCTTGGTGACTTGAGCATGATCAGCTTCTCAAGGACCAAAGAGATGCCCAACTCCTGTCCTGCAGAGGCATGTAATTCCTTTTGTCATGTGTGGAAAAGAATTCATTTTCTAGCACAACAATCACCCTAAAGATGAACCAAACCGATGCCAGGACTGAAGAGGGCCCAATGAAGAGAAAGGAGTACTTTTATTACTTTCTTCACAGTGTCCAGACCTCAAACCCACTGAACCTCTATGGTGATATTTGAAAAGACAAAAGGTGAAACGTACAGTACCAGTCAAAGGTTTGGACACAACTGCTCATCCAGTAGCTCACAAAACTATGAAAGAGCACATGTGGAATTATGTGGTAAACAATAAAATGTAAACAAAGCACAACATATTTTGGATTCTTCAAAGTAGCCACCTTTGACGACAGCTTTACACACTGTTGGCATTCTCTCAGCCAGCTTCATGGTAGTCACCTGGAATGGTTTTCAGTCAACAGGTGTGCCCTGTCAAAAGTTAATTTGTTGATTTTTTTTTCTTTAATATGTTTGGCACTATCAGTTGTGTTGTGAATGGTCGGTATACAGTGAATAACCCTATTCGACTGCTGTAGTAATCCATAATATGGCAAGAACCACTCAACTAAGTAAAGAGAAACTGCAGTCCACCATTACTTTAACACATGAAGGTCAGTCAGTCTGGGTCAGTCAGTACTGTATATTGTAATTGAGAATAACGGTGGGAACATTTCTCAAATTCTGTTAACACATGTATATTCAATAAAAGGCCTGATCAAGGCAAACAGTATTGACGCATTGAAAAATGTTTACTTTTATTTTGAATGTCAGCATGTTTATCATTTATTTTTGGGTTCATTAATTCTTTAATGAAATGAGACATAGTACTTTCTCTTGTGGTGAATGCTCTGATTTGGGATCATTCTCACTCACCAAAATACAATTCTTTGACTGGTCCAGCAGATGGCAGCAGTCACACCTAATGAAACTGTCATCTTCAGCCTCATAACGCTCACACTAGGAGGCAGTGAAGCCTTAGTCAGAAAGCTTAAAGGAGACGAAGCTATTTGATGTGACATTTCCCATAATGCCTTGAACTGTTCTGCATCATAGAAAAGAGTGTGGTACAGTGGAGAGACAAACAGGAAACAGAGAGAAGTTACATGATGTGTGTCTAAACCACTAGGCCGCCAAGACACCCACAAAACACCTTTCTACTACAATGACCAGGTCCTGTGTTTAACAATCTGACATATGTGAAGCAGTGAAACCAACAAAAAAATCTTTAAGATGTTCTCCTGGTGAACAGGTAATACTGGAGCAGTGCTTCAGAGGGCATTTAAACAAGGTGAGTGTGGTGAGTCTTTAGTGGTCATTCAAGATGGGAAAAACATACTAAGCAGAAAAATGCTTAAATCAGGATGCGATATCAAAAATACTAAGATACGAACATTTTGATTTGTCATAGTAGCACAACACCCTGACACTGAAGCACTGTGACAAGTCAAAATGTCTGCAGTTAAAAAAAAAACTGAAAAAAAAAAGACTCAAAACTGTGTGTTAGCCTTAGCCCTTTCACCCTGCTCAAGTTCTCACATCAAGATTAGTCTCTTATCTTGATGAAGTGTTTGCCTTCAGAGAGCATCTCAAAGACAAATAGGCCTCTCAGGGTGGTTTTGGTTTTGGTCTTTGGAAAAATGATTTGTAATGATAATATCAGAAAATCAATTTGATCAATTTTATTGTTATTCTGATTTTGACTTCATATTTCAGCTTATATTAAAGTAGCAAAATGTTTCTTCATACTTTGCCATACAATGTTTGTCTGCATATTTTAGTGGAAGGTATCACTGGTAAAACAGCATACTCAGTCACTTTGCTGTGTAATTCAGCCAACGCCAGGTCCACCTACAGTAGTCTTACAGCATGTGTGCCCATGGCCATCCACTTTGAGGAGTGTATATCCTTGTATATGACTGTTGCCGTTTATGTTTGTACTTATGTGCATCTACATGCATGCATATACAGTCAAGCAGGGGTGTGGTGCCCTCCACCTCGCCTTGGTTCCATGGGAACCTGTGCACAGCTAATCCTCCTTTTGGCTGGAGAGGGCTTCTCCAAACAAATCATCCAGCTCTAAGACCCACTGCTCCTCAAGTGGGCTCCTGGCTCTCTTTGCCAAGCCTCACCAAAAAACCTCTCTCCTTTCTTCTCTCTTTTCTCATATGCTTCATATAAAACAGCTACCTACCGTGAGGCAAATCCCCTCGTCTCTGTCTCTTTTCTTCTCGGAGCAAGGGAAGGAGAAAGGAATGGGGTGTGGATAAGCCAGGCCAGCAGGAGATTGTCAAGTTGAAGAACTAAGATGAACTGTTTTGGAAGAGCGGGTGAGTCTGAATAAATGGGTTCTGGTAAAGGGGTCATTGTTTGATAGCAGGCAAGAAGAAAGTGAGGATAAAGGGGTGGATCTCAATAATTTATGTGGCTCCTTCTGCTTTCTTTTATTGTGCATTAAGATCTATGCATCTGTTTATAGTATCTATCTATAGTGGACGCTGGATTTCTTCTGCCATGTTCATTTATGACACCTTGGAGTGTATCACAGTATTAAGCTGCACCCTCTAATAGTAAAGATGAGCAGTGTTTGTTTAAAGCAGTTGTTCACCTGGTTGAGTGCATACCATGTATCAAGGTCCTTGTTGCAGCCTGGGCCCTTTGCAACTCCTTACCAGTGCCAGCGAACTGGTAATAAATGAGAAAATTAGAAGTGTTGATTCTCAAATTCACCATCATAATGTTATACGGAGAAAGATGTACACATGTAAATAGCACTAAAAAATATATTGAAATTTGGATTGAATAAATGATGTCAGATTGGGGTCTGGATTTTAATACCATTATGTTATCTTGCATGAACAGATGGTTCACCCAAACGAGCTTACAAGACAGACTCAGTCAGTTTCCAGGTCCATAGGTGTGAGACTAAATATACAAATAAATAAGACATAAATAGTATATTCTTCATGCCTTCATACTGGACATGCATCAAATAAACTGATCCCATATTGTATCTGTGTTTCAGAAATAAAACTAGCCCGTACTTTGCCACTCAGTCCAACTTCTCATTTTTAACCCAAAATATTTCAGAATGAGAAATAGCACTGCGCTGGTATGTCCTGCAAACCTGCCATGTTCATCCAGGTGACATAAGTTTAGAAGGAGTACCAAAGTGCAATATGTAACTGTGGAGCCATTGTCATCCATGGCTAATTTTTTTTAACTTGAGTGTCAGTCATTTTCATAATATAAATTAGGCAGACACCTTTCTTGTCTTTGTTGATGTTTTAATGGCAGATTATGTAATTAAGAAAATCAATTTCTCACAAACACATATTCGGCTTAAACTAAGAGCATATGTAAATATATTTGTGAGCTAAAGTTAAACAAAGATACATGAGTAACTGTGCAAAAAATGTTATTAACTACATGCAAGATTATCATCAAATCAAATCCTCTCATCTCCCCATCTCGCATCATCAGCTGACCTGAACCTGACTGACTGACTGATGTAGCACCCTGATTCCCTGTCTCTCCAACAAGGACCCCATTTCTGGTGTGGAAGACCTTGGCCACTTGGCAGTATGGTGTGCATCGGCTGTATGTTGTATTGGACCACATCAGGTATGGTTTTCAGTGACTCCAGCCAGCTGCCATAGACAAAGGGACCTCTGTCTGCTGCTCATTAAATGCACTGCTGAAATGTATTAAGAGCCTATATTTATCGTAGTATTAGTGTCCTGAAGGTGCAGTCTTTACTGTCAATCTAATCTTTTAGATTCAAACTGTTGTTATATTCCACCAATTGCATTCACACATTTTGACTTCACACCATATTAAGATGAGAACTAAGACAAAAAAAGATAGAGGAAGATAGCTAAAGGAGGCTGGTTGAAACATTCGCAGCATAAATGTAAAAAGTTATCCGTATCCTATAGTGCAATAAAACATCTATTTGACCTTTCACCACTCACAGTGATGTAGATGAAAGCAAACAGGCTTTTTATTTTAGAGTAAGTCTGGCTACAGTGAGAATAAGGCATTTTCATTCTATGATGACTTAAAGACTATTTGACCAATTTAAAAACAGAAGCAGGATGCGTCTCTACTGATGTTGTTCATTATTAATATAGTTCTGCCTTCATGGATAGAGATTTTCAACCTCATAAAATTTAAGGTGCAAAGCATGGACCTGTGAAAAAATACAAAAATGATGCAGTATTCCACTGTATTTACATGTCTGTAAGGAGCTGAGGTTGGAATTTTCAGCCATGTTAGTGGCATGGTTGTCACGGTTTAGTTTTTGCTGGACCCAAGAGCAACACACAGACCAGGGGGAACTGAGAGAAAAGGATTTATTCGAACACAAAAAACTCCAGCACTTACAGAAAAGAAGAGAAAAAGGCTACAAACTAAGGAGTCCAGGTGAGGAGCTGCTTCAGTGGCTGGAGGCTGGGAGGTGAGCGCCGAGGCTGGATGGAGGAGACATGAAGGTGAAGGCCGAGCACTGGGGACGAGAGGAGACACTGGAGACACTGGAGACAGGGAATGCAAGACGAGAGTGAGGGGACGATCCAGCAGCTTCCAGGTGGAACCGTGGAGCTTTTAAAGCTGCCGGTCGTTAGGAGGGAATGAGGGACAGCTGGGAGAAGGGAGAGGGGACCCAGCACCAGCAGGCCACACCTCCAGCCACTGAAGCAATGCCTGTGCCTGTGAAGTGAAACACTGAAAAATGCACTGAAAAATAAATCAACAAAACACGAGAGGAGCAAACCATGACAATGGTGTTATAATCTGTCAGTCGATCAGTCCACCGCTTTGGTCCAGACTGTAATATCTCATCAACTGTTCAATGGAATTGCATGGAATTTTGTAGACATTCATGGTCCACAGAGGATGAATCTTGGATGGATTTGATGATTCAATGAATTCTCCTGTCAAGCCACCATGACGTACAACAACAGCTATTGCCATTGAAGGTGGTACACTCATTCATGTTGCCCCCAGGATGATTTATCTTCACTTTAGTGATTCCCTGACTTTCCATCTTGTGCCATCATCAGGCCTGTCCAATAATTTGGTTTATGGCTAAACACCTCTAAAGCTAATGGCATTCCCATCAGTCTCAGCATGCTGACATGATGAACTCAGACAGTGAACATGGTAAACATTATACCTGCTTTACTTGTCCATGTTATGTTTCAGCACTGTCAGTGTGAGCGTGTCAAAATGCTGAATTAAGCATGCAATGCAAAGCCCCACTGTTCCTAAGTACAACCTCACAGAGCCGCTGGCCAGGCTACACTCTGACTCTAGCTGGCAACAAGCCTGTGCTACGAACTGAGGGATGCAGTTTGAAAGACATGGGTACTTATCCAGCAGCAACAGTCTAACAGAAGACACTATGACGCTGCATTATGAGAAATGAAAGATCCAGTGTTTTTGGAGCTTAACTCATACTAGGAACTAAAGATTAGGAGATAGGATGAAAGAGAAACAACAAATTGTATGGAGGTGTTTATGCACGTGGATGTGTTCGTCTATGCTGTATGTGTGTGTTAACCTTGTAATAGAATAGTGATAGTGGTTAGTGGTTAGGCTCCAGCAGTGTGAGAGTTCACACCATCGACAGTCACCGCACCCTCACAAGTTCACCAACACAGGCGCTATTCTGTCGATGGTTCCACAGAAATGTGATACTGGCTCTACAAACATGTTGCACAGCCGACAATCTGTTGATAGAACACCATTAATGTTAACACAGTATGTTTTTCTGTAGACTTTCACAGACTGTTGTGGTCGAAGGTGTTTGTCTTGTCCAAGTTCCAAACAGCTGATGAGAGTTAAAAGTAAACTCAAATGAAGATATCCACACCCTTACATTACCTGTTTTCACAGGTTGTCCTGATCTGAGTGTGTTAAAAAGGATATATATACGCCAGCCGGACTTTGTCTTCATTGAATTTCTGTCAATGTAATTAGTTTTTTATTGCACTAATCAACAGAAAAGATTCAAAGATGTCAAAGACTAAAGACAAATATGAAGCATAAAAAATGTGATTACACATCACATTTACAAGAATTAACCTCCTTTAAGTAAATACTGTATTTACAACCCTGCTTCCAAAAAAGCGGGGAGGCTGTGTAAAACTTAAAACATAATGTGATAATTAATCCTTTTTGACATATACTTAATTGATTATGTAATGCCTTACTTTGTCAACGTTTGATTTTTTTTTTAATCAAAAAATTACTAAAAACATTATCAACACTGATTTTTGTAAATATCTGCTTATTCTGAATTTGATGGCAGCAACATATGTCAAACACGTTGAGCAACAAAAGACTGTGAAAGTTGTGGACTGACAAAACCACCTGTTTGGATCCTTCCACAGGTGAACAGGTTCATTGGTAACAGGTGATAGTACCATGATGAAAGGTTCGTCCTGGAAAGACTCAGTTGTTCACAAGCGAGGATGGAGAGAGATTCAACACTTTGTGAACACATGATTGTATAAGGGAGATTAGTACATGGACTCAGGAACACTATGTAAAACTGTTGTCAGTAAAGGAGGGAGTTGCACATAATTGTATTCATTTTTGATGTAGCTTTTACACAGCATTGTAAGCGAGGTAACCTTTGTGATACTGACAGCTAGGATGTTGTGGTGTCACTGGTGTGACCGGAGCAAATTTGCCCCATGCTCCTCAGTGAAACTGCTCAAATTCTGTCACATTGCACAGGGGCCATGAGTGAACAGCAATAATCAATGTGTTTGGCTTTATATTTTTCTTTATTCATTTAATACTCTACCACCACAAGCCCTCCAGGGCCTGCACAGGAGCATCCACACAGCACTGCCAGGCTTCACAGAGCGAATGGTACATTTCTGGCAGCCCACACCAAACAGTGTTTAGTACATTCACAAAGCTAAAGTTTGGTCTCAGACAATAGAAGATTTTTCCTGTTTGTTTCAGTGTCAGTCTTCAGATGAGTTCTCCTTCAAGAGGGCCTTTCCTTTCCACTTCGCAAGCACCCTGGCAGGTAAAATGCAAGTTGTATGTACAAGCATCTCAGTGAAACCCTTCAGCTCATTTAAAGTTGCCACAGGTTTCAGTGGTGCCCCTCATTAGTGTCCCACTACGAGCTGCCTGATGATGATGCTAAACTCCGAGGCATATTCAGGGCCTTGATATTCTATTTTCATATGTCTCACCCCTGACCTTTCCTCTAGTTCTTCTAGATAATCTTCCTGCAGGTTTGCTTGTGTTACAACCCCAAGAAGCTTGTTACCCAAAGGGGTCCAACATAATTTCACAAGTCAAGAGTTGCAAAAAAAAAACATGTTCCATTTTATTCTGATCAGAAAAGTGCACTTGATCAGAATATCAAAAGAATTAAAACCCCGAAACTTCCCCAAACTAAATGCAAACTGATGGGCCGGCAAAAAAGAACAAAAGAAGGGAAGCCACCTCGAAACCGGGTTCTCCCCTCTACCCTAACCAAACATCACCCAACTAAACCCTGAGCAACGTAAATAAAACCACGAAAACTGAACCACCGGACCCATCAGGAAAGAGATAAAAGGAAAAAAAAACAATAAAACTACATGTGGCCACTCTGCTGCTGCCAGGCCAGAAATGGAAGAGAGAATGAAGCCCCCTCCCCCTCTTTATTGGTTCCTCAATCAACCTGAGCAGCCTCACCTGGAGAAAGGAAAAACCCAGACCAGTTTGTACTGACTCTTCTCTTTTGGCCCAACCAAACAAGTGTCCTCCTCATTCCTACATCCATTAAACATTGATTACCAAATGCTTCTCTTTGTTAAAAAATAAATCAATTGTTGTGCTTTATTTTTGCTGGTAAATTAGTAAAATGACAAACCAGATGTTGGGCTGGCTGCAGATTGCTTGTCATATAGATGAATATATGACTTGTGTGTACTTATTTAGATTATTTTGATGTGAGATTTCCTTTATCTTACATTAAAGATTCTTTTTTGTGCATTCAAAAAAACTTTATTACATCCACTGGGATTCAGTGTATAACTAGAAAGCATGAGAAAGTCCTTTAACATGAGAAACTATTTACAGTGAATACCCTGTGCTTGCAACCGTCAGACTCGATGATAGCACTTCTAGCACTTTAATTGTGAATTAAAGATAATCATTTCCAGAGATGAACAAATGAAGACCTCCAAATGAAACTCTCTGTGCTCTGGCCTGTGCTCTCGGTGTGTGCTGCAAATGAACTGAGTCATAAATAAAATGATGAACGACGACGTTAAAAATTGTTCATTGCAAGAAGTAGACTTTGTTATCTATACATTTTCTGGCTTGATTTTAGCTGTAGCTTCCTGTTCATTTTCAGTTGACACTTCTGCCCACAGTACCACACTGCATATACTTCCTTTTAATTTTGATCATGCCATGTAGATGTTTTCATACATTTCTTTTTAGACTTCTATTGGGCAGCATTATAATGCTATCACGTATTTGTGTCTGTAAATAAAATATGTATGTCTATATAAGGCTCGAACGACTTCATAAAAGTGATCAATAATAAAACAGGCCTTTTTTTCTTTTTTAAATTTACCCCAGAAAACAGCCTTCGCAGTCACAACTTTACTGTAATGAGTGCTTAACTTTCTCAGTTAACCCTCAACTAAGACTATTACTTAAAAGCAAGAAAGTGGTTATAACAAGATTTTCAAGTGACAGTAAAGGATAATTAAAATAACTAAGAGATTTGATCTATCTAACACAGTATTAGCACAAACTACATTCTATTATTTTTCATGTAAAACCCTAATCTGTTAGCAACTCCATCTGACTCTGATGAAGTTGTTATGCAGATTAGGGTTTCACATGCAAAACATTGCATCAGTGTATAAAGCTTGTTACAATAGTTCAGCTTTAACCAGCTGGTAAAATGCTGGTAAACATGTTAACAAATCAGTCATAATAACAGATGTATTTCTTGATCCATTTATGTATTAATATTCTGAATACTGCATGTGTGCAATACAGTGGGATACATTAAATACAGATGGGGTTTCATTGCATGTGCGTCTGAGAGCAAAGCATGACACAGCTGCTGCTGCTCATCCAGTACTACAGGTGCAGGTTTCCGCTCTACTCAAATATTCTGGGACCTCTGAAGAGTTGCATATCCAGTTGTTACCACAGAGGGGCACTAGTTTCGTGCAAAAATGATCAGAGAGGTGAGATATTGAACAGCTGCTTCACATCAGCACTCTCTTGGGCCAAACAGTGAATCTTTAAACTTGGAGTGAGAAACCTTTTTGTTTGTTTATTTTTGAGGAATAATTTCAGATCAAAACTAGAAGTTAAACCATTTCCAAAGAAATTGTGTTATTCTTTTTGATGGGAAAACATTATATTATGCATTACATGTGTTACCAGCACAACTGAGCCTTTACTTTGGTGAATTGATTCCTAACTTTATTAGGCAGTGGCCAAATGAATACAAACCCCCAACACACACATCAGCCACGATTCTGTAGTAGCAGGTTACCACTGTTTATCAGCCATCACCTGTCTTTCAGAGTGTGTCTTCTCCCTTCTGTCAAACACAAGTTTTTGAACTTGAGCTGTGTGACACGAGGGAATTGATGTATCCACCGTCTATTTATAACACAGAGAGCAGGTGTGCCGATACACAGAGGCAAAGTGATTGGTCGGGCTCCTCAGAGGACTCTGTGCTTGTGTAAATACACACACACACACACACACACACACACACACACACACACACACACACACACACACACACACACACACAGGGAACATACTTGCATCTGCCCTATGAAAACATCCGTGCACACAAACATACACACATACATTGATCAACCATAGGAAACCTTTTACAGTGCAGGCGCATGCATGCACACCCATATGCATACGAAACAAAGGCATTCCCATGCATGCATACATTCAGACAATAAAAGATTTACGGCTTGCTGCTGGCACCCACACAGATATCCAAACAACGCTCATTTCCATCCAAGCACCTCAAACACATTTCCAAGTGTTGTCAAATGAAAAGGAAGACATGCTCTTCACAACACCAGCTTCTTCTCCCCTGAGGCTGGAGCAGATCCACACCCACAAGCAGATCCTCTGCAACACTTCACTCAAACCATCTACAGCACTCAACAAATCAACAGATCTCGTCCTGACACAAATGCTCCACAGACAGCTTCAAACATCATGTAAACACCTCTTCAGACAACCACCCGTGACCATATTTTATGCCTCCAACACTGAGGTCAAAGTGGTCAAGAGACGAACCTGTACCCACAGCAGTGAAAAAAGGAACAGCATTTCATGAGAATCAAGAGTGGGAGGAAGGTAGCAGTGTTTGCATATGCTTTTTATTGTGGTCATTTGCACCTACCTCCAGTGAGACTGAAAGCACTGCTGCAACCTCAAAAAGGAAGTAGGTGAGGCCTATTTTGACAGCGGCAATGCGAGGATATATACTTTTTAAGAAGTACACTGTGTGTGACAAATTGACATTAACATCCCTAACCCTACCTAACCCTAACCTTAACCTAACAATAACATTAACTGCTGACCTAAAAATCACAGTTTTACAAATTGAGGACACAACTTTTGTCCCCAGTTGCACCCGCTGTCCCGAATCAACTCTTGAGTCGGGTGTATGTCCCCGATTTTGACATAAATGAACCCATACACACACACACACAGTCATGTCTCTCGATCCTTCTGTGGACACTCCATTGACATAATGCATTCCCTTCCCCTAACCCTAGCCATCACAACTGAATGCCTGTCCCTAATCTTACCCTAAGCCTAACCTTTTTGTATTTGTAACTCTAATCTTAAAACCAATTCTTCCTAGCATAAATTTTGTGTTTAACCAACCAACATGTCCTCACAAGAGAGAAGTCTTGACCTTTCAAGAAAGGTCATTTGTTAAGGGTTAGTCCATAAAAGGTTAGAAAGACATTTACACACACACACACACACACACACAAACATACATATATAAGTACCCCCCCCCCCAAAAAAAAAAAAAAAAAATTAAAAAAAAAATTAGCTCCCCTTAAAGTCAGCACTTTGAGATCTAGTGTTGTCTTCTTCAAAGTCAGCAGCACAGAGGTTACTGTTTGTGCTTCAGAAAAGAATGAGATGCTATATAGTGGTGCTTTATTCGGCTTGTTTTCTTGTGTGTCGCCCCTACTCTTTGCTCACCCTCTTTTATTCAAATGTGGTTCTCTTCCTTTATTTGGGGCTTCTCTTCCTCACACTCTAGCACATTTTACGGTACCTGTGTCATGTGCATTTCCTTCACATACAAGAGTGCCATTGAGATAATGTGCTGATTGGTTTTAGTATTTATAAGTCCTTTTGTCCATGACCCCAGGAAACAATATTTGGCCTGTATCCAACATAGTGTGATTGAATGGGGGCATGGACAAAGAAAGTAATTCACATTTGTATCGCAATATTCTTTCAGCATGAACCCCTCCCCTCTTTACCTCAGCCTGCAGCAGGAAGGACCCTCACAGTTTAAATTGGACATAGACTGTATAAAATATGGACGTAGTGTCCGTGACGTCACCCATAGGTTTCTGAAGAGCAAAAATGAAGCAAATCGTAGTGCGCAGCCATCTTGGTAGCCTACCTCCGGTTACTCCAAATATGGACAAAGAGGTGGAGCGAGGGCGGAGCTGTGGCGGGTGGAATGAACGCTATTGGCTGAAAAAAGCCACTGAAAAAAGCCGCTTTATTCGAAACAATCAAACTAGCTACGGCTAACCAGCTAGGTTAAATGCTACATAGCGTTGCTAGCCGGTTAACCCCACGACGATCTCTTTCCCAAACTCAGTGACTAGAATTAGCCGGGGTGACGCCCTTTAGACCATC
>JBBMOC010000110.1:343681-415731 GCA_037975185.1 Centropyge bicolor | reverse complement strand
TCTTGGAAAGTCCTAGAAAATAAATGACTTTAAAGCTTCATTTGTCAAAGTTGGTTAACATAGTGGAAATAGCTATGTGCAAATGTCTACTTTAAGGCAGTCAGAGATTAAGAAAATATGATCATAAAAAATCTTCAGGTTATTTAAGGCCTAGTTTTAGTGATCAACAAAACATTATGCAGTATAAACAAAATAAAGTTTAATTTCAGCACACTTTCTTTATTATTTCCATTCCATTATTTCACCTTATGCAGGTGCAATGGTCAGCAGACAGCAATGATATGTGTCCTGTATATATTACGTAATATATACAGGATATATTACACATGATATCAAACACAAGAATGAGTACACATGTACATTATGATGAACAGTTTTGTCAGTATTGGAAGGTGGGTAAATTGTATTCTACAAGTAAAGAGATAGTTGTAGTTAGTACAGATGAGCTTTCCTTCCAGTGCGTACATGAACATAACATGAAGACGTTCACCCTCTGCTGCTGTTCGATCAGTACTGCAGGCAGCCTTCCAGCTCTATTCAAAAATTCCTGGACCTCTGCTAAGTTGCATATTGTTACCACAGAGGGGCACTAGTTTCATACAGCATTGACTGAAAATCCGAGCTTGTGGTATCAGCCATTTTACATGAATACAAATATTTAATTTTAAGCCATCTGCCTATCTATCTGTATTAAACCATTATCAATATTAACTGTTGAAATAATTTGGGACAAATGATTAAGAGACAAGGCTGCTATCTGGCAATGAAGTAGAACAAATTTTAAAAGTTCTGAAGTTAGCACCTGTGCTTGCTGTCCAGCCATCATTAGGATCCTACAGTGTAGTTTTAATTTGGGTGGATCTTTTTTTGGTTAAGTACATTTTTCTTCAAATGAATAAATTAACAAGAACTCATTATATTGAAATATGAGATCATTAAAATAAACTGCACAACTGAGCCTTTACCAAATCTACATCTTAACTTTATTAGGCAGTGGCCAACTGAATACAAACCCCCAACACACACAGCAGCCACGATTCTGTAGTAGCAGGTTACCACTGTTTATCAGCCATCGCCTGTCTTTCAGAGTGTGTCTTCTCCCTTCTGTCAAACACAAGTTTTTGAACTTGAGCTGTGTGACACGAGGGAATTGATGTATCCACCGTCTATTTATAACACAGAGAGCAGGTGTGCCGATACACAGAGGCAAAGTGATTGGTTGGGCTCCTCAGAGGACTCTGTGCTTGTGTAAATACACACACACACACACACACACACACACACACACACACACACACACACACACACACACACACACACACAGGGAACATACTTGCATCTGCCCTATGAAAACATCCGTGCACACAAACATACACACATACATTGATCAACCATAGGAAACCTTTTACAGTGCAGGCGCATGCATGCACACCCATATGCATACGAAACAAAGGCATTCCCATGCATGCATACATTCAGACAATAAAAGATTTTCGGCTTGCTGCTGGCACCCACACACATATCCAAACAACGCTCATTTCCATCCAAGCACCTCAAACACATTTCCAAGTGTTGTCAAATGAAAAGGAAGACATGCTCTTCACAACACCAGCTTCTTCTCCCCTGAGGCTGGAGCAGATCCACACCCACAAGCAGATCCTCTGCAACACTTCACTCAAACCATCTACAGCACTCAACAAATCAACAGATCCCGTCCTGACACAAATGCTCCACAGACAGCTTCAAACATCATGTAAACACCTCTTCAGACAACGACCCGTGACCATATTTTATGCCTCCAACACTGAGGTCAAAGTGGTCAAGAGACGAACCTGTACCCACAGCAGTGAAAAAAGGAACAGCATTTCATGAGAATCAAGAGTGGGAGGAAGGTAGCAGTGTTTGCATATGCTTTTTATTGTGGTCATTTGCACCTACCTCCAGTGAGACTGAAAGCACTGCTGCAACCTCAAAAAGGAAGTAGGTGAGGCCTATTTTGACAGCAGCAATGCTACAAAAAAAATATTCCAACAGACACGATTTTCACATTTTACTCTGCACGTAAACAGGATGAAGCACAGGTGAAAAGAGAAACGGCATGTATTTTGGATTAAGCCTGACGATTCAAGTCAAGATTTATTTGAGTTGACTGTTTCCATGGACTGTACTGGACTATTCGTCCGAACTAGGTGGATATTTTGGAAAAGATTGGAGCTGCTTGCCAAAGCTTTTGAATCAGAGGATTTTTACAAAGCAAATCTAGTGGAGCTGGGACAGGAGTATTATTTGACGCACCAAAGGATATCTTGTCTTCTTGGACACTGTGACAATGCCTGTGATTGTACTAGAGGCCAAAGACTTTACCAGTCCCCTTTTTTTGGTGCGGACATGGGAAGTCTTGTGCGGCTGTACCACCTTCAGTCTCGTGGCCTCGCTGGAAACTGCAGAAGTCAAAAATCTATCCAACTCTGAACACCCTGGCACATTCAGGATCTTCTGCATGTTCACCTGGTGCTTCTTCTTCACCCTGACGCTCCTTATCCACATTCTCAGCGTTATCCAGTTTCACAGCCTCATCCCAATATCCTGGAAGAACCTGACGATGACAGTGGCAGTCTTGGGCGCACTGATGTGTTTCAGTGCCTCTGTGGTTTTTCCTTGGATGATTATGGATCATCAGAGTGCGTTGTCGCGCCCTGTGGCGGCGGCTGTGGCCTCCTGTCTCACCTCTCTGGCTTACTCCTCAGAGTCCTACATTCTTTGCACTCAAGCCCATGAGCAAAGAGGCTACATGGGCAGCATGCCTGGGCTCCTCAAGATACTCCAACTCTGGGGAGGTTGTCAGATGATACCTCTGGTTGTGGAATTTGTCCGTGAACCACCTGGTGCAGTATACAGTTGGCAGCTGTGGGTCTCCAGCGTATCATACGGTGTCTGTGTCCTCATGTCTCTAGTCACACTGGTGGTAATATTAGGTGACATTGCTGGGCGATGTCTTCTGCCTTTTGACAGATTTTTGGCTGGCTTCAGTCTGATAGGAGTGTTGCTCTACATGGTGGCCACGGTGATTTGTTTTACCAGGATACTGCAGCTGAGAGAAACAACAGTCTCCAACAAAAAAACTGAACTGGTCATCATGGAAACAGTGGTTGCCAGTATTACACTGTTAACTTATACAGTGGACCTTGCCTTCTCTGTTAAACTGTTGTGTGATAGGAGTCACACATGAAATCGAACGTTAAATGTGTTGCATGTAAAGTTCGCCTTGCATAGCCCTAAAAAGTCTTGTCTTTGACAAATGTGTAAGAATCAAACTGGATGGATGCTTTTGCTGTTAACTATTGTTGTGTAATCAAACTCTCTCTCCTGACTTATGGATTGCTAACTTGTAAGACCTATACAAAGCTTTTTCATATCAAACTATAAGGCCAGATAATCATCATGATCACGCTGTATTGTTTGCTTAGTTCTGCAAATGGTCTTGGTTTAGCTGACATGTGAAAGAGTTATGTGACATTTATGGTGCAGTTCACCATGACACACATAATGTACAACCACTAAACCAGGGTTATGTGACAGTTGCACTCGCTGATAAGCACACAACATCTTTTATGGACATACTCATGTGGCGTGCATACTATACTGATAGTTGAACAGCAGTCACCACTGATAAAGCTTAAAATGTAAACTGTTGACTGACAGATTATTTCTTTTACATAATTTACAATATAAAATGAAGAAACCTGGCAACAAAAGATGCAGACTAATATTAGAAATATTTCTGTCTTACCAATAAAAAATTCTGAACATTTCAAGTTCAATGTTTTCTTTCAGATCAGACAATTTAAATGCTAAAGCTATTGGCTTCAATTTCATGAAAACAGTTGCAATTCACTAACACTAGGTGGCAACACTCTATTAGCATGTACGCCTATTTAAATCACAGGACTGAACTTTTAAATTCAGATTAATGGATGTTTTCCTACAGCAGAAACGCATTGGTCTGTTTTGTTCTTCAGGTTTTTAATCAGATAAATGTAAATGCAGATACAAGTAAATAGATCAGTGAGAATAAAAAGCAGTGAGTTCTGTTCACACTGACAAGCTATGCATCACACAGATCTGCCTTTTGGATATACATGTAAAAATAATAACGCGATAAAAACGGGGGAAAACATGATCTAGTTTTTGTTGGGTGGATGTTTGTATGGTTTATGATTTAAAAAGGGCCCAAGACCTCGCTTAACTGTGAGGTCATACAGACAATTACATTACATTAAAGTTAACTTTTTATATTGTTCTTGTTTCCTTTATAGATAAGCCAGAAAGCATGAAGGCAACACTGAACTACTTTATTTACATTTTACACTGTTTACCTTCTCACATCTGCCTCATCTGCTCTCTAGACCATTTCAGAAGCTCTATCGATAAATCGATCGTCAACCCTCGGCCAGGCAGCAGACCAGTCATCCCGCTGCTCGGCGTCGATTAGTCTGGCCTTGATAGGCTGCTACGTTTTTCCCTTAAGGAACTGAGTCCAGCTCGTCAGTTGTCAACAGGCTGAGCGAGAAAACGAGTCGTCGATTAAACTTGGTACGTGGAGCTGATAATACAAACGATACCGTGTTGAGGTCAGCCTTTTGACTCGCTTTGGAAGCTCCGTTTTGTTCGGTGTATCCAGGAAAAAAGCATGAAGTCGCCCAGACACGGTAAGCTATCTTTGACTTGGCTCTTTTTGAAACACTCTGTGAGTTTAAGTTAGTGAGAAAACAAATTCAATTCAGTTTGTTGCGACCTAGTTTTTCTTTTCAGCCACTCCGTCTGTGGAGTTTGATATGAACTCATATTTAAACGAATATGAGCAAGTCTGTCAGTTAACGCCGTTGTTAGCTTGTTATCTTACCAGCATCACAAGACAGGGAGGTTTCACTAATACTTAGCTGTTGTTAGGATTGTTGCTAATAAAGTCTCTATTTGTACCACGTTAGCACGTTTATTAGCCGTCATCACTCCGGCTAACAACATCCATATGTTAACTGCTAGGGTAAAACCCTTGTTATTCTTTGCCATATGGTTGGGTCACAGTCCACAATTATTGTATATAAAGGCTATCAGTGTAATTAATCAATGTAATGTACAAATGTGTCTTTAAGTTTGTGTTTTTACATGTGTAATGATTTTTCATTTCCCTTGCTGGTAATATGTTTCTCAGAAGCCCCCTGAGCACCATGAACATGTGAAACTCGACTCTCCAGTAGGCAGATGCAAGTCCCAGGCTGGATTGAATGGCACTGAGGATACAAGGTAAGCACTTTGCCAGTAAATTTGAACTCATTATTGATCCGTTTCCTGAGCTACAAACGACCTTAGTGAGGGCAAAGTCTGGATAGATAGAGAGAGAGGAGAGAGAGGAAGAACAAAACACAGCTCAGGAGAGGGAAGATCAGAATAGGATTACACTAAAATCAGTGCACTCAAATGCTTTCAGGGATCAAAGGAAACTTTTGGGAAATATCAAGCCTATATCAAGTGATATTCCTAACCTGAAGGATTACAGAAAGACATGGGAAATTACAAAATATTATGTTTGTCGTAACTGCCAAGAGAAGGATTGCGATATTAGTCGATCATCTGCAGTGACGCCGGTGCATAAAACATTTCAAATTGTGTATGACTGATTAGCTCTCAACAAATCTGGCCTCCAGAAGACTGATGACTGTCCAACAGCTTTTAGAAACACCACAGACCTCAAGGCCTCGAGCAAGAGGAGGGACTTGTTTTGTGTTCAAACAGTTTATAAATGAAGGCCAAGGCCTCCCTCTGAAATGTGGGCCTACAGTTACACTGCAGGACTTTTCCTTGTGGGCCCTGAAATATGGATGTTTAAAGTCAATAGCAGCAAGGTGTTCTACAGGTTTCTTTGCATACATCCACCTCACAGTATGTTTAAAATGTTAAATAACTTGCTATGCAAGGTGTTTATGCATAATGACCGCCTCCCATTTAACTGATCTGTTACTGACAGTGGTCTCTCTAGTTTCTCTCTGTCTCTCTCTCTCTGTCTCTCTCTCTCTCTCTCTCTCAGTTTTAATCTTTGCTCTTATAAAAATAAACATCAAAGAAGCACGCAGGGTTAAGTAGGAGTGGAGTGGAGTTAAGCATCTCCAAAAGGGAATTTTAGCTGTCACAGTAGTGTTACAAGTGCTGCCCCCCAGAGTGTGTTTATTGGGCTGATTGTTAAGGACCTTTAAACAGGCTTTGATATCTTTGGGCCAAAGTCATGTAATGACAATTTATCGATGATCCCCTGGCTGTGGTCCTGTCCTACACATCACACTATACTATAAATCCCCTTTGTCTGCTTAATTCTTGTAATACTTTATCACATGATGATTTGCCTTTCTCAGGTATACTGATACATTATTCTGGTCTTGGTACCTACTTTATTCTCTGTAATCTTATTTTACCAATTTATTACTTAGGCTTATGGTAGACCTGAAAGTCTTGCTTACTTCAGAAAAGCATTTTGCTGTGTTGTTTAGTCAGTAATACACAGTAAATAGTGATTTGAGCCTCAGATTTGCATGAAACAGGAGTTACTAGATCTTGTGTAAAGAGTGAAGAGAACATACTGCTGTTCACATTGACAATTTTTTCTCAACTTGTTTCATATCTATTCTAAGCATCTATTCTATAAGCCCTATTCAGGGTAGTCAAGGCTGAGTTGCTGAAAAGAGAAGGAGGAGAAACTTTATTCGATGCTACACCATTCACACTCTTGTTAGTCTTTTGGAGAGAGGCATTTAGGTCTGCAGTAAGTTGTAGATATTAAGGCTGACATTGACATTGTCGTCTAGTTTGTAAGCTGGTGTTAGCACTCACCACATATGCTATAATGTGATGTAGCGTATCTTTCTACAAATGTCTCTCCAAATAACCAATTTCATTTAAGGTGTAATAAACTGTTCTCACTCCAAGAGGTTATATTAAATCCACAAAGACATTTATTAGATGGGAATACATGTAGCTGACATGGCAATGTCTAAATGTGAAAAATTAAGATGAATTAAGATGGTGCTCTAGATTGGGCTGACATTATTGCACATATTGTGAGACATCCTTCCAGTTTACACTGGTTTGCCTTATTTATTCATTCATTCATTCACTCCTCCATCATGTACACCACAGCCATAGCTGGAGTCCTTATGTTTTCGGGTGAAAATAGTCTTTAAGAGAAGACAGCCAGTTTCTCACTAGAGATTATTCACTGGAATCCTACATGTCATTATAGTGATAACTTGATTTTGCCAAAAAATGCATTTAATACCTTTTATTAAATTCTTCACTGCATGTATTATATGAGTCTGGACGTGGATGGAATCTGCAACCTGACTCATTGGTGGGGACATGCAACCTCAAGGTTTTCTGGTTGTACTTATCATTAGCTGCTTTGGACTTACATTTTCTGAAAAAGAGTAATATGATGTCCCTAAATAAGAGTTGGATCATCCAGTTTTTCTTTTTTTCTGTCTTCTTTATTTTTTATTTTTTTAACAATGAGCTTTGCACAAAAATTGATTTATATGGCAATGATGCATCAACCGTGTCAGGCTCTGGCTACACACCCAGACCACTTGTTGATTAGATAAGTTTATTTTTTTCTGTTGATAATTAATGACAAATTAATAGAATTTGTTGATAATAAAAAGATTAAATGATCTTTTACCTGACGTCAGTCCCAGATAAGACAGCATCAATGCAGAGTGGGTGTTTCGCTGACAGCTTAGAAATGGTGAGTGAGGAAGATGTCAGTTTGTTAGAAAAGGGAAAAACAAAAACAGGATTTTAGCACATGTGAGGGACAGAAGGAGATTTAGGGAGCAGCAGGTGGGATGACCTTTCACCAGTTTTATTTTCCTCATATGTGTGTGTCATCTTAATCTTTCACGCTGAGATGAGGAACATGTGCTGCTTATCATACCCTGTGTAGGAACTGGCCTACACCCCTGTTGACTGTACACCTGTTCATAGCTTTGACTCACTTTGTGGCCTTCCAACTTCTCACCAGGTCTGACCTATTTTTATAAAACTGAAATGTTATTATTTTGGTCAAGGATCTCTCAAAACGATGATCAGATGAGGTGTAGACATCTAATATATATATATATATATATATATTGGATATCCCTCTTGGGAATAACTGATGTTGAATTAAAATGACAGTTCTTGAAAGTGATCCCTTCACTTCACAATGGCCCATTAAAAGTCAGTTCAATGACACCTTACAATAGAGTATAATTTCAGTGAACCACTTGAGACCATTTTTCTACTTAATGAAAAAAAAAGGCTTTAAGATAGTGCTCAAGAATCGTACAATACTTTCTCACTGTGATCTGTTTTTACTTCCAGACCTACAATATAAGAGGACCAGTGAAGTTGAGTTTGCCGTTTATCATACGCTAACCTTATTTGCCTTTTGGCTCTTAAGCATGTCATGGTTTTCAGGTTCTTGACTTAAGCCTTGTTGGACTCAAATAAGTACAAGACAGCCCTTTGATGTAATTAATAAGGGGTGCTTAATGCCTTGCCTCTAGATTACTCACTCACTGCTTATTCAACCGTCTTGTCATTTTCCCTTAGACAAGTTCCTCATCTACATTTACATGGATTTGTTTGATTGAGAGGATTCATACTTCTTTTTTTCATTGGAGTGATGGAAAAGCCAGACAGGTGAATGTCTTTGTCCATAAACACTGACCCAGTTTGATATAGTTAGCATGCTAAGGCAATAAGCCTAGCCTATTGTTACATGAGTACGTGATTGTGGAAAGAACTTAGTTTTTATTGGAGCAATGTCCAGAGCTTTGTTGGACATGTGATCTTTCCAGAATTCCACGCAGGGGTGTGTCCTTAGTTTATTTCTATAGAAAATTGTGATGCCTGTCAGTAAGATACTAGTAGTGCATAGGATAGTACAACAAATACAAAGCCATGGTGTGTGTATATGTTTTTTATAATCATAAATAAGTTGTGTAGACATTATTGATTTCCCTTGTCTATATTAAGGCAAAGTGAGAATTGCCATTCAAAGCTGAATATACTTGGAAGCCTTTTGTTATGCAGCTTAGCATTGGTTCTCCTGAGCTTCCTGCTCATGTGTGCAGGCGTCAGCAGACATCAATGTTGCCACAGGCAGGTGGCCCCCCCCAATCCAACAACTGAAATAATGAACGTTACTGAGACATCAGGAGAATGTGTCAGCCAGCAACATTTACAGACCTGTTTCAGGTGCTGCCTCCATTGTGCGCTGACAGTACCATTCATCTGACTATCGTCATAATAATCACTAGACAGCGACGAGGTGGGAGGTGGGGAGATGTATAAATATAGCCTGTCTATAAATATTACTTCAGACTTTCTCACTTGAAACTGAGACATTATTCACAAAGCTACAGTATGTTCACAGGCGACATTCTGTGTGAGAGCGAATATGCTGGGAAAAAATAAAGATGTCTGAGGATCAGTGAATTCATTTGCTGTGTTAATTTGAGCCCTGAGGAATAGTGCAGCTGTCTTTTTATAAGATTAAAGCCACTCCTTTAGAATTTCAAGCAGTCATTCACCATGGTCCACAGATATAACACAGACCAGTTCAGTTGCCCATGAGCTGCTCTCACACTTGATGACAATACAGTCTTTTTTCTTTACAGTTTGGCTGAGAAATGCTTTCCACCAATTCCTTTCACTTTGTCCAACACTGGTAACAATGAATGTATGATTATTGCATTCCATACCCTTAGTGAAATTTCTGTTTGAATTATGGCCCAGAGTGAACAGTTATTGCTAAATGAGAATTCTGATTATTTGAGAGAGATACATTTGAGAAATTTTGATTAAAAAAAAAAATTTTAAACAGCATTTTATATTTTATTTTATTACAATCAGATATTATAGATAAAGTATTTCAGTAATGTAAAATTGTATCTTTTGTAATCCTTTCTGATTTTTATACATGAACTAATGATTGAATGTGCAGTCCTACGATCTGTTATTCTCAGTGTTCTCATCAAAGCCTGCTGCTGTGAAACTGTATTAGGTGGCATGATAATGTAACTACTTCAGACAGATCAGGCAGCTAGTTACAGGTGTGGTGAATGTCTACAGAAACATGGAAAAATCCATTGGTGTTGGGTTATGCCGTTGTCTGTCATTCAGTTATTGTGGAAATTAATGAATGCAGTATGTTGACATTTGGCATGCACTGGGAACTGTTTAGGGAAACAGAACAGTCTCTGTGGAAACAAAGCAGGATGTTGGTGCAGTCCTCTCCTGGATTCCACCAGATGTGGCTAGCTGGGCAGATGGCTGCCCCAAGGTCTGGATACACACTCTGGCTTTGCTTACTGCACCATTCCCAAGTTCTTGTGTTGGCCTAAAGGCTTAATTTCACTGTGACTCGTTTTTGGATGAATCTTTTGGAACATATAAACCTGTTAGGCTGACAGCCATGTTTTGTTTGTTTGTAACAAGTCAAACTTGTGCTAAGTGCTGACGAGATGCAGTGTAACTGCTGATTGTGTTAGATCATCATTTCTCTATCAGTTTTATCAGAAATACAAAGCATAACTAAACCAAACACCATGGCAAGACCTTGTGTAAAGAGCCCTGGTTTGTCTTTATAGCCTGTCTGCGAAACGTGATTTCATGCTTGACATTTTGCAAGCAATAAAACCAGTGTCTTGTTTTTAATGACTGACCTGTTTTTAAGAACTCTACATGTGACTAGCTGCTACAAGGATAGTGTGTGAAGCAAGGCTGAAATAGCAATGGAAGAGTTTTTTAATGAAAAGAATATAAATTGAAAATAAATTGAAAGAACAACAAAAGCTAAAATGTCTGCTTTGAAAGTGCTGGTACACAGAATCATCAAAATTCTTCGGTTCAAAATCGAAAGAGATGCGTCTCCTGTGGGAGCCAGCGTTCAGGCTGACTGAGTCTCTATCTGTAACTGGAGCAGAGAGGCAGATCTCTGTGGTTGATCTGTGTCACAGTTTTGTCACCGCTGTAGCCAAGGAGTTCATTCAAAAGTAATGAGGGCTTGTTGACGGCGTTAAGCAGCTAAGTGAGGAGTGCATTATTTAAGGTGAACAACATCTGGGTCAGTGATCTGACATGGTGTGAAATAGGCTGGACCTTGCAGACTATTAGCTGCATTAGGAAGCACAGGGCGTCTTTATGTTCTTTGTAAGTAAAAGTAAGTATTAGTGCATGGTCTGAGTAGTTGTGGTTGTGTAAAGCTAGGATTTCTGTGCTATGAAAGCCTACTGTTACAGTCCCTTTCCCTCTCTGTTTTTTAATACAGGATTCTTTTTGTAGTTTCCAGCCTTGGTGGATGCTCTGTCACATGCTCTCCATGAGCCAGTTCATTCACACTGTTGTGATCCACAACAGCTGAGCCATTGCAGGCAGTAATTGAGCAATTTAACTATCCTGGTGGCCAAATCTGTCTTCACAGCCTTCTCATCAGAATATTGGCAAAATGAAGAAAAAGCTTTTCTTCACCAAGTTAGTTGTATTCAATGCTTATTTGCTTTAAATAATTTCTTCTATCTATCCTCTAAATAATCCATTGAACATCACATGACTGTGTTTTTTACACTGAGTTTGCCTTATACTTTTATCATCAGTCATTTTTCAAGCCAAAAGACCTTTATAGACAAAACAATTAATCGAGAAATTCATTTGCACATGAACCTGTAATGAAAGTAAATATTAGTTTGACATTGAATGCTGTCTTGCATATTAAGGGAAAGTGTCAAGTCTCTCAGTAACTGTTAGTTTCAAACATTTCCTATTCATTTCTTCCCTTATATCTGGGTTTCTGGGGAGATTTTATTGTCTGTCATTGTCATTGTTTTTTTGCCTTTTCCATTGACCCAGCATGACACAGCTGATTTTCTCAAACATATCACTGCTGTGGCACAGACCCTAAAAAGTGAAGTCTCAAAACTTAAGGACACCCTGGTTATTTTTTAAGGATGTTATGCTTTTGAATTTATTGCACATCACGTCAGTTAACAAGTTTTTATCACCCCTAGTGCCACTCATTCACTCATTTCAATTCAAGAAAGCATCAGTAGCAGAAATGGAGCCAGAGGCCAGAGCAAAATGCAGTACTGCTCGTTTGTGTTTTAACTGCAGCTGTGCAGGATAACAGTGGTATACTGACCTTCCAATAGCAATATTATTGTGATTATGTGTTTTTTTACAGTTTGAAATGCACAGTTTTCAACATGTATTTATCATCATGAACTAATATCATTATCAATATAAATCCCCCCTATACATAATACATAGTATATAGGCGTGTATGCATGTACTGTATGTAATCATCCACTCCATGTATGCATATTCAATCAATATTTATTTCTTTGCACCGTTTATATTGTTTACAACAAACAAAACAGTTTATTGCATATAACCTTTTCTTATAGTGTTGGTCATAAAAGAGTTTTATATATTTATACCTTTTTTTCACATATTAGTGTTCATTATAGTCCTCACTGTTCTTCATTGTCTACCATTCTTAAGTTTTAATTGTTCAGTATATGTTGTCCTTATACTTAGCTGTATGTCTATTCCTGCCTAAGTACTTGACAGCAATGGAAAACCGAGGTCAAGTTCCTCGTATGCGTTAACATACTTGGCCAATACAGCTGAGTGCGATTCTAAATCTAATTTTTTTTTTTTTTTAAATTGGCAAAGTGTGCTCTATTTAGCAGGGCAAGCCTGAGAAAAAGCTGATACCCATTGTGATCTCACCGCCTCACCATTTCAGTCCGCACCTGTCTGACCAGTTTGTCAGCATTCTTGAGAACAGTTTCCGTTCTGTTGGACTTCTATTGTGTATTTGTCTCCAGAACCTGGAATCTGAAAAGACTGTGTGAAATGCATTTACCAGCTTAACACTGCCTCTTAGTCACTCAGACATGTTCATACACCCAAACACTCACACTCACACACACACCTTTGCCTCAGCTAATGCAGTTAGCCACATCGAGCACTACCATAATCCCCTGCTTACTCATCTGCACTGCATTTATTTACAGTTTACACTTACGGGAACAGAACACGAAAGAATGAGATACTTAAAGGCACATTACATACCAGCCTTGTGTGAATGATGAAGATTATCTCTTTTATATTTATCTCTAAAACACTCAAGGAACTTTGAAGTGTTCACATAATGAGTGAAAGCTCAAACGGGCACAAAGAGTCATTCCACAGAAATATTTTTAGACATGTTAAGCTAGAGAGCTCACCTCAACATCTGTGCTTGAATAACAACCCTAAACAATGAGGCATATACCCCTTGTGCAGATATTAGATATTAGATATTTGTAAATTGTCATTGCCTGCAGGGCCGTTAAGTGTTATCTACTGTATCTGCAGTGCTGGCACTAGCATTAATGTGAGCACTGGGCTGTGAGACTCTTTGCAAGTCATTAGCTAACTGTCAGTGTAAGCACAGGGAAAGCCATTACTACTGCAAATAAACAGCAGGATTTAAAGTGTGACTTCTTCTAATCCCTTCCTAGGCAACCTGGATAAGGTACAGTGGTCTGGGATTTCATTGTGTCTTCCATGGGGGAATGTGCAAGGCATGTTTGCAAGTGTTGTTGTTTTTTTATCATCTTCTGCTCTTGCAGTTTCATCTCTGTCCCTCAAGCATCCTCTTAATGCCACAGATGACATCTGAAACAGTGGTGTATGACATTTGAGATGCTCTGAGCGGGCTGGCACGTGGTGTACTGGCAGAAAGCAACAGGCAGGATGACTTGCAGAAATACCCTTACGGTGTGGTTACTGAGCTGCAAACATCGGAAGCACTGTCAGACACTTCTGCTGATATTTTAGGCACACGTGCATTTAGCAGATAGGGACAGTAGTGTGGGATGGGTCGCTCCTGACTTCAGGCTTATATTTGCTTAAACAATGACCCAATGAAACCAAGAATCAGGAAGGATAAAAAGGCATATGGCCCAATCTCTATGCAGACACACTTTCCAGCTTCTGGAAACCAGACACGATATGCGTGATCATTGTCTGTTGTTGTGGACTGTGAACACTGGTGGTGTTTCTCAGGTGGCATGTCTATTCCCATAGTCACATAGCAGCAATTACCCTAATAGTTCTGTTTATTATGGTTCAGGGTCATTCCTAAGTGAGCTGTAAAGAGCTGTTGGCTGATATGTGCTCCCAGACTAGTCCAGTAGTTCGTCTTTTGGAGTGGATTTAGTCAGACAGAAATAACCCTTTGGAATCTGAGCGTATTTTCAGACACTCTGATGATTTTGGCATGCTTTGATATTATTGTCAATTTTGAACAAATGTAAGCAAAAAAGACCAAATGTTGAGACAAAGAATGCACAACAGCAAGCCAGCAATGCATATTCCTTTAATTTGCTGTGCGTAGGTGTATTTAATATATGTTCAGGATGAAACTGGAGGAAAAAAATATCTGAATCACCAGCAATGCAACAGGTCCCGGGGGTGTTTAGGGCTTTACGAAAAGTGACCAATTGTTTGTGCTGCAGCAAAGCATCATATTATAAAGCAGCTTGTTTCCCACTGGATTGTTGAAAAAACAGTTTGTGCTCAAAGTGCTGTACTTTTTCAGATGAAATAAAATACAAAATTTTAAAGCGTGCTTTCCACAGTGTGGCAAGTCCGTGCGAAGTAGGACATGTGATGTGTAGAAACAAAGAAAAAAAGAGAAGTTAAAATCCTGCTTTCATTTTCACTTAAGAGGAACAGGTTCAATGTACGTTCATAGTGCACCCATGGGTTAGTGTGTTGCTTAGGATTCATTCTCCTATATTATACTGGATCCAGGAGTCAGTGTTTCCCATTGAATAAATATAACTGTGCCTCTCTGTGTAAAATTAGTTCTTGTCTCACCACACTACTTTCTTTGCTGATGTGTTGCAAGGAAACAGTGAACTGTCTGAATGACACATGGCATAGTATGAGCATAGGTTTCTTTCCTTCCTGAGAGCCACATCCTTAAATTTTGGAGCTTCTGATGAGGTCATGAAGGAGGTGGTCACATTGTGAGACACTTGTGAGTCATGCTGCACATTGAACTGTGGTCATTTAAGGAAGCCAATGTTTCTCAAATATGACATTTTAGTAACAATAATTCCAAGAAAATATTAGATATTGAATGAAGGTTCCTCCCTTGTGTGCTCTTCCAGGGTTTTAACATCAGTTAATGGTGGCTGAAATTTGTTCATGTTTCTTTTTTTGCTGGACCCACTTTTCCTCATCTCACTACATTTAGCTTTTTATGCTTCAGTTGGGGACTTCCCACATTTCCTACTAGGACATTGTGAAATCCCTGGAGAATGGTTGCAAACTTGTAATGAACTCAGTGGTCATCGGTGGAGAGAACAGTAGAGACACAGGAGGTCATCTAGTCAAGAAAAAATGACAGCTGGGCTGCTCACTAATAGGGAAACATGTCTTATGGCTGCAGTGATTGTTGCCTCCTGTGGCACTGCCAAAGATCCACCACAAGCAGTTTCTCTCAGTATTGTTGGGTGCAACAGATCACAAAACTTATTTCATTTTTCAGATCAGCCTAACCCTAACCCTAACCCCCAATGAGCAATCAGCTCCTTGCAATATTGAATTTAGAGAAAATTGAATTTACAAACAAAAGAATTTGCATTAGTACACCAAGGTAGCCATCAGTGACCCCATATTTTCAATGTAAAAACACGTTTTGGTGAATTATGTCCTCATGTCCATGTAGGGTACAATATGATAGTTGTTGTGGACGTTCTACTTGAAACTTTGCCCATTTTTTCATTTGGGGCCAAAATAGAGAAAAATAGTGAAATGACACCTTTAAATAACAAAATGAGAATACAAGCACATACACATCTGTCTTTAATAATGTTGTTTAGGCCTGGACTTTTAATGTAACCACAGACCAATGTGATTTTTCTAATTCTGTGCTTACTGTTTGTGTAATCATGCTGTTATCATCACTTAACTTTGGCAGTTATTCTGGTAATAGGCTTGTGCGTACATCCTGAGATGTGCTTTGTTGACTGGACAACGGAGGTCAGGGGTCATGTTCTTGGAAAGCGACAGACAAGGGGTCAGCAGTCAGTCAGTCTGCTCTCAAAGCAACTCATTAGTTGCAGCATCGCAGTCAGGAAGCCAAGTGGGACTCTTGGTTCAGATCCTGGCCTTAATGGTTCTAACCCACAATCTATAGTCCACACTATACAGTTGTATGTTTGCTGTTTTTTTTAAATTGACATTCTTGTATAAATACTTTCACTAATGGTGCTACATTCATCTTATTTTCATTTTCTACCCTTTAGTACTAATGTGAATTTTGAAGACAGCTAGCAAGTAAACATGAATGTCAACACTGCAGGGTTTAAAATACTGTCAGCTTTGCAAATGTTTGAGGAAGGATATTGATTTGACACATGTTGTCCTTGTTAGACCTCAAGGATACATGCCATACATCTTGGTGAGTCATTGAATGTAAACATAACTTTTATTTGCCTTCAAGAGTCGATGCAGGCTACCAGGTCATCAAACATTATAAACATTTGAGGCGTTCCCATACTCAAATAGCTTTGATATTACATGACAGTATTTAATTATAACTGCTGTCTTCTCGCCTCACCAGCGAGTCCTTCTCCAGCTCATTTGCACAATACATTCAGTGGCTAAACACACAAAGTATCGCTACTCAGTTCATGTGCCTGAATATTGTCAGTATGTGTAATAGCTCTTTGAGTCTCTACTCATTAGTGTGTGTGCTGCCTGATACAGAAGAAGTGAGCTGTGAACATGTCTCTAATGAGTGCAAAACATTAGGGTTAATGAGACTGGATTGCTTCTGTAATTGGCTTCTTCAGCATCAATGGCAGGATTTCATTCTGCACTGTCCACTTAGCTTGTTCATTGGCTCAGGGAAAAGCCCTGGGGACACAAGACAAGCAGGGACTTCATTGTCAATGTGTACATAAACACATTTGCATTCCAAATGTATAAACATGCCTGTATAGATGCCCAGTCTTTACTTTGTTTGTTTGTTCCATTTCCATAGTGTTAAATTGTGACTTGTTGGAATTGTTCATTTAATCAGCGGATAGACCACACACACAAACACATACATATATACTTCACCAATGTATCACAAACCCTCTCAGTCTTGTATCTTAAAATGAAATCCATGTCCAACTGGTGATCCACTAGAATGGCCTCATTGTGTTGCTGCTGACTGAAGGCTGCCTAGCTAGGGACAGAGGTGGCTGGCAGACTGCCTGGCTGGGCAACAAGCTCACTCGTGACCCATGTGACAATGAGTGGCCAAGTTGAGTCTGTATATGAGTGAGCCAGCATGACCTCATGCCACCTCTGTTGTCCAGACAAGGCACAAGGACGCCATTGCCAAATGTCAATAAGACATTGCCATAATTCTATTTTCCCTACCAGACGATGTCACATAGATGAGAATATAGGCAACAGTTTGATCATGTTGTACCAGATACTCTATGTCCTTGTATAATTTTATGTGTTTACACTGTCAACATTAAATACACAAATCATTAACTGTCTGTTGTTTGTGTCAAACATGTCTTCTGGCTTTTGCCTCATACCACGTGTTGAATGGGAATGGGGAAGTATTTAATACGAGGGAAAGTACAGCTTAAGAATGAATTCCTTTCCATCATAAGCACATTGTTCTGCATTTCACTGTGCAGCTTAGTAGCAGACTACATTCATAGCTATAGATGTCATGTATCAAAATTTGCAGATGTGAAAGTCTGAATGCTGAGCCATCACACAAATTATTTCCTTTTGCTTTACCTTTGCTTTACTAGGGCTGAACTGATCTTTTCCCAGCCACACTAAAAGTAGCTGTAGCTTCCACTGGAAAGTGTTTCTGAAAGATCATCATGGGAAGTCATTGTATGATGTCTCCAAATGTAAACTAGATTAGCAGTATAATGCTCTGAAGTTACACTGGCGACACAGCTGTTAGCTTGTAGAGTATACTCAAAATGTAATTGCTTAAAATAGCACTCTACCAATTTAGACTTGCACTCCCATGACATTGTCATTATCATTGTCTTTATTTTTCACATGCAGTTAGAACATCCCAAGACTTTGATGTGAAAAGTCTGGAGTTCCTTTTTAATGAATTGGATGAGCTTTTCTTTAAAGTTAAAATGAGTTAAAATGTTATCTCTCTTATTTACTTTTTAATGTACTCATTATAAGTTTTTATCCATTTCTTTGTGCCACACAAAAACACCAGAATTCACTGTCAGTTGATCAGCCAGAGAAATTCAGGCATGTTGTTGTGGCACCCTACAAGCTGTATAATCATTATGCAATGTTGCATAATTTCAGGACTATCTGGACTTTGGCTGATGTCTGTTGTCTCTGGATTTGTGCCCCTGAAGCCTGTGTTGTAATACAGTTTTTAATACAAGCCACACAGTATGATTAAGTTGTAGGACTTAAGGACTGTGGCGACGTGGCAATTGTTTATTGTTTGTTGGTAGTTTTTTAGAATAGGAGTCATAGTCACAAGACAAGCAAGTAAGTAATATGCAAAAGCTTGAACTCGCAACCAGTTTTCATGTCACAGACAAACAACCATGGTATTAATACTGAGAACACTGCAAAGTCTTTCTTGTCTAAATGTCAGGTATGAGGTTTGTTTTCAAAAGGCACCCGCAGCATTCCTATGCTATCCTAGTTACTCTTTATTCTTGTTTTAGCCAAGCTATCTTTGTTTGTCATTTCATTGTGCTTTTTGATTTTTGCTGAATGTTTTTATAGTTTGTGGCAGGTATGAAAAAGTGTCAGCAGGCGGTGAGTGGGACTGAGGGTTCTAATCACTTGGTGTGTGTGTGTGTGTTTGTGGTATTTCTAGACTCCTGATTGCTTCTGAACTAAAGTCTGACGCAGCCAATTTGGTTGAGAAATACAAAATGACATTTGTAAGCACCCACAGAGACACACTTGCAAATACACATTTTTGTCTGGAAATGGCATAATTAATAGTGTTTTTGGCTTTCCTAAATAGCTGGTTCGTGACTCAATATTTTCATGGCGTCAAAGGTTTTCTTTTGAGAACAGGATGCATCGTCTTCTTCTATTTTTGGATTTCTTTAACCTTTTTCCCCAAAGTGGGAATGCCAAATTCCTTGCCCTGGAGTCCTTTTGTCACTGTCTGGGGAGGGTACAGACAGCAGTTTACGTCCTCTGAAATACATGGTGTTGCCTATGACTTTTTAACTTTTATCCCCGTCTGAGCAGAGACACAAACCAATCAGTTGGATTTGCTATTGCAGTGAAAAGGAAGTCCTCCCTCACTGGCTTTCCACGTGGGAACGTTACCACCCCTGTTTATTATCAGATCATAAAGCTTTGAGTTTTAGTATCCAGATATACTAAACTGCATGATAGATGAATCGCTTTGTCAGAAATAGTGAAAATGTCCAAAGTCCAAAGTGACATCTTCAAATGTCATGTTTTGTCAAACCAACAATCCAAAATCCCAAAATATTGAATTTATTATCATATGTGATGAAGAATAGCAGGAAATCCTCATATTGAGGTGCTGGAACCAGAGAATGCTTGGCAATGAACACATTATTCAATCATCAAAATAGTTGCTAACCATTCCTATTTTAATGTCATCTCTTCTCCTCCATTGCAGACTGCAACTCAGTGGGAGTACTGCAATGACTAGCCGGCATCCTAGCCATGCAGAGAGTGCTCACTCCACAAAAAAACAGCCACCCGCTGCCCCCCCCAAACTCCATGTCCAGCGATCGCCATCAAAGGAGACCATCACCATCCACTTCTCAGCTCTTGGGAAGGAGGAAGAGGAGGAGGAAGAAGAGCTGTACTTGACAACTGCCTCCACTACCTCAGCCGCTCAGGATGACTCAAACATTGTGACAGCCTTAGAAGCAAGTGAGGAGATGTTCGAAGGGGTGCCATTGGACTCTGCAGCCGAGGTTGCTGTCATTCCTGAATCATCCAGACTTTCTCCAGTTCCTAGACATCACACTAACAGTTCTCCCACAGTTCCGTCATCACATATTGCTGAGCAAAAAGGCTCAACTTCCAATTCGTCTCCGACTAAATCTTTGAGCTTTCCCTCCAGTGACAAACCCTTCCTCAGCCTAGTGAAGTCTCTCTCGTCTGACACAGAGTCTCGTGACGGAATCGCTTCTGTTCCTGCTCCCACAGTAAGGCACAGGCACCTCATGAAGACTCTTGTCAAATCTTTATCTTCAGATACATCCCAGGAGTCACCCTCCTCCTCCACACCCTACCGTCTTCCAGAACCCCGCCTTAACCTGCAACTCTTCAAGCAATTCACGCAGTCCCGGATGCCGTCTGCTACCACGTCCTCCGCGGGTGATTCTAAAACTGCCCCTTCCTCTCCATTAACCTCACCAGATAACCGTAGCTTCTTCAAAGTCTCAGAAGTTGAGGCAAAAATTGAAGACACTAAGCGCCGTCTCTCTGAGGTCATCTCCGAGCCGCTCCAACTGCTGAGTAAGATCATGGACGAAAAGAGTGGCAGCTTAGTTAGCAGCAGCATTTACCGGCCCAAGGCCCTTTCTGCCAGTGCCACAGAACTCTCCAACATTACTGCTATCAATGGTCACCTGGAGAGTAACAACAATTACTGCATCAAGGAGGAAGAAGGAGGTGATTGGGAGGCTGAGAGTCCTAGCAGTGGTGCCTCTGGTCTAGCTGAATCACCTGTTCTCCTCTCTATTGACACTAAGAGCCCCAACAAATCATCTTCACTTTCCATGTCATTGGACAAATGCTCTATGTCCGCTCTTGCTAAACAAGAAGATGAGGATTATTGCATCCTGTACAGTGAGGACTTTGAGACTTGTACAGAGACAGAAGGTGATGGTGGTGATAGAACTGATGATACTGGAACTGGGAGTCAAACTAAAGTGCCACTAAGTGGTAGTACTGAACCATGCAGTGAAGATGAATCCGAAAGTATTGAGCCGGTACCTTGTGTTCCACACTATACTCTCATCATCCTTACTGTACTGGTCTATGGGTATTTTGTATTACCTCTGCCTAGTTACATAGGAGGAATGCTGCTTGGGATTGGGCTTGGATTCCTTTTAGCCATTGGTGTTGTGTGGCTGACAGGACCAAAACCTTCTGGCAGTAGATTCAGACATTCCAGACATCATGGGAAGCAGTTGAATCTGACCAAATTGGACATTAAGGAACCAGAAATCTATAAGGTGAGTAAATATTTCAACCTTTCTTTAATTAATTTGGTCATACTGCAAAGCCATTTAAATGCCTTAAAGAAGCTTGCTGGTTGATTAATTTGGACTTGAGTGTTGATATGCCAATTCAGTACTGAAACAATCATTTTTAACAAGATTACATAAAAGATTCCATAATCACAGACAAGCACACACACTTGCTGTGTCAGGGCTGCAGTATTTCATGGTAATCAGTTCATGTCTAATACTGAATGTAGAGCTCTGTACAATAGCCTCCATTTCATGGATTCCATTCCATACATTCTTACACTTTTACAGCCAATCTGATGACCAATGGTTTTTAAATGAACAAAATATGTTGGCTGGTGAGCAACAAAACATGTTGACATGTATTGTGCGCAACGCACAGATATAGAGTCTGCAGACAAGCGATGCACACAGCAACGCTGTACTGTATTAACACTGAAAGCTCCAGTTGACATTGTTGCTCAGCTGTTAGGGAGATAAAGAGACAAACCATAACATGTCCCTCCATTATGAAGTCCTCACAGCATACATTGAGCAAAAAGTTAACGTACCTTGCATCCCTAATAAAGCAGTGGTTGGGCATGATGATGGCTCATAAGATTCGAAATGTTGCCCCCCTTCACAGCGATTTTCTTTCTTCATGGTCTGCAGACATTGTGACAATCTTCAATCAACTTCCCCTCAGCACTCTTGCATGCAAAAACTCACATTGCATTGCATCTTTGGTTGATGCTGAACAGTGCTTACCTTGAGATTTTCCAAAACACATTAATCAAACAAATTTGAGATGGTACTACTAACCTTCTGGAATTTTACCGTGGTTTATAGTGAATGTGGCGATTCTTTCATCCCCACTATCAGTCCGACCTTTATTTTACCCACCCCTCCTGTGCAAACTACTGGTGGGCTGGAGCTTGCCTTGGCACTCACTGGGTGAAAGGTGAGGTACACCCTGGATCATCTATCACAGGGCTGATACATATAGAAAGGCAAATATTTACATTGACATGCCAGCTTTTTATATCGAAGCATTATACCACAGAATTGTGATCTTTTGTTTGTTTGCTTGTTTGATGTTTATGAAAAATAATCAAAACAGTACATGAACTTTTATAATGAAAGACAGTTTTGCTTTCACCATTGCACTATGCACAGCTGTATGTATCGATTTATGTGAATAGTGGAACACAGTGGAAATTCAACAAGCACATGAATGTGACAGTTCTGTTCGCAATGAAATGGCAAAGCAGCCAGTAAACAAGGATTCTGGGCTGAATTTAGCCAGCAGAACTTCACAGTCGACCACAGAAAGCAAATGACAGCAAACTGTTTATGTCTCCACTTGAAAAGACAGCGGTTACAAGACGAACTCTTATCAATATGAAGATTGCAGAGTCGGGTGACCTTTTCTGTCAGTGTAGAAACATGATGAGCAGATATTAACAGTGTCCTCATTTTCTCTTCGCAGTTTTGGATTGTTATCTTCTCTGTGTTTGTAGTTAGTCAAAGGCATTTTTCTCTTCAGATGCTGAAAAGCACAAACAGCACATACAAGTTACATTTTTTTAAAGACAGGCTCATCTCTATGAAAGCAACTTTCTTATTTAAATTTCAGGTTCAAACAATTCTCTAGTATGATTGTTTTGGAACTCAATTCTTGAAATGTAATCTGAAGTATGTAACATGGTTCTGTCTTCTCTCCAGGGCTGGATGAATGAGATATCAAACTATGACCCAGAGACATACCATGCCACACTGACACACTCTGTGTTTGTCCGGTTGGAGGGCTCCATAATTCGTCTGTCTAAACCCAACCACAACATTGCCCGCCGTGCGACACACAATGAACCAAAGCCTGATGTCACCTACATCAGTCAGAAGATCTATGACCTCACCAACAGCAAAGTATGTTGTTAGTATAATTTAAAAAAACGAATTTGTTGGTAGTTTTTCTGTAACTTTGTGAAACAAAGACAACTGTAACCTGTGAAAGTGTTAACTCTTTTAAAGGATTGCACATGTAAATTTACAGATCTTTATGTGTAATTAAGTATAGTTTAAGAATAGTTCATTGGATTATACTATTCAATAAAAAGTGTCATATATTAACATAGATAATGACACTACAATATGAAAATTGTCATGTGTTTTCAAGTCTTTTAAAAGCCATTAAACTTGTTGAAAATGTGTTGAAAACCCAACTTTGCATCTTCCAAAATTCTCCCTCAGGTGTATTTAATGCCTCAGAGTCTGGCCAGGAAGCGTTTGTGGAACAAAAAATACCCCATCTGCATTGAACTTGGCAAACAGGATGACTTCATGTCAAAGGCTGAGGGTGACCGGTGCGAGGTCAGCGAGAACTACAACACAAGGGACAGAGGAGAGGGGACAGGAGGTGCACAGGAGCGAGGGTCATCTTCGTCCAGTAGAGACCTGACCTTTTATCTGTTCGGAAGGACTGGGAGGGAGAAGGAGGAGTGGTTCCAGAGGTTTCTATCAGCTTCCAAGCTCAAGGCGGACTTGAAGAAAGCAAGTGTTGCAGGGACTAAGAGTGGTGAGCAAAACTGATGTTTGTGTCTTCTTTCACAATTGTAGATGACAGTTTCAGAGATGAGAGATTTTTCTTTGTTGTTTGTTTTGTCTTTTTTTTATTGTGAAAATTGTCTAAATAGTTTTTTTCGTAAGACTCTATTCAAATTACACCATACAGTTGGAGAAATGGCACCTCCAAGCTTAAGTTTTAATGGTCTAGAAGCAGCAAAAACTGTGAGTGAAGCATCTAATTCCTCACCTTTTTCTGATGTTTACCGTGGCTCACAGCTCAGAGCTCTCACAGTCGCAGCAGCAGCCGCAGCAGTCTTGATGAGCTACTGGCAGCTCAGCCCAGGTTAAAAGACTCCTCAGCCTCCTCAGCAGCAGCAGGCAGTGCCAGAATCAAGCCACTATTCGACTACAGTGTATACATGGCCTCCATACTGCCAAAGCAGGCAGCAGTCAGCCCGACAGCTGCCAGCCCTGCTCTGCAGAGTCCTCAGAGCAGCCCTGGGGCTGATAAGAAGGTAGCACATACTCATCATCCACAACACCTTTTCTTTTCTAATTTCCTTTCTTAAGTGACAAACCTGTCATCTCATTTGCAATTTAGCATCTATGTTACAATCTGCCTAATTAGAAACTGCAACAAGTAGATGATATTGTGGCTTATCCTTATAAAGAAGTAGAGGGGTAGAATAACTTTTATTTTAGGAGCTTAAATGTTTTAGAATCAGTGCAGAAATATTAGATTCATATTCATTTCTTCTGAAGTTTTTTGTTAACTTGTCTGTCGTGTCTCTAGCTTCAGAGCACTGCTTCAGCTCAGGTGCAGGCCACTGGGGTGGAGGAGGAGGATACTGTTGCCTGGGTGAATGCAGCTCTTGGCCGGGTCTTCTGGGATTTCCTGAGTGAGCCCTACTGGGCTGAACAGGTCTCCAAGAAGATTCAGATGAAACTCAGCAAGATACGAGTGAGTAGAGCAAGGCCTCTCACAGCCTGTCACTCTAAAAGTGGTTGAAATTTAAACAGGCGGACAAGAGAAAAAGTTATGAGAAAAATTTCTTCCTGAAAACAAGATAAGACTTTTACGCTCCCCAAATGTCAGTTTGTATCTCTACTCAGCTCTTTAAAGGAGCCAGCAACTCCACACTAGGTTCAGAAGCAGAGGGAGGAAGATCTCTATCCCTTCCCCCTACTGTTTCACTCTGATCCTGTCCCCCAGGCAAACCTATTTTGCTTGATCATATAATGCATTTTGGTCTGTGTGACTGTAGGTAATATTGTTTACTTTGTGTTTGTACAATAGAGGAAAAAGCTTGAACACAGCTCAGTTCACAAGGGACTGACACTTAGAGACTGTTGATTATAAGGTATGGTGGAGGGCAGCGTGTGTCATCCATGCCTAAGTGTGTGTGTGCATGAGCTGTATTTATTTCGTAATTCGTATATCCTTTTTCCCCTTTGTTTTCAAGCTAATATTCTATACACTCTTTAAAAAATACACACTTGTGAGTTTATTTTTCGTAATTTGCTTATGTCATAATCTACCAATGAATTATTCATACCTACTCCAGTTGTATGCTTTTGTCTTTTCCAGTTGCCTTACTTCATGAATGAGCTGACACTGACAGAACTGGACATGGGCTCAGCTACTCCCAGGATCCTTGGGGCATCCAAACCCTCCATTGACTACCGAGGTGAGAACATGAACCACACAGGCACACACATTTACTGGTTTCTGTAAAGAGATATTGCCCTGTATCTGGCCTGTAATAAGATAAGATAAGACAAACCTTTATTCGTCCCACAGTGGGGAAATTCACAGTGTATGTAATGCTAACCGTATGGTGGAACTCTGTGCACTATATTGTGGCAAGTCTCTCGTCATTGTGCAGTATTTCCTTATTCGCAGAGCACATTTCATTGTTTGAAAGAGCAACACCCTGGCACTGATCCTCTGCCAGTCAATAATCTATGGCTATGTTAGCGATAAGAAAGATAAATAGGTGGCATTGCTACCTACTTGTCTATCACGATGCCTTTGCTATAGAGTTTATGCATATTAAGTAGTTACAGTGTCAGGTTTTCCCCAGGAAATTGGTTAGTGGAGGTGGTAAGTTTGCACCCTGCACCCCCACCCCCCACCCTCCCAGTGCATCCGCTAAAGTACTAGCAGAAAAGCTTGAAAAAGTTTTCACACATTGAATGATGACTTGTGCACTCAAACCCACATAGAATTAAAGAAATTCCAAAGAAACGCAACACCTACAAGTTGCCAACTGTAAAAATATGCTCAGATCTCCAAAGATGCCTATTTTATGCCAAAATATCCTAATAACTTAAACATATATGAAATAAATTCAATGTGGCAGTGGCATACGTTTGGCTCCATCACCACTCTGAAACATCAGATCATTCATTGTACACTGCATCAGGGGGGGCTGTGGCTCAGGAGGGAGAGAGTGTTGTCCACTTGTCATTAATCTGTCCACGTGGTGAAGTAGTCGTGTTTGTTATGCCCTTACACACACATTTGAACTCCAGCTGTGTACAAAGCAACACAGGAGAAACTGGCTAATGACAGCTTGAGTGGAACGCATAGTATGTGTGGAATAAACAACCCAAGCTTCTTAAAAGAATCATGCCATATTTCACAATTTTAATCACTCAGTGCACAAATTGCTTCAATGCTCTGCTCAGAGGTGAGGAGGAAAAAAAATGAATTTGAACTAACTTAGACTGCAAATAGGGCACAATGAATGAACATGCACAATGTTCCCAGAAAGAATACGTTTTTAGTGTTTCAGAATGTATTATACCGCACCATAAATGTCTACAGTTTCCTCTGTATGTTTCCAGTCCAAACCAAGAGTTACTTTCACTTCCCCTAACATTCAGTTAAAATCCTTTGAAGATTAGAGCTTTGTCACGGTATTTTTTAGAAATCCAAATCATTAAGCTTTAACAATCTTGTAGTACTAGAAGAAGTGAAAAATGTCACATAGGTCCTCATCCTGTATGTATACTCATGTGGACAAAAAGTGACATTTAGTCTCATGACCAGCCACTGCTCCCATTCTCTCTCCAGTCTTCTCACTGTGACTCATAGGATCACAGCACTGAGGCAGTGTTGAGATGACTGACACATTCTCCTTCCAAAAACAGGGGCATCCTAAACCTCTAAACAGCACTGTCCAGGCTGTGATGCTTTCAGTATTAACCATCATCCATAGCTAACAACCAATTAGAATGCTGATAATTATATAACTGAGCATTCAGAGTCACCTCTTCATCTTTTTCTGATCCATTGTTTGCGGTAAGACTTTCTTGTACACGTTATGTAACTCCATATACTTTTAAAATGGCAGAAATGGAAATCCATTAGGTAGAAAGTGAGCAATAGTAAAACCATAACCATTAACAACAAACACTGTTTCATTCAGTAAATGCATGCAAAAGGAGATTTACTCTGCATCACACTGGAGCGTAACAAGCACTTAGACCCACTCAGCTCGCCAGGCAGAGGGACCCTGGAGGTTAGAGAGACATGCCGGTTGCTTGTAGGGTCTCAGCTGGCTGAAGAAAGTCAACCTCTCCCTTCCTCTCAGGCTGCTGCCAGGCGGACACAGGCACGTGTGCTTTGTTTGAGAAGTGTAATAGAATTTGATTGGTTGGTCAGCTCTTAGTTGAGCACAATGCAGTCAGGCCTTAAGCTTTTTAGCAGGTCTTATGGTTATCTGTGGCTTGGATAAATCAAGGCTTAGCTATGTGAGGTCTGAGTCTTGTGAGGGACTGTGGATTTGCTTGCTGCAATTACACAACTATTTTGAAAACTTCAGCACTGCTTAGATGACTGTGTTCTAGTTTTGATCAGAAGGAGCATTGTACATCATTTTTAGAGGAATCCTTCTATGATCATTCAGACGTCCATCCCTTTGTAGCACGTTGCTTTTTTCATTCTCCCTTGCAGTCTGTGATAGATCTCTCTTCATCTGTTTCGCATGTACAGTCTCCAACTGTCTTCCTAGTTTTCTCTTCCTCTTGCATTCCCTTTCATTTGGTCTTCCTCTTGGTGTCCTTGCTCACTCTTTAGTCTCAGTGTCTCTCTTCCTCCCTCCTGTGCTATGAGTCACTGCCTCGTTTTTTTTGTTATCACTGCAGCACTCGCATAACCTTATAATCAGAGCAAGAATTGATTGCATCTCCAACTGAGATGGCAACGGCATTTATTGTAACAGTTCCAGGCCAAACACACCTCGGCAGCCACTCCAAACAAAACCAGTGCACATAGACCACCATTTTGTTGATGTTGTGGAAAGGTTGTGAGCTTTATTTGAAACTGCCATATGTTGCCAAATGTTTTGATTTTGTTCTAACAGATTGCAAGTGAACTGATCCAGATCCCCAACTATCAATCTGGAACAGCAAAGTGTGTCATTTTTATATCTATTTCTTGGATGTGAAGAAGCAGGAAAGACGTACATGCCCTAAACAAAAGACTTATTACCCACTTGGCTAAAGATTAAGATTTAGCTTTGCAGCTTAGTCGTGTTTATGTTTGTGGTTTGTCCAGTTTGATTTTTACCTTGAAGTGGTAGTTGGAAACTTTCAGTGGAAATGGTCAGTTTACTTCTTCTCTTTTGAAATTTCCACTGATGTTAGTGGCTGCATCCTCGAGGCATCTCAGGTTCTTTGCCTTGTCTCACCCCGCTCCTTCCTGGAAAGAGCCTGCTGAATGCAGTGGATCGATGAACCTCTCCAGCTGTGTGTGTGTGCACATCTCCACAAGGAATTGTCTTTGCACGCTTGTACACTTGTGTCCATGCATGTTTGTTTTGCATCATCCTGCATGTGTAAAGGCTTTTCTGCAATAGGCGTGACACATACGCCTAACTCTTCCCCACACAGCTTCGCCCCAATTAAGGAAACACTGCCCTGCCCCAGCAGCTTGCACTGAGGCTCTTCTTTCCTCTCCCCAAACTAACAAACCTCAGTACCCTGCATAAACCCCAACCCAGCCAGACACAGTCTTATTATCTACCACACCCCCCCGGACACACAGGTAGAGCAAAGCACAGTGGGTTCAGCAGGCCCGGCCTGTTCACCCTGTGTCTCTGTCTGACTGTTTAACAGTCTGGCTTTTCAAACCCTCTCTGACGTTGTAACCTTCTGTTCTTTTTTTCAGTTTTCATTTCTCTCCCACTTTGTTTCACTCTGACTCGTTCTCACTCTCTGATTGTTTTTCTCTCTGACACACCAGACTCATTGCATTATCAAGTCATTTAGTACAGCCAGCTGGTGTTCGGACCTCAGCAGGGCAGTGAGGAGAGGGCGCCCACTCTCACTCCTGTTTGTCCTTTTGTCTTCTGCCTTCCTGTACTATATGTCTTGATCCCATCTGAGCAATTCTTTTGCTTTTTCTATCCATGCACTTGGGCCTTGTGTGTTGTTGACAGGAAAGCTATGGGATTTAACTACAAAGACGCAGGTAGCTGTGCACTGACTGAAGGACTTTTGCGTGGTGTAAATACAAATGTCGTAGCTGCAGCAAAGTACAATGTGTTTCAGTTTAGAACCACTTTATGGCCTTCATCCCTCTGACATCTTTCCTGCCTCATCTGTCATTCTCTGCTGCCTCCCAGTGGTGTAAAGAGAAACCGCACCTAAATTGTGGTTAGCTGTGGCTCTTTGTACACAAGAGCATGTGATCCCGTGTTGTAAAGAGAGAGGAAAAAAAAACCAGAGTGCACATAGCTTGCCCCATAAAAGTCAGTCTTTCAATGCGGGCTTTTGAGGAGTTGGTATAATCCAGATTATAGCAGGTTTGGTGGAGCAGAGCTAAAAAGGAATGGAGGGGGAGAGGGAGAGCCCTGTTTATGCCGCCGGTCCCCCCTGCTGATATCAAACGGGGGCTAGGGGGGTAAGATTGTGTGCACCCCCCAACTGTTTCTCCTCTGTTCAAAGGCCCTTGTGATCTCGCCTTCTCTCCCTCTCCCCTTCCTTCGCCAAGTCTTTCGCTGAGAGTATCTCATCTAAGCAGAGAGATCAAGAAAATAGAATCTGTCGGGGTCCCCCACTTCTGTGATGCTGTGGGGAAAGAGTGGTGCCACAGAAAGGGCAAGACAACGAGGGAAGAATGTGAGCAGCGTGGAAACAAAGGAGTGAGAGAAAGATACAGAGATTGAACAGGCAGGGAGAAGGACTTGGTCTGAAGTATATAGGGTTGGACAATGCACTGTATCATGGCTATCTTAGATACAGTATAATGACAGGACAGCAGAGAACCTCTTTTACTGCCTATTTAGCTCATATCCCCAAATCCTCTCCCTTACAGTTTCACTTCTTCCATTTTTTTCTCAGATCAACATTTCTAATAACACCTGTCTGTCCCTGCAGGTCTGTGGTTTGACCTGGAGATTTCTTACAGTGGTTCCTTCCTGATGACCCTGGAAACCAAGATGAACCTCATTCGCCTTGGAAAGGAAGGAGAAAGCATCCGCGTCGGAGAATTTGGCAAAGACGGGTAAAACAGTCAAACTGCCATCACACCACAGACACATTCTAGAAAAGCCCCAAGATGTTTCTGGGTTGAATGAGATGCTTTATTTCCCCGTCTACGTCACAGCAAAAAGTATGTGTGTGTGTCTGGTTCTCACTCCGTGTTCTATATCTTTGCTGTCTGTTATATCTTTCTGTTCTCTGCTATTCCCTCTCTGCCCTGTGGATCCTACTTTCATGCGACTGGTAATGGGATGTATTTCTGCTCTTGGTGAGTGCTGCTCAACTTCCAACAATCATCTCTTCTGTTCACCTCATTCTCTCGTTTTGTGTGTCTGTAGTTTTTTGTTTCTTTGTTTTTTGGCGGGGGGGGGGGGTTACTCATTTCATCTTACCACCCATTGCTTCACCTTAAGTATCAATTTCTTAGTGTGTTCAGTGTCTTCAACAGTGTTTCTGGCTGTTTACATCCCCCAAAGCGATTCTGAGCAAAACCTCACTGTATGCTATGTTACTGAGCATGTTATGTTACTGCTGTGGCACTTAAACTAAATCCTTGGCTGCTGTGACTAAATGTAACTGATAGCTGATGCAATGAATCCTAAAATGGCACTGATGAAGAAACTGCATTGATGGCCGATACCCGATCCACTTACCACTTTCCACTGCCAAACTGTTATTGGTCTAAACCATTTGCCAGTAAATGAGAAGTGAGCTCATGTCTGCCAGCCCTTACAAGGAAATGAGTTTAGATTCCGTTTTACACAAGATAACAAGTGAAAGTTCAAAACAGCGGAAACACTGCAGAAGACTGAGCAGCATTTTTTTTTCCCGAACCAACTGAAATCTTTCTGAAAACATCTTCCAGTGGTTTGTTGTTTGTACATGTGAGCAGACATGGATACACACACTCATGTATCCCTGTGACTGCTGCATTACCTGAGCATTGCTTTGTTGGGGCAGTACAGTACAGAATTCAGGCTCCAGGAAACACTGCAGAACCGCGTGCATGTGTGAGTGCATGTGTTTAGATCTGCATGTGTGTGTTTGTATGTGCTCACCCTAATCCACATGTGTTTGTTTATGTGTCTTCAGATACAGGCCACGGACTTACTGCCTGGCTGATAGTGATGAAGAGTCATCCAGCGCAGGCTCGTCAGATGAGGAAGACTCCTCAGAGCTCTCGAATGACTCGGCTGGAGCAGAGGGGTGAGAATGAGTTTAGAGACATTATCCGTGCTCAGTCCAATCTCTTAATCACAAGATGATGGAACATTAGAATATATAAGTGTATAATAATCACCTAAGAATAGAAGCACTAAACAAAAACTTTCTTGTTAAAAACACTGAATCAGACCTTCTGGTTGGGAAGGCCTCAAAGTGAAAACAAAATATGGCCCAAGAATTATTTTAATTGAGACAGAAGACATAACTCTCTGCCAACAATATGTTGGCAGACACAGCTAGGAATTCATTATTAAATCACTTCACTCTCAACATAATCCATTTATTTGTCAGATAGAATTTAAAAAGTGATATCATTAGATTTCATGGAAGTACAGCTACACTACATTTAGTATGGGACTTTAACCCGATCTCTTTTTTTATTGAATGAAGTTGGGCTGGAGGCCACAAACCCAGCAAGATCATGCGCTTTGTGGACAAGATCACCAAGTCCAAATACTTCCAGAAGGCCACAGAAACAGAGTTCATCAAAAAGAAGATGGAGGAAGTGTCGAACACACCCCTTCTGCTCACAGTGGAGGTGCAAGAACTTCAAGGAACACTGGCTGTCAACATCCCCCCTCCACCCACTGACAGGATATGGTATGTAAAGGAAGTGTTGTTTCTCTGCTATCTAACTTGTGGAATGCTGTGCAAAGTGAACTTTCATGACTGTTGGAGTGGCAAATAATCCCACCTCCCTCAGAGATGGAAAACACAGCCAACTCTTGTTGATAGCAGTAGTTTTTAGATTACTCTTAATTACCCAATTTCCTGTCTTGTGTCAACAATTAGTTAGTTACAGGAAGCATACAATTATTTCTAAATGTTGGATAATTAATGTGAAACATACACAATAAGCATATCAGAGCAACGGAAATTCATTCCACTCTGCAACTGCATGTTTTATTTTAACAAAATCATTTAAGCACCCTGTTCAATACAGCACTGCCCTCTGCTGGTGGGGACCACACTGTTGCTACACATGTTCATTTGTCAACTCTTAATAGTGTTTGTATGCAAATCATGAATTCTTTTGACCATGTCTGTTGCAGGTATGGCTTTAGGATGCCACCTCACCTGGAACTGAAGGCACGGCCTAAACTGGGAGAAAGAGAAGTCACTCTGGCTCATGTTACAGACTGGATAGAGAAAAAACTGGACCAGGAATTCCAGGTATATTCAAACAAAGAAAAACAGCTTTGATTAACTTTCTGGTGTGGACATACACCCTGTGTCTGTATTAAAAATTAAAATTAAAAGTTAACAAGACAAAAGACAAATTCATAATTTCACTAAATATGTCATAAATGCTGATTAGAGCATGCAATCTTATATGCAAAGGATTGATTATATTTAGCACATAATTCATCAATATTACAAGCTTGGAATATTAATAGTTCCAAAGACCCAAGACATCTTTATGATATTCACATGATCCTGGAATGATCTTATAAGAGACTTCAAACAAGATAAATTAACAGTTGCACACTACCTATTATTTTCTTCAACCTGTGTCAAGATAGTGTGAAGAATACTGTACATCACTCACTGTCCTTCCGTCATTCTCTCTCCGCTTTTAGAAAGTCTTTGTGATGCCAAACATGGATGATGTATGGCTGACTATCATGCACTCTGCCATGGACCCACGCACAGCCGGCGGACCATTAGTTGGCCCCGCAGTGGACCCAGAGCCCTCCCAGCCGGAGAGGGACAGCACCAGCCAGCCATGAAGATTGTTTACAGTATTTCCTAAAACTTATGAAGTCTCAAAATGGGAATTGGAGCCAAAGTTGATAGGTCAGACGCTACTGTAATACAAATACATTCCCGTAGTGAGTGGGTTCCTCACTTACCTGAGAGAACACCATATGAATTTTAAATGAACAAGGTAGAGTCACCCAAGGAAACACTAAAGACAAACTGTTGCTTGCTGCTCCGTTCAGTAGTATTTATCTCGCCTGAGGAGAGGGTGATTGTATTTGAAGGATTTTTATAACGGTAAGGACCTATTGAATAGGGACTGATATGTGAAGACAGCCACATTTGGCTCAGAATTGGGGTTCCTTTAAGTTATTAAGGGGAATATATGGGGATATATAAGTGTCCTATAATGTCCATTGATGTGAAAGCATTCACCAGATACCTTACAGCCTGCAGATGACAAGTTTCTGCTCAGGCTAGCGAGTGAGATAGAGCATGGTAGCCCCTTTATTCTAGAAATACAGTAAGTGGTGATTTACAGTATGATAGTATGTTGGAATTAGAGGTATTTCATATTGAATGATTAGTGTGTGATTGAGAGTTGTCCTTTCCACTGTGGAGAATGAATGAAGTATAAGCAGGTTCAAAAGAAGTGTACTGGAAAAGCTCAGATACTTGATGTTAGATTTATTTACTATATGAAACATTAAAACCTTTAAGTGGCTTTATGTCAGCAGTTTTTGATCAGGTGTTAACAGTTAACAGTATTCATTTGTGCTGTGACCACACCCTGAACACCTCCCTTCATTTGCCAAGACCTCTTTTTTTTATGCCAATGATGCCCTTATCCATGTCTACATGGAAGTAATGCTTAAGAGCAGAAACACATTATCTAGTGAGAGTGTCATTCACTATGTAAATTCCTAACTAATGACAAGTACATAAACACAATAAGTGCAATGATAGAAATGCTACGTAGGCTATAGTATGATCTTGTATAGATATTATTTGAAAGTGTACGTCTGATGAGAAGTACGAGGCCTCTATCACGTCTATTGAATGTATGTATGGATAGTATTTGGTTCCTATTGTTATTGTATTACAACAGTTTTTACCCAGTCACATTTTGACTGCGGTATCCAATTATTGCACAAATACAAGTGAAGTTTTCTTTTTGTTTTCTTATGATAAACACTATCTCCTCTTGCATATCTTTGTGTCATTCAATCATTATGTTTCTGAAGTACCAGGTGGTGTATTTATCTATACATCATTTATACTTAACGGTGTTAATGTTGATGACGATGATGATATTGAGATAAATGGCAGTGCTTTAAAATGACTCTCGCGCCATCATGTATGTACACGATTGGATAAGGTTAAGGTACGTACTGTAAAGTAGAGCATCTTGCCAAGAATGTATAGCCTTATCTACAGGTTCCATTTTTGAAAATATCCTTTTAACCATGTCGTATTTCTAATTTTAACCAAAGTTTTTTGATTAGGCCTATAGTGCCAGGTCTCTCTCTGCTCAAAGGTACACATCCTCTATTGATATAGCATTGTGAGGTAACATTTACAAATGCGCTACAATACCTGCATTAACATTGTTTACAGGAATTCTTACCTTGTTTTCTCTCTTAGGATACTAAAGCACTGTAACATGAAATGGATTTTCCTTCTGTATGATTGTCTTTCCCTTTATGTCTTGGTTACTTTGTGTTAAGTATTTGTTTTTGAATGAATACATGAGGTGGGTTATGGTTGTATTTTGTCTACTTCTTTGGAATAAACAGAATGAACTGAGATTTTTGAGGATATATGAAGACATGCCATGATTTGTATCTGTGAATTATTCATGACTTTTTAAAATTATCATGTAATTTTAAGGCCAAATTCAGTGATTATGTGTATCAGCCTTATTTATAGAGCAAAATAAATCTCTGTCAATGAAAGGCTTTTTGGGTTTTTTTGCTTCACACTTTGCATTCTGACATATTGGTGCAAATGTCATTTGTTTTTGTATTGATTTGCATTAGATGGAAATAAAGCTTTTTCTATTGTTTTAAAAAATGAAAATATTCATTAGGCAGCAGAATGGTTGAGTTACAATATCATGTATTATTGGATTATGAATAGTAGTATGTGGCAGTTAAAGCATAAGATATAAATAACTCATGTTAGATTTTATACATAAAAACAAAATGTGCAAAGTTACGAGTGACTATATCTGTCAATTATACTACTTACAGTGTGACTGTATAACCCCTTAGCCCTCCCTCCCATCTGTGTCTGCAATGCTTTATGTGGAATTTAACACATGAACAACCCACAATTATCTGGTGCATTAGATTCACCCGGGATGGTTAAGATGTGACCATACAACTGCAGTGAAGTTAAAGGAAGTGGCCTTGAAAGCATGAAAGCTGTGTTAATAATTGCTACTAATGATTTGATTATTGTTATTTACGATGAGATGGCCTGACCCCTCTGTCCGGTCCGCCATGATAAACACGGAAGTGTACGGTTGCCTGGCAACGGTAGTGCGCTTGTTAGCTCCGGTGGTGAGTTATTATAGCTGAGTGTTGTCCGAATTAAATGTAGTTATTATTCATAGTGTATTCAGTTCGACGCTGTATTTATTTTTATTTGTTCAATAGCTAAGGATAGCTGTCCGTTATTTGAACTGTGGGTACATGTTTTCCTCAACCTTTCTGTGCTCCATTTCCCGTTACGTTAACTAACGTTCACCCTCCTTCACGGCTAACAAGCGACCGTTAAGCTAGCGTCAGGTAATTTGTTGCTTAACTATATAACTATAGAGAGGAGATAGCTTCGTGTTCAAAGTGTGCTAATGTAACTATATCTCCAGACCACCGGTCCAATGCTGAGCCCTGGAGGTGAGGGGGGCGGGGGGGAGGAGGAGGGAAGGGAGGCAAACTCGAGAGACAGTCAGCCAGAGGATGGAGGTCCCAGAGCCGCAGAGGACACACCTGTTCAACAGGTATGTCATCTGTTATATTTAGACTTTCATTTTTCACTTTTCACTTCAACTACAGTAAGAAATCGTTCTGAAACCACAATGAAAAGAAGACTTGGAATTGCTTAGATCATCATCTTTTAACAAGATGCTGTGTTTTTGCATTGGTAGTCTTGCACATAATAAACAAGTTAACAAGAAGTTCAAACCTATAATACTGTTGAATACAATCTTTGTCCTTTTGTGGACATGCAATGAGTGCAAATTAAACACAGTGTCTAAATCATAGTCAGTGTCATTTATACATTTTTTCTGTGTGTGTTTCAGCGTGGCTCACAGGATCAGTCAGAACAGCCTGATGACTCGACCCCCCAGCTTCACACTGAAGGCAGTGGCGTGGATGAATACTCCCGTGCGGCCACAAATTCAGGTCGGTCTCACATGAGCCCTTTTGGCTTACTTGTCAGTACAAAGCAGCACATTATGATCCAGCAAAGCACCGGTCAATATGATATAATTCATCATCCTGAGGGAAATAAAGTTGGTAGCTCAGAAATCAGCGCAAATTAATGACAGTATGGTAAAGTCAAGAACAGTAAAGCTAAGGCTGATCCCTTAGTTTAAAGGTCCAGTATACAGGAAAATGTAGCTGTAAATCTTAGTCAATATTGTGATTTCAGCACCTTCATCAACTTAAACTATATAGGAGCTATTGTTCCTAATGAACAAAGAGAATAACATGGCAACAAAGGCTAAGTCAGTATGTGGAGGAAAGTACAAATATATCTGCTTAGAAGACTTAGTTAAAGACAGACAAAATACTTCAAAGTACATATGTACAGGTTTTATATCAGTGCAATATTTATGACGTTTCACATTTAAATTTGTGGTTAAAGAATGTCTCTTATTTCCTGTGTTTCAGTGCAAGAAGATGTTGCTCAGGTGCCACTGATACCTCACCTGTCAAACCTTAATGCTTCAGAAGACATGGAGGACCAGGAGCAACTGCCAGAGGGGGAGGAAGAGGAGAAGGAAGAGTTAATTGTTCTCGACTCTGAACATGTATGTAGCGTTCCTTTCAATATTTTTGCAATCAGAATGAACTAAATGACTATATTTTGTTACTGCTCCTCAAAGAGAAGAATGGTATCACTGTCATATCTGTGTATCAGAGATGAATTTGCTGCTAGTCATTGACATTTGTAGCACAGTCAGTTCATAAACATCATGCTAGATATCTAGCGTACCTGTCACTGATGCCGTGTTTGATGTGTTGGCAGCCCCTGGTCAGGAGGCATCAAGCTGCTCTGAGAAGCCAGCTACAAAACCAGCTGGACAGGATCAACCTGCGACTGAAGGAGAAGGTTGGAAAAGCTCTTCGGTCAACATCAGTTATTTCTTTCTGCTTCTTTCTGCTCCTTTCCAATCTTTGCTCTGTTAGTACTCACATACATGTACAGATGAAACTTTCCTCACTTTTCATCTATAGGATGTCAATATGTCCAGAAGATGGTACTGTTGATCTGTAGAGAAATTAAATTTCACTTTTTCTATTTGTTTTTTTCCGCTACATGTAGCATATATATTTAATACAATAACAATTATTAAATCACCCAACATCTATAAGTAGTACAAAATAACTGTGACAAAGACTGTCTATAGGCAGGAAGCCAGAGTTAAACAGAGACTTTCTTGAAGTCTGACAAAATGATGGACTCTTGATGATTTGTTTTCTGACTCTCGTCTGTGCTCTGCTCAGCGGGAACTTGAGAAGGCAGATGCCAAACATATACAGGACATAGGTGTTGAGACGTTCAGGGTTCAGGAGAAGTTGGCCAGACTCCAGACCAGGCTGGACGAACGTCATCATACCAAGGCACAGGCTGAAACCAAGCATCAGCAGGCACAGGATCGTCTGGAGGCCATGAAGAGCCAGTGTTCCAGTCTGACCAGCCAGGACAGCAAAGCCAAAGCCTATGGTGAGACTGACTTGCTTTGGTGCTGATCCAGGATTGTATTTCATTCTGACCATGTTGCACCATTTACTTGAAACTCTATATTAACAAATCTAAGTTTATTGATTGAACCTTGATTGATGATTCACATGTCAAACAATATGTTTGGAAGTAGCAAAATATTGGTAAATGTAGGCTCTCCTGTAATTTCTGAAAATTATGAATCATATTGTAATTTTCAGTCGATTAAATCCTTCCGTAAATTTGGTTCAGATTTCAGGTTTAGATGTTTGTGCAAAAGATTTGATGGTTAAAAGTAAATTTATTATTTATTTATTTAAACTGAATTAAAACTTCTTCCTTGTCATTGTACTGTAAACTTTGTATTAAAAAGCAGCCTATACTTTGGTCCAGCTGGATACTGTTTTAGGAACAGCAAGGCAACACGAGTGCCCATCCGTGTTTCCAAACTACAGATTTGAGGTATTTTGTTAATGTTAACTCCTATGTATCTTCTCTATAGTGTCCCAGCTGCAGGCAGAGATGGACAACCTGATGCAGCATCTTGTCTTCACACAAGGAGTCAGTGAAGATCTGCACTCTAATGTTAAAGCCATGAAAAATGTCAGACGGAAAGCAGAAAGTGAGAAGAACCAGGCTGAAGAGCAGAAACTGAAGCAGGTGGACAGGCTCTTTAAAAACATCAGATCTCTCAATGTTTTGACTGCATAGGCTTTATCATTGATTCTTTCATTGTCATTGATTGAAAATACTCCTGTGTCATCAGGATTTCTATGTAAAGCGTCTAACAGAGGAGCTGGAGAGGCTGACGCAGCAGATAGCTATGTATGAGGCTCAGGCCGATGCTCAAGCAGAGGAGACACAGCGAGTCAAAGGGGCACTTGCTGAGGTAACTATAGTGTGACAGTATATACCTGTCACAGTATGCCAGTATATCTTGCAGTGACTGACAACATAAACAACATGGAACCTGTGATTATTATGGCAATACAGTATTGACTGGATTTAAATTTCTCACTTGCTGAACCAAATCTAAGTCTGTAATATACGATGCATAGTCCCATGACCTATGACTGATATTGACGTATGTATACAACATCAGTACTGACACATGTCCACTCACATATGTGTCTGTTTGCAGGCTGAGACGGAAATGGAATCTCTGGTAATGGCACGTAAACAGCTGTTGCAGCAGTGGAGCAGCAGCCTGGTGGGGATGGGGAGACGAGATGAGGCCTTCAGTGCAATGCAGGAGGCTGTGCGGTGAGGATGAGGGCAAGGGAAGGTTGAATGCCAATATGCTACTGATCCACTTCAAATGTGCTAATGCATTGCAAATGTGCACGTCCCTGCATGACATGCTTCATGAACAGAGGATTGTTGGTTTCCTTGACTTTTCAGGCTGAAGTGAAAATAGGAAAGTAAAACACAAATTACAGTCGCTTTGATAGAATGCCGCTCAGGTGTCCACATAATTCAGCATATGCAGATGTGTATAGAAAATATAAATATATAGAAAATACAACACAGCATTTATAGGACACACAATAATAACCTGCGATTTTAAACAGAAAGGTGAAAATATGAAAGCATTCATCTATTCATTTTCTACTGCTGTCCTTTGTACCTCAGCACTGCCCAACACCAGGTGATCCTGCTGGACAGAGAGATTGAAGGGTACAAGAAGTCCACCACTGAAGAGCAGGAGATAAATGAGACACTAACTATGCAGCTGAACTGGTCCCAGATGGACTGTGCCACCTCCAAAAAGCTGATCAGTCAGAAGCAGGCCCAGCAAGAGGCTCTGCAGGCCCAGTACACCACCTGCCTCCGCACTCTGAAGGAGACGGAGCGCACCCTCGCCAGGCTCTCCAAGGTAGGCTTCTGTTCTGACAGCTCTTCATTTAATTTACAATGTCTTTCTACCTTCTCCTTCCCTCTGTAAACATTCCACTCTCCAACTCGCTTCCTTCATTGTTCTAGGACACCAGCACCCACCAGGCTGAACTGACCAATCAGAGGAGACAGTTGGAGAAAGAGCATGCTCTGCGTCTAGAACTGGAGGACAAGATCATGAGCAACATGCAGCAGAAGCTCACCCACAACAAGGCTGCCAAGTACTCCCAAAGGCTCACCAGCAATATGGCCACACTGAAGACGGAGAAGGTAACATGGGATTTAGAAAGTCAGAAAAAACATTCAGGATGTTTCAGGCTGTAGGAAAGTCTGGTAAGAAGGTTGACCACCGTTCAGTCAGAAGGTGCAGGTTCGTTAACATTTTCATCATGTTAAATACATACTCTATGCTGTATTTTTAAACCTTTAGTTTCAAACTTGTTTTGTCTTATTTAAAGGAATACTCTACAATTTCTACTCTATCTATACTACAATTTATCAGTGCATTAATCGGTAACTATCTCTAAGCGTTTAGTTCCAATTATGGATCAAACTCAAAATGCTGGATTCTGCATTCCTCATTACACATTCGACCTCCTCTGGCTCTTAAATACTCAAACCTTTCAAACACACCACCACTTTTACTCTGTTACTCAGACGTTCTGTTTAAGATTTGGGGTCTCAAGCTGATAAGTCTGATGATATCAACAAGTTTATTTTTCAGCCTGGCTGTGTTCAGAGCAACAGGAGACACAGTGGAACAGGCTGTGGAGCACCTGTTGTGACAACTAAAGTGAACCCTAATGCGGCATAACAGAATATAGAAAGTAATGCAAACTAAGCAGTGAAGAGGATGCAAAATGCTAAAGTATAATTTGCTAAAGTAAAAATAGAACATTAAGGAAACAGGACAAACAATACATGTACAATGTGCTAAGAATAAAGTTAGCTAAAGATGACCATTTTTGGCCTGCTCATCATCTCTCCCTCCCCTTTAGATCTCTCAGTTGTGGCAGCTGGAGAATGATGTCGTGGCAGTGGGACTGGAGATCAGCGAGGTCAGCCAACATCTGGACAGTCTGACCCTCACCCAGGAGGCCATTGATGAGGAAGTGGCGAATCACAACAAGTTACTGACATCGGTCCAGGCTCAGATTTCTTCCTTTGTGACACTCATCGGGCAGAAGCAGGCCACCATTGCCAACTATAACAAAAAGATCCATCAGATCACAGCCAGCACTGGGGTGAGAGATTCTGGGGAAGCAGTAAATCCTTGTTGTCTGTTGTTTATGTGGAATATACATTCATTGGAAACTGTCTTTACAATAAGATATAAAAATCATATGCTCCCTCTTGTGATTTGTGTGCCTCCATTCCCAGCACGAAGACCTGAGTCCTCTGCAAATCAAGGTACAGGAATTAATGGCTCAGATTGAGGAGCAGGCAGAAAATATCAAGAGTGAGCAGCAGCTCTGGATGAAACAGCAGGGGACACTGGTAGGACTGACCCAGGAGATAGAAGCCAACAGCAAGGACATGCTCAGACTGCAGACAGAGTTCACCGCCATGCAGCAGAAGAAAATACGCTTGGAGAGTATGTAACAGTTCCATAGAACCACACAGGTGCACAAATAATACACAGTAAGCCAGTTAGGTAGGTCAGTCTACTGGTGAGCATGAAGGAGTAAAAAACATGTCTGAGAACTTTTCGTGACGTATTTAATTGAGTTAATTATCAGTCTGACATCTCTAAATAACCTGATTTTATAGTAAAACTATTCATATGTGCCGAAGGCTTCCCTGTGCCCTCATACATGAGCTATTAAACCAACTCCACCCCCACCAGGTCTGATTGAAGTCGAGCACCGTGAGGAGAAGGAGCTGGAGAAGAATGCCAAGATGCTGAGAGGAGACCTGCTGAAGCTCAACACCTTGTTGAGCAAGAATGGCCAGCTCAGCCTGACGCTGGAGCAGGAGAATGCACTGATGGAGACAGACGTTCTTCACAGACTTAAGGCACGGCGTGATTGTTTAATTCATTTTTTTTATTTTGATCTTTTTTGCAATTTTAATAGTAAACTAGAAAAGTGCCTTCAGTAGAGTTAAGGGCTCGGGCAGGTGTGCCAATCTGGACAGGAACAACTCAAAAACGGCAGATTATTGATTCAGGCCAATAATAGATATCGTATAGACTAAACTGTTTTGTTATAGACGGAAGCCTATTTGTCAGCACTCTTGATTTTGTCTTCTCTCCTGTTAAACTTGGAAAACACTGTGATCAAATTAATAATTATGAATGACGTAAGTGTCAATCATATAGTATGCTTCATAATAAGTCAGGAACACTCACACATGTCAAATTAAAACTGCACACGGCACAGAAAGTTTGGTAGCTCTTATGCTACACAAGCTTTTGAATTACAGCCACAGTTTCAAAAAAGCTAGGACGCTGTGTAAAGCGTAATTACAAACAAAAAAATCAGATTTGTATAATACATCCATGTTTGAATTGAGCAGAGAGGACAGAACCTGTATAGACAGTCGCTTCAGTGTTGCATGGAAGCTGCCGTGATGCTGACTTGATGTATGTGGCTGAGACATGTGACTACCCTCCAGGCTTACACCTGACAGAGATCATGATTATTAATAATGTAATAATAATGTGTTCAGGAGGCAGAGCGGGAGTCTGTCAAGATGCAGATGAAACATGAGAAGATCCAGCAGGAAAAAGAGAGACTCCTCAACAGTCTGGTGGAAGCTGAGTCAGTCCCATATTCATTTTTTTCTTGTTCAATATGTTTATGTTTCTATGTCAGTTTGGAAATCAACTTGAAGAATTTTATTTTCTAATGAGTTATTTATCAAATTCTTACTCTCTTATATCATTAATGACTTTATTCAAAATATTGAAGAAGACGTATTTTTATGGTTAGTAGCTCATTTTAGATCAGTGCTCAGAAAACAGTCACCTCCAGGGTACTTGTTCCAGGTACTGGTTTTTACTTTACGTGTATCCTTGGCTGTGTTCATGTGGCCACCAGGCGGCAGATTATGCTATGGGAGAAGAAGACCCAGCTCATAAAAGAGACTCGTTCAGCTGTGGAGGAGGTGGGACGGGGAGACATCCAGAAAATGAAGGCTGAGATACACCGCATGGAGGTACACATACTGCACACAATGTCATTATAGTTTGTTAGACCATAGATAGCAATCTTGAGTTGTCATACAGCTGTAAGTATTAAATAGCTGTAAAGCGGGAAATGGGGATTCAACACGTCAACATTTTTTTCATTAAACACATTTCCAATGCAGCTATTGACAGAAATTGAAACCAGACATTGGTGTTAACTCAGTAAAACTACACAGATAAAGAAATGGTTTCATTCCAATATATATATATAAAATGAGTGATACAGTGGAATAAAGCAAAAAAAAAAGTATTGAACACAGAAAGAAAAAGCTCTAAACTGGCTGATTCCACTAATGTAGTTCTCCTAACTGTGACTGTTAGAATCAGCTGGCTTAATGCATGTTGGTATGTTAGAACTTCCACTCTTTGAAAAGGGGTTACCCACCAAATCATCTGTTACCAAGCTGTGGCACAAGAAACATCTCATGAAAGGTCTCCATGCACGATCACATGGGAAGACTGCATTACTGAAGAATACTCAGGTTGAAGTGAAGGAAGTGTTGGTTTTAAATCACCATATTTCTGTGAAAATCAACAGGATTAAGAAATAAGATAAATGCTGATATTACATTGCCACTGCAAATGTTTAGCCCTCCCCATTCTGTACATAAATATAAGGGATTCCTGTCCTTTTCACGGTGGAACATTTGACAGGACGGGTCATACATTTAGATATTAATACACACATGTTCTACCTCTCATCCCCTTTACTGCCAAAGAAAGCTCTAAAGCTCTGTCAAAACTCAAGTCCAAAGTCCAAATGTTTATCTTTGTTTGTTAATTGCAACATCAAGGAACAAGGAAGACGGCGTGCACAGTTCCAGATTGAATACCTCACATACTAAAGAGCTACTTCAGATGAAAACCACTCCTATAAACTTTGTTATGTAATTAGAATTCACAGCTCTGTAGATGTTCATCTTTTTCAGACACTTGTTTTGGAACTTGTTTATCTAAGGTACAGGAAGGTTTTTAGATAAATGGCTTCCAAACCAATAGCATAGTATATGACTTGGGTGAAGTGGACATATAGAGCGAGGAAAAATTAATTGCTTGACTCCTAAAGTAATTTTAAAAGGTAAATCAATAAGGCATCACGAGCTTGTACTGATTTATTTGTGTTATTTTCATTGTGTGTTTGGAGCTTGTTTTAATATGTGTGGACGATTCAACATGTGTGCGTCTGTGCAGGTACGACTCAACCGGCTGATGAAAGAGCAGGAGCGCCTGCTGAGGGAGAGTGAAGCAGTAGTGGCGAGGAGGGAGACCATCGTCCTGCGCAGGGAGGCCCTGCTCCACGGCCCCCACAAACACACTACGAAGGGCGACCTGAGCAACGTCATACGGAGCCTGCGGCGCAAGATCCAGGACACACACAAAGTAGGAGACGTGGATTTTTCCTTCTGTGCACATGCGCCTGAAGTGTGTTGTAACAGTTATCTCATATGCAGTACTTATGTCTTCAGCATGTGACAGAGTGTGAGCAGGTGATCAGGGAGCTACACATGAGCAAGGCGAGTCTGAGCGACAGGATCACACAGCAGAAGCAGCAGCTGATCGAACTCAGCAGCACCAGCTCCATCCTCCACTCTGACATTGTAAACCTCCAGGACACCAAAGACAGGGTGAGGAGCTCACACTGTATTATCATTAATACATGCTGCCGTGTAAATGTGCTGTCACTGTGCTTTAGGTTGTGTTGCCTGTGTGTATTTGAATAATGTACCGACCTTGTGTGTGTGACTCTGAACTAAAATATGCAACCTCAGTCTGCCGGTGACACTAATGTAGGTGTGGCATTACAAACTTCAGTATCACAGTTTCCACTCTAGAAACAAACTCCCTGACACCAAGAATACCAGAAGTAACGATCCACCTTCTGTGCACATATTCTAACAAGTAAAAGTACGAAATATATCTAGACTCATTTTTTACCCTTCCTGTTCTCTAGAACCTGGCCCACCTCGTGGCTCTCCAGAGCCAGGCCAAGAGGCTGCAGGCGGTGTGTGAGGGCAGCTACCAAGCCTCATCCACCAGCCAATCCATCGAAGCTTCTCTGAAGAGCCAGATGGAACGTGTGCATGCTGTCACCACCATCGTGCACCGTGTGCGCGAGGAGTTCCCCCAGCACCAGGGGGCGCTCCGCCAGCTGTCAGTAGCACTGGCAGCACGCACACAGGCCCTGGAGCAGGGTCATCCTGAGAGTAAGGGGAAGATGTAGACATGATAGTGAGTACAGGAGAAGAAGTGCAGAGGATGGAAAGTTAGTAAAAATGAGGTAAAGAGGGCGTTTAGATAGTTAGTTTAGATAGTTAGTTAAGATTGTTAGTTAAGATAGTTAGTTTAGATAGTTAGTTTAGATAGTTAGTTAAGATTGTTAGTTAAGATAGTTAGTTTAGATAGTTAGTTTAGATAGTTAGTTAAGATTGTTAGTTTAGATAGTTAGTTAAGATAGTTAGTTTAGATAGTTAGTTTAGATAGTTAGTTAAGATAGTTAGTTAAGATTGTTAGTTTAGATAGTTAGTTTAGATAGTTAGTTAAGATTGTTAGTTTAGATAGTTAAGATAGTTAGTTTAGATAGTTAGTTAAGATTGTTAGTTAAGATAGTTAGTTTAGATAGTTAGTTAATATTGTTAGTTTAGATAGTTAGTTAAGATTGTTAGTTTAGATAGTTAGTTAAGATTGTTAGTTAAGATAGTTAGTTTAGATAGTTAGTTTAGATTGTTAGTTTAGATAGTTGGTTAAGATTGTTAGTTTAGATAGTTAGTTAAGATAGTTAGTTAAGATTGTTAGTTTAGATGTTAGTTAGATAGACAGAAGTTTAGAAAAGTGATGGCCTGAGAAGAATTATTTATTTTAATGTTTTCATGTGTTTATGCTTTGAATGAAATACTGATTGTGAAACAATGTAATGAAATAAAGACTTATAAAACAGTAATTCAAATGACTAAATCCGTCATAATGTTTGGCTTTTTCAATCCAGTTGCCAGTATGAAAACTTTTAAATGATTAATGGTTGACAAACGTTGGATACCAGTGACATTATCCCAACCATTAATGCAGCAATGACAACAAATTATAATTATAATTGGATAACTGAAACCAGTCAGTATAATTGTGTATTGAGCTCATACACTTTTTATTTGTTCATTTTACTGAAAAAAAAAGAAGACAGCAGCTCATTTTGTGGTTTTATAAACTGTCTTGACAAGGCTAGATGGTGAATTTGAAAGTGTCTAATTCTGTTGTGGATGAAACACCACCGATTCCCTATATGTTCTACTTACCTATACTATATGTTATCTATATACTATACCAAACAGCATGTCACATCCATTATGTAAATTGCTTATTTTCTCCTCTCCTCTTATATTCTTCTTGTCCTCTCTAAGATTTATGTGCACAAAACAACTACTAAAATGCAGTCCATACAACACTCTAATTCTAAGCAGGTTTTTTAGAGTGCCCATACTGGAGATGGCTAAATTACATTTTACCATGTGGTAAAAACATTAATGTGGCGAAATGCATGTTTACCATGTGTGAAGATGTTACTTCACACTCTGCTATTGACACAAATTGATCACAATCATCCTTGTTTACAATGGCAGCTGAGTCCATGCAAGTCAGGCCGACGTGCTACACACTGTGACTGCATTGTCATGCACTGAAATTAGCAACATATGCCACCTGTCCTACATCTGGCAGCTTTAAGGCCAGGCCCAAGCAGCCTCAGGCCATCCGCGATGACAGCACATCCGCTGCACGTCGAGAGAGTACAACACATACGAATGTGACGTTCCCTGTCCGTGCAATGCTGTGGAACTGGCTCCTCAGATTGTGTGTCTGTGAGCGGCGTCGTACACTGTGACTGTTAGGACTTTCCACAGCACCCAGGGGCACCGTACAGACTGCCACTAGACCTGGCAGCATGCGTGCCTCGGCCCTGGGGAACGGCTGAACTAGCTGCTAATACAAAGAGGTCAGTCTCCTCTTACTCAAGCTTCTTCTCACAGGGTCGCCTATCTGACCTAAATCCAAACTCAGACACACCAAACCCAAACTTACTGAGTGGATATGGTAGAAGACTTCTGTCTGATTTACAGCACATGAAGTCAGAGACATGTTCATTGTACTCTGTAAAGTACAGTCACGCAGTAGCAAAACATTTCTTGCACTTCCAGGTTAACATTAACAGGTGAATGTTTAATTGTTTCTATTGTTATTGCTATAATTTTTATCTAGATAATTTGTGATCTTGAGGCCGCTATGCAACTTTTGAAAGAAGAAATATAACATTTTTCATTTCAAAGATTAAGAGGTGAGTTCTTAAACAATAAAACACACACTTGCTCAATTCAATACAATTAAGGGTTTTCTGCTCAACTATACTCCAGCTTATGGTAGCTAATATTGGCTAAGATGAGCAAACTTTAAGATAGATACTCTCGTATCATTACTGAGTCAATTCACTGATTTTATGACTCTACAGTACTTTTTAAATTATTTTGTTTTGGCTAAGGTGACTGCGATTCAGTAAAAAACACGAAGGCCTAGTTTCCTTTAAGAAGCTGAGACAATAGAAACACTTTATGCAGACTGAACTGCCTGTTGAACTGTTACCATATTAAACTGTTTTTTGTTCTCACAAAGAAAGTGTGTGCGCATTTTAAAAACAAGCATCTACTGATCACTCTGTTAAATATTTATCATGTGAGCGAAATTCCTCAGCTGGCATGTTGTCCTCCCGTTCCCTTCACCCACCCTGAACCACAACCCACAACCACTCTCTCGAAGGTTTTGGTGTTCATGAAACATGAAGAGAATCAAATATGGAGCATATCCCCTCCATTTTGTGATGAATAACCATCAGTATAATTACCAATTTTTAGTTCTCCTACCTGTTTTGCAGCTCAGTATTTGGGGATGTAACATGAAGACATTATTCAGGATAGAATTTCTTTTGTACCATAAGTTCTCTTTTTTTTTTTTTTAATCACTGTCCTGTTTTCTTTGTATATTATCATGCAGGTTCTATGGGGAAATCCCCAGTGTTGTGCAGTTGCCCACATTGTATGAAGTGATTGGATGGTGATAAGCAACTCTGCACTGTTGACAGAAGCTCCTCAGGTTACAGAATACTGGATTGTGTACTTGAGATGGCAGCACTTTTCAGTTGTATACATACAACACAGGAATGAGTTGATCACATTTTGTTCATCCTCTTTTGTTGATAAAGAATCTGGTGCAACATGAGCTGCTGTGCTACTGTTTGTAAGTGTAATGAAGTTTGTCATCTGTCATTTGTCAAAGTGCAGTGAGCTTGTGCATTAGTGCTGTCTGTTGGACTGCTGCCATTTCATTCTGAGTGAGTCACACTTCTCACTTTTCCACTGCTGCGTTTACTGACACATGTGCCTTAATCCCCTTTAATTGCACCTTTAAATGTCCTTTGGTCTTTCACCAATTCATTAATTGCAAATACAGAAATGGCTCTCTGTAGCTTATGCAAATATTACACTTTAAATAGTTTTTTTTGTTTGTTTGTTTGTTTTTATTTTGAAAATTAAAAGGTCAAACTAATCCTTTTAATTTCCCCTCTGTGGGATGAATGAACGTTTATCTTCCTGTAGCTGATGAGTCATTAGATTTCCTGCATCCTCCAAAGCCACTGCGTCGTTTACAGGACATTGCCTTGATAGTTTCCATATGTTTGCATAAACCATTTACAGAACAGTAAACAGTAAGTTCTCACACAAACGCGGTGAAACCCTCTGACCTTGCACTGACGACTCACGTCAGCTACGTCCCCAGCCTTATTTCCTTCTCTAACAGGGGACTTTGCACTTGGTAGCTGAGTGTTTAGCCTGTCAGCAGTGTGCTGCGTGTGTGTGTTTGCTTTACTGTGATTATCATGAGGGCCGGAGTCTTTGTTCATTCACACCACAGACTGTGGCTGGACTCCATTTAAAAACTAATCTCTCCTTTATGAAATGGAGTGGAGGCTTGATGATGTGATTAGATGTTGAATTAGAGCAAACAAACCTCACAAAGAGTGAATGAAAGAAATATGTGTGGCTCATATGATTGCTGGTTTTTGAGTGTGTGTGTCTGAGTTGTGTTTGTGTAAAAAGCCTGTGTTTGCTCCAGTCTCATTAGTCCCATGTTGATCGTTGAAGTCCTGTCTGACAGGTTTTCCTACACGCCCACACATAAACACACACACATGTTTGACACAAACACCCCCGGGGCGTGGACAGAGCCCGGCCCTTTTACACTGCTTCTCAGCCTCTTCCAGTCAGCCCACTGTTCTCTCTCCTTCCAGGAACGAGTCCATGACGAGCGTCTGCAGCTGAGGGGGGGTTTGCTCTGTTTGCTCCAGCTGTGTCCATCTCTCTGTCACACACACACAACACACTCAGGATGGCAGGAGAGTGTGATCCTGAGGGTCCGGACCTGAGGGAGATGGGCGAGGACGAACTGTGGGAACTGATTAACGACAACCGCCACCGGATCTCCCTGGGGGTGCGGCCGTGCATCTTGATCCCGTACCTGAGGCAGGCCAGGGTGCTCACAGAGCTGGACGAGGATGAGATCCTCTCCTGCCACAATCTCACCAACCGCAGCATGAGAACAAGTGAGATCTCTGACTTGGCTTATTATGAACTGTAAACTAAAGGCTTTTAAGCCTGTGCATAAGGTTATGAATCACCGCCTCAGGTTGTACAAGTGGATTCTGTTTTGTCCACTTTTACTGCACCTGATCTGTTTGCCTGTTGTTGAGTGTATTGGCAAGAGACACAGGAAATTCCAACCACTCTTCAAAACTATTCATTAATAAAACTTGTTATGCTGCCCGACAGGGTTTAAAAGTATTGCTATGCTTATCAATAAATGTTTCTAATTGTTGATCAGGATTTTTGTGGAGCGCTTGCATGCTCGCTTGAAATGAAAATGCAGTGCTTTTAATTGTGAAATGAGAAATTTATAGAGAACAAGGAAACAATTTTTCCTTCCTGTTGGTTTTAATAAGGAATTTAATGACCTTCATATTTGTAGATGAGTTGTCTCAAGGGTTGCAGTTAGGGATAGTATTAATGTGTCTTCTGCTGTTTCCAGGCTACATGCTGGATCTTCTGAGGACCCAGGGGAGGAACGGTGCTGTGGCCTTGCTGGAGAGCCTGATGATCCACTACCCGACCCTTTACACCCACGTGACTGGACGCAAACCCAGCACTGAGCCTTCAAGATTCAGTGGTGAGTCTCTTTAAGTCTTCGCACATTTTAAGGAGATATGGGTCATTCCAGAATTGGAGGACATTTTACGTCCCACCCATCAAATTTTAAATAATCCACGTACAAAATCATAAAACATGCAGTTTCTGAGTAAATGTACTTGTCCTGAGAGCAAATCTAAAAAAACTAAAAGAAAAGAATGCTTGAAAATAGTTTTAAAAATACAGAATAAGTCTGGAGTACCCCCTAAAATGCCATTTTTCTCTTGTCCCTTCCCCCTAATGGCCAAATTGAATCTCAAATAAAACAGTTAAAATAAAATTTAAATTTCATTTTTTTGGTATTATTTGTTTCATTGCTGTCTCTTGTAGCTGTGGGAACATTTGTTTTAATAAAAATAATATTTCAAATAATAATTATTATTCATGGAACATGTGTCCCCCAACATGCACGCAACCCTGTTACCATAACCTTTTTAGCATGGTAGAAGAAGAAGAAAGCAGTGAATCACATGATATGCTGGACTTGACATCATCAAACAGTTTTCCAAAAGAATGAGTAGAGCAAAGTTATGTCCTCTCTTCTATTTTTCATATTTTTATAACATAGTTAGCCTTGATTGAATGTCTCACTCTACCTCATGCAACCCTGTTATGCCTATGATCAGAATAAGACAATTAAAAAAAAATTCTTGACTTATTTTCATAGGTAAGTTTGTCCTCTTCCTCAGCAGTAACAGCTAGCTAAGCAGCTAGCTTCTACTCCTGAGAGAAAGCTAACATTAGGATGGATTTACAACCCTGTTACTGTGATATGAGTAACGCTGCACAAAGTATTGTAAACACTAAATAAATCATGTGAGAAAAATTGTACCATTTATCTGTAAGCTGAGCTAATCAAGCTTTTGATAGTTTATTACCTATTATTGATGAATATGTAGCAGAAGTGAAGGTTTATTTTTCAAGAATTTGGAAGCCAAAATGTCCTCCAATTCTGGAATGAGCCATGTCTGCTTCATTTTCTGTGCAGCATGTGTGACTTGCACTGCTCTCCTTGCAGGCCTCATAAAGTACTCCGAGCTGACCGAGTACCTGGTCCGAGCAGTGACGGGGATGCAGAAGGAGCTGCAGGAGGCACGTTGCGAGGCCGGCAGAATGAGTGCGCGCTGTGCCTCCCTGGAGTCCGAGATCAGGCAGATGATGGGGCAGGAGGAGAAGTCCAGATGCCTTCAGTCCGAAAACGAACACATGCGGAGACACTTGTGTTCTTTGCAGCAGGAAGTCACCAAGCTGAAGGACGAGAAGTGCGACCTGTACATGCGCTACACAGCAGCCATCGAGGAAAAATCAGCCGTGAACATGCGCCTCCATGACCTCAACCTGCAGGTCAGTGGTCCTCACTGGAGTCATCTTAGAAAACTAGTCTAAGAGTTTCTCCTTCCTGAAACACAAACCTGTGATCTCAGGGGAAAGTCCTCAAAAGGTCTGAAATATGACATCACTTGAATAATCTTGGGTTGGACTTAAGCCTATTTTAGCAGAAGGCCTCGTGTTTCAGTTCAAACCTGGGTCACAGAGTTTGAAAGATTTTTACCTGTCACAGAGGTTCTAATAAAAGAGGCTGTTTTTTTTTTTTTACTCCTTTAATCATGTGGCTCAGTGTGCAACAAAGAATGCCTTAAAAGAGCTTAATACCATAGACGCATTTTATCTGAACAGTCTAAAGTGTATCGACTTTTTGGGCTGAAACAATCAAAAAGTTAGTACTTTAATAAAAAGTTAGTTAAATGACAGATAATTAATCAACAACAATTTTGATGATGGATGATTTTGATTAATTGTTTTAGTCTTGTTCAAGCAACAATTCCTGAGATTACTTTTGAAATATTTGCTTCTTTTATCTTTGGGACTGTTGGCGAGACAATACAGCGAATTTTTGCATTTATTAATCGAATAACTGAAAAAATTCAATGATCAAATGATGATAGATGCAGGCCAATCAGCACTGTTGCTCTTGTGTGTTGGCAGGTGTATCAGCTGCAGACTGAGCTCCAGAAGGCACAAATGGAGAATGAGTTCCAGAAGCGACGTTCGCTCAGGTGTGTCCCTCATCCTGAGACTCCACAGCTGCAAGAGGAAGTCTGGAGCCTGCGCTGCCAGCTGGTGAAGGCGGAAAAACTGGACCCGGTGAGGAAAATCACTTTTGTGTTATTAGCTGATTTATGTGGAATGGTGACAGCTTTAACTGATAGTCTCTAGTAGGGATGAGCGAGTACACCACTATCTGTATCTGTTTAACCATCTACATTATCTGTATCTGTATCTGTATCTGTTTAACCATCTACATTATCTGTATCTGTATCCGTATTCGGAGTGGGCGGTGCCTAAACCGGAAGTGAGTGCAGGAATGGGTGGGGCTTAAAACGGTACATTATTTTAAGTCTGAAATTGATATGGATTGATCAGACGTTGCTAATCTACTGTATTCAAAGCCTATATACAGTATATCTCAATGATATTTATAATATTATTTTCATGAACTGCAGAGAGAAAGTGTCAGATACTGCATGTAGCCACATACAATAAAAATATTAATATAGGCTACTTTATGTGTTCAGCTATATGTGTGTATGTGTGTAAATGGTCTGTAAGACTGTTTATTTTTTAATGATCCGTGTGAACTTCATGATTCATGCAAACATCTAGTGATGGCAAACAGGGAAATAATATGTCAGCCTTGTTCACTGTATTCTTCTCAAAAGCGCCGCGTTCAGTACGAGCAAAGTTTTTCAATTGACTTCATATCACCAGCCAAACTAAGAGCAAGCAGACGGTAAAAAAATGGAGGCACTGACCGACGCGACGCGAGCCGTTTTCAGCTCTGTCTTATTAAATGGACCGCGTACGTTACGAGAGATGTGCAGAGACGTGTCTGTGTAGGGAGGGGCGGGCGCTGCGTGTGACTGGCCAATCACAGAGCGCGAAGACAGTCAGTTACACAATGAGCACGGATATTGATGGATTTTACACGTATCATAGTCGTATTCGTCAAAAATTCTTTATCCGTAACGGATACTCGTCTGAAACGAGACTAGACAGTGAAAAAGTCAACAGCCATTTGTGTCTTTATGTTTCTGTCTCACGTGTCTCATCACTGCTGTGTCTCCGTCAGGCTCGTCAGGACATCCTGGCCCAGGACCTGGCTGAGGCCATAGACAGCCAGGTGGAGCTCGCAGAGCAGCTCAGGTGTTACAGAGAGGACAATGAAAAGCTGCACACAGAGAAACAGGGGGTGTGTATGAGTGTGTATTTGTGTGTTTCAGTTGTCATGGATCGGGAAATATGCAAATTCCGCAAAACACGTATGATTGAAATTTTAGCCATTGTCATCATCCCACTGCCACACAGTATCATGACGTGCAAAAGTGCAAAATTTCAAATTACACCTACATCCGGAATAATCTGTTTAATACTTTAAATGTGTTCATTATATAAAATACTTTATAATGTGAAATCAAACAAGCAGGAAAACAATAAAAGGTATAGAGAAAATGTTTCTGCAGAATGTTTCCGCACTTTCTTGAAATTTTCTTTTTATTTTAATTGAAAAGCAAATTATTACATTTCCAAAGCATAATTTGTTTACATAATCTGCAACTTCGCTGCTTTTACAATGTTTTTAACACCACTAAAATCCCCAAAAAAAAAGAAAAGAAAAAGAACAACAGAACAGGGGAGCCCGCTAATTATGGTCATTTTTCACTTTGAAGAAATAATGGAGAGAAAAGTGGATGAAGAGAGCTGTATCTAGTTACAGGTGAAATCAAGTAAAGTCACATCTCATACTCAGTCCATTTGGACCAGATCTGGTAAAACTTGTCTTTGAGTACTAACCTTTCCATAATGTACACCTCATGTATAATGTCAATCCATTCTTCAATAGTGGGAGGTTCAGCTTTTAACCATTTTCTTGTAATGTTTTTTTTGCTTGTTGCCAATAGTATAAGTGCATTGACTTTCTGATCAAATCCTGTACGTGTTGTATTTACATTCAGCTCTTGGATCAGAAGGAGTGCCTGAGCCTCCAGGTGCAGCAGCTGACCCTGGACTGTAACATGCACCAGCAGAAGAACACTGTGATCCAGAACCAGATGAGAGAGCTGCAGGCAGAGAGAGACCAAGTAAGGAACTGATAACAATCCCATCACTCAGCCTCTCCTGTCTGGGGTAAACATTAATTCAGTTTCCCAGCAGTATTATCTGTTTTACATTCTATTTATGTATCTTGCCTGGAACATATCCTCCATCATATCATGTTGCTGAAGGTGTCAGCAGTGCTGTATATTATCATATATCAACCAGCTCTCTTGTCTGTAACTCCCTGTGTGTGTGTGTGTGTGTGTGTGTGTGTGTGTGTGTGTCGTTACCTATGTCTCTCTGATAATTGGTTAAACTCTTGTCTACTGGAAAATACAATTCTAATGATTCTGTCATTGAGAAATATTAAAGAAAAATTACACAACTTTTAATCTTACATAAACATCCTGCTTTTCCACATTTCACCTGTTGATGCAATGCAGCAACAGTTTCTTACTTGTCTTCCTGGTGCTCTTCTAAACATCACTGAGGTTTGTCTCGCAAAGAAGAATGAAATGAACAATCCACCCACACGCTAACAACTGACAGGTCACAAGCAAGTCACATACTGCTGCTGCCAGCTGGTTCGCTGGAGCAGCGCTGCTACTAGCAACACAAGACTGTCATAATACTTGACAGCTCCTGGATGTAATGAGGGGATCATGTTTGCTGTATGATGTGACACTGCTGTGACGTTGGCGTACCTCGTTCTTTAAAAAAAAAAAAAGGCTGGCAGAAAATTCCTAAATTTTAAAATAACTAAACTAACACTTGAATTGCCTTCAAAGATTCATTATGCTGGATTAAAAAACTACATATAAGGAATTAAGAATTAAGGTCCCACACCCACTGTTCATCATAAGATATATGCAGCAATTTGGCTTCAAATGTTGATCACACTATTGAATTTGTGGTGTTACACATGAGATTTTCTGTCATGTATTACAAACTGTGAGGGCCATGTGACTCCAGCAACAATCATCTATTGTTCCTGAGTTGTTGTGTTTCACAAGAATGCTTTGAAAGATAGAAATCTCCCAGCTCGAGACGCCTCGTTGGCAACATCCTGCATACCACACACCTTGTTGGCAGCGAATCTTGCATCTACATGACTACCTACTGAACGACCGAGGCATGTGCATATCTACATTTTGAATCACAGGTGGCGCACGATGAGTTGAACACTTGTGTTTGTCGTGATGTTGCAGTTTCTAAATGAGGCACCGATTGTTTCTACCTGCATGAATGATCAACAAGTCGTGCCAATGCGTGACACATAGATTGTGTGTGAAATGGTGTTAAGTAAACACACCTGTGTTTCCAGGCGTACCTGTCCAGAGATGAGGCCCAGACCATGATCGCCCGCGTCCTGGCTGAGAAGGACACTCTGAGGTCCCAGCTGGTGGAGCTCCAAGAGCGGGCTTTCAGCCTGCGGGAACAACGGCAGAGTAGTGATGTAAGCTCTCATGCAATGCACGCATCAATGCACACACAAGACCATAAAGAGCTAATAATCTTGATGCAGTCCTCTGTCGGGTTTTTTTGTCAAAGGAGACGGAGGTGGACTGGGAGAGCCCGAGATCCAGCTGCGAAAACTCCTCGTTCCCAACTCGACGCAGGCTTTGCCGCATGGATGCAGTCAATCCCACGTCACACGTTTCCTGCAATTCAGAGGTGTGTGTGAGAGTATTATCTGTTTAACCGAAGCCTCATGTATCTTAATTCTCTGTGCGACAGAGCTCTATCATTGTTCAATAACAATTAGAAACCAAGCGGCAACCTCCGGCGCTGAAATTTTTTATTAGGCGTTGGTTTAAAATATACAGCATACATCATTATGCACAATTCATAGCTGTCAATCTATGTGACGCCACTTTGATTGACAACTAGCCACTGACGGTCTAAAGGGCGACACCCCGGCTAATTATAGTCACGGAGTTTGGGAAAGAGATCGTCGTGGGGTTAGCCGGCTAGCAACGATATTTAGCATTTAACCTAGCTGGTTAGCCGTAGCTAGTTTGATTATTTGGAATAAAGCGGCTTTTTTCAGCCAATAGCGTTCATTCGACCCGCCTCAGCTCCGCCCTCGCTCCACCTCTTTGTCCATATTTGGAGTAACCGGAGGTAGGCTACCAAGATGGCTACGCACTACGATTTGCTTCATTTCTGCTCTTCAGAAACCTATGGGTGACGTCACGGACACTACGTCCATATTTTATACAGTCTATATTAGAAACACAGAAATGAGCCTCTGTACAAGAGCTCAGGTGTCATATTGGCACCTGTATGAAAAGTTCAAATAATACCCTGCCCTACAGTCAATTTTATATCAGCTTTCATCTGTCAGTATATTTTGTGACTGATCATTTTACCAGTTTTTAAATTTTCTTCATTATCACATTTTTTTTACAGTGTAATGAATTTATATTTGCGTGTCTGTATGTATGTGTACAGTGTGAAGATGCTGCAGTGAGCAGCGTCCGCTCCCGAAATGCAGAGCCGCCCAGTCCAGAGTCTCTCCGCAGAAGGGAGCAATCTCTACACAGAGACAGCAGGTGTGTGTTTCCACATTCCTCCACAGCGTATGTCACTGGGTGTTATTGTTCATTCTTGCATCTGCAAGTGTATTAATAATTCCGAGGCTGTTGGCAGCACGCCCACTGAGAAGGACGGCTGGAAGGTGTTACTGACCTCTGCATTCCTTTCCGTTAACATCCAGGTGAATTAATGATTTACAGGAATAAGAGAGGCTTAACGAGGATCATATGATTCCATGAGAGACACAAGTAGAGGGTGTTGAGAAGCAGTGAGAGCACACTGTCAATAGACTTTATAGGTTTTTTGTACAGACTCATGTTCCTCAATTCTCGTATTACTGTTTAAGGGAACTTTTGTATTCTTCTGTTCAAAGTGTGGACAATCTAGCTTTGTCATCGTGAGGCTCTATCTCTTCCTAACCACCAAACCAGTCTGGGCTGTAGCAGGGCAGATAGTGACTGTATGAAGTATGGAACTCAGCATTATCAGAGAGAAATCAGTGCTCACGTAGCTGTTGTCTTTTTTTTCTCTTGTAGCTTGGAAATAGAGGAGACAGATTCTCTACTGGAGGACTTTGTGTTTCTCCCCGACGGTATGCATGGAAAACACATGAGCATTCTTTCTTTAAGTGAGCGTCTGTGGATGTGTTTGTGTTTCTGTGCTGCAGCGGGTGGTGGTTTGCTGTTTGTTTGGCGTGACCTTCATTAGCTATTGTTCAGAGCTGAACCTCTGCCAGGGCTGTAAAGTGACACATTAACTCTGCCACATTATTTCCAGGCAAACAATATCCAAATCATTAAACAGCCTCTCTTTTGTTCAGTGCGAAGTGAAGACAAGCAGACACCCAGGCTTTCCTCTTCTGACGGCTCCAGCACTGATGGGTGAGACATTGTCATAAGTGATATGATGATATGAGATACTATATGGTGGCGTCAGGAAATGGAGCAGTGATGTTTTCAGTGTTTTCACTGTAATCCAGCAAAACTGGATTTGAAATGAAACCACGACTGAGGTGAAGGTGCTGACTCTCACATTTAAAGGATTTCTCCTCCAATTTAGGAAAAAAAACAAATCAGAGACATTGTCTTTTTCATTACACAAGTTCTTCTTTCTTCTGACGTCTGCATTATTTACAATGCAGTTTGACCCTAAACACGCTGACTCTAGTGACATCACTTTTATTACCTTTCATTAAAAGTGCAGTGTTCAATGTTCAGTGCGCTGTTGTTGACCGGCCAAGTCATTCGCTTGACCTCAATTCGTCTGATCAACTGAACACATGTTTCACTTGATAAGAGCAAAAGTAAACACGGCTGCAGTATTTTCCTGGCCAAGCATCACAGAGGAAAAAGTGTCCACTGATATCTGTGGGTCATCCACCTCAGAACATCATTGGCTTTCAAGGACTTACGTCTAAATATCCATCCATCCATCTAAATATTTATTCTGAATTTGGGGTTACTTTACAGCTACATGCTAACACACGATGACCATGTCAAGATGCTGATGTTTAGCAGCTATAACATTGTCACCATCTTAGGTTAGGTTAGCATGGCATATACATATACTGCAATACAGGAAAGTTAGGTAATGGTCAAAGTCAGTACGCTTCACACTTTGGGAACCATGAATCACCACCCCGAATTTCATGGTAATCCATCTTCTCAAAATCTTCTCTCCCCAGCCTGACAAGAACTTTAGCCCCTCCCTTCCTCATGCGCTCTCGTCAGAAAGCAATTCGCATCAACGGCCGTGTTCTCAGCATCTCCTTCCAGGGGGAGGCGCTGCTGAGCCAGCTGGGAGTGATAGGAGGCAACAAGAGTGGAGTGTTTGTGCACGAGGTGACAGAAGGGAGCGCTGCCCACACGGTCGGCATCAGCCCCGGGGCACAGATAGTGGAGGTGGGTTTAACCGTGTTTCCCAACACTAACTTTAATAATTCTGCCGACGTGATTTCTCAAAGTCCTCTTGTTCTCCAGGTGAAGTACGAGCAGAAGCAGAAGGCTCTGAGGATGGTGCTGGAGGATTCCACTTTGGAAGAAGCTGTGTGGGCTCTGGGTCAGGTCACGGGCCTCTGCCACCTCTCCCTCCGACACAGGCAAGATGGTATGTCCCACAGCGCAGCAGCAACACTCTTCCTCCTTCTAATCCAGATAGTCATGATGAGTCATGATAGTCTCATCATGAAACATTTTCATTTGTTTTAGTGACGTTGTTGCATCCCGCTCTAAAACATATCTCTGTTCCTGAAGCCTCCAGTACAGTGGCATTGAGACAATTTTAGCTCATCCTATAATTTAATCATTATGAAATTACACAACAATTGGGAGGCAAACAACAACAAATACAACTGTGGTCATACACAAAAATCAGCTTTAGCACATACACATACACATATACACAAATATATGTAAACACACATGCAAGAACAAGTCATGAAGCCGGACTGTGACATCTGACATGACACCTTCAGGTGGCACACCGCTTCCTCACGTGAGGTAGCCCATCTAACTGTAGCTGCTTTAAACAGCAGCAGGATGTAATGTTGCTCAACCTGCTGTATCTTCTTCAAAGTACACAAAACTAGTTAGACTGAGACCTGGATCACACTGTCTTTGTAGGTATAAATGTGTCTTTGAAATGTTAACTGAATGACTTTTTATTTGGTGACTGTTTGCTTGGTATTAAAGGATGAATCCACAAAGATATTTTAAACCTGTAAAGAAGGACAATTACCTTTGTATTCACCAAGTACTTTGGAGCTTATGAAGCAGATCTTGGTGGTGTGTGTTACTTTTGTTGTGTTTAGTGCTACGTTAAGCCTGTATATCATGAGAGGGTAGCATTGTTAGTCAATCTAATCTAATCTACGATGGGAATATAAGAGGGTGAAATCTTCCTTTAACCATTACAGCATGGTGAAATGTTCAGTCTGAAATGGACAGTGGAGCTTATACAGTATGACTACAAGTGAAGGCTTTATAGATGAGATCACATGTCAATAATGTTTAAGATACAAATACACAGTGGATTTCGTGTCCTCTGTCCAGACTATGAGGGGCTGCTGCAGCAGCTGCAGGGCAGCCACACATCATCCGGGGACTCCTTCTATGTACGTGTCAACATGTCCCTCCCTATCGGCCCCCACGGAACCCTGGCCGTGTCCTGCAACGACATCCTCCATGTGACCAACACGCGGCCCGCTGACACTGAGGATTCATGGCACGCCAGCAGGGTTCACCCCTGTCAGCTGCTGGACCTCCAGAGTGGGATCGTACCCAACTACTACAGGTGGGTACACTGATGTTGGATGTAGACATGTGTGGGGCAGGAGCAGTTCAGTTTCTCCATCAGAATTGCTTGAACGTGAAATGAAATCACCACCACATTGCTTAAAACTGTAATGACTGTCTGATGGCACAGGGCGCAGCGACTTCTGATTCGAGCCATTGAAGACATGAGCTTTGAAACAAAGAAGTCTCAAAAGGTAAGAATAATCCAAAATACTGCCACCCAGTGACTCCATCCAAAATTCACTGTGCTTCCTCATTCCTGGTAACACTCCTCTCTCTCACCAGGTTTGGCGTGTGGCTCCCCAGAATAAGGTGAAGGCAGTGAGGATTGTCAGCACCGGGCGCCAGGGCAGGAACCCACTGTGGGTCAGTGTGGAGAATGAAAAGCCCAAGAGCTCAGACTCAGGTACAATATCTTGTTTTATGGCCACTTGAATCTGCTCTTTGATAAACCTTTTAATGAAAACATTTCTATTTCCTATGTAGATGACACATCTGCAGCCAAAAGCTGTGTATCCCTCATGCCCTATACCCTGGTCACCCCCCACTACCCACCCATCTGCAGGCCTGTTCTGCTGCTGCCCACCGTCCTGGGGCGCATCCTGGACAAGAAGGTGGCAGGTTGGCAAGGCTTCCAGCTCTGTGAGCCTGGTAAGAAACACTGTGTCATTCAGTGCTCAAATGAAAACATGTGTAGTTCAATTTGATATCTGTTTCCGCTGGAGCATCGACCACAGAAGACACATTTTTTAGATACACTTTCCTGTGCTGACAGATAAGTCTGTTTGACTTGACAGATCACATGTTCTTCTGTTGCTGCAAACCAGGAAGGAAATGTATAGTAATGAAAATGATAGAGACAGTAAATGTTTGCCAATGTTCCCTGAAAATTTAATGTCTCTTGTGGTAGAAAATCAAATCATTTTATACCACAAGAGTATAAAATATACCAATTTGATTAATGATAATGCCACTACTAAATGTTAAGATTCTGTATCTTCATACAGAGTTTGAAATATATTGATGAAAATTTACATCATTCTTTCATGATCTTATTATATGACTTAAGATAAGATAAGATAACTTTTATTGATCCCCCTTAGGGGAAATTTACTTGTCACAGCAGCAGTAACAAACAGTAAACAGTAACTCAAAAATAAATACCAGTAAGTGGCTAATTAAAAAAAATAAGGCAGTAATAAAAAAAACAAGAAACAATAAGTGGCATAGAGACAATAAAGTGACAAGTGAGGTAAAGCATTTACACTATGTTACATGTTTTCCTTGTCTTTGGCATCCAGAAGTAATAGACATACTATTATTCATATGAGAATAAAGATGCTATGAATGCTATTGTACAGAAATTTCTTTGTTATTGCACTGAAAAGATATTACATTATTTACAGTGTGCAGCAGAGAAGATGCAGAGAAAATGCAGTCATCACTTAAATGCAGTTATTAACTATAATGAGGAGTCTGATTGCAGTGGGTATGAAAGACCTGCGGTAGCGCTCCTTCTTGCAGGGTGGGAGACTTCATGTATATGATCATTTTTCTGACTCTCCCCCCCCCCCCTCATCCTCACCCTTCTGCTCTCCAGAGGTGCTGAGCTCCAGTGAGCATGCAGCCCGGCTGCAGAGGTCCGAGATCCTGGAGGAGTGTGAGCAGGGCAGAAACTGCTGCTACACCCTGCAGAGTGTCGAGAAAGTTATGAAGAAGGTCAGAATATTCTACACCAATGCAGATCTTGTCATTTGTTTCTGTCATCATTGCACTAATTAACTGTTAAACTAGTCCAAATTCACATTAACACATACACAAGATCACAAACATTTGATTGGTTGCAGCACAAAATACACTCTGTAGCTTTGGCTGCAGATGTGTGGTCCTGCTTGTGCTGGTGCACCTTCACATAATGGATTTAGATTTACCAGAGAAGCACTTCTTCATTTGTTGACTTGTTGTCAACATGCGTCACTGTGACTGGCTCAGCTGTTTCAGAGCTGTGAGACCAGTGATGTGAGTGGCTGAGAGTGCATTTAATAATAACCAAACCGTCCGATCTATATTCGAACATATTACAACCTTTTTGCACTTTCTGCTGCTGCACATACATGTCAAAATGTGGCAGATGCTCACACAGCTCCAAAGACCTACTGCTTATCGTAGCATTTAGACAATTAAATATGCACCTAAAAATGTGCACAATACTTTGATCCATGACCGAAACTGATGACATTCCCATCAGCCTCAGCTGCGCTTTGTGTTTACTGCTAGTTACCAATGTTAAGTGGACGCATGTTAGCATGCTAGGTACAATTGATGAATATGGGAGACATTACTTGCTAAACATCAGCACTACTGTGCCTTAGTGCATCACAGAGTCACCAGCATCACTGTACTGTAGTTTCTTAATTATGTTATATCCTCTGCAGAATTGTCATTTTATCATCACCTTTTTCTGCCTGTTAGGATAATGTCATAAGATAATCATAAAGGAACAGCTGCTCTCACAATAATCACTAATGAGCTCCTATGTGTCACTTCCTTCTTGCCACAGCCCAACATAAAGCAAGTCATTGCACAGCATACGTCTGTAGAAAATTTTCATTTCCACTGATATTAAGTTTTGTGGTGTAATCTTAAACATCTTCACAAATGATGCATTAAAATATGAATTAAAATATTTGACTTGATAGAGCTGTTCCTAAATCATGCTTATTTGACCATCTTTGTTTAACCATATTCCATATATTCCTCTCCTCATCCCACAGGGGATTCACTGTGTGCTGCCATTGGGGCTGGACTGCGTGCGTCGGCTGCACCGGGCCGAGATCTTCCCCATTATCATCTTCATCGGCCAGAATGCACGTAACGCACGCAAAGTGAGGTGAGCTCTCCTCGTCCTTCCTCATGCAAATGCTGACAGAGCTCACCTCGTTGCTCTCTGATGTCACATTTAGATAATGACTTCAGCCGCTCAGGTACAGTAACGTGCACTGATGCCCTCACTGATATCTACCATAGTTTCTGTGCTGTAGATAGAGATAAAGTTTGTCCTTGAACTGACCGTAAAATTTCCCATCAAAGTGCCAAAACAGATACTGACACAGTTAGACTCTGTGTAGAAGGACAGTATAAATTAATGAATTGAAACATTTGCTCTTGATTACTTGTTAAATGCTGTACAGTAATTCCCATTATCTTTTATTATGATTTCCTGCTTTGTGGACATTTGCTTCGCCTTAGTGCTCAACAGCTCTTACATTGTGTCTTGTTAAACAATGCATGTGTTGTTTGTGTGTCACTGCAAACCAAGAAAGAAATAAGATAAGATAAGATAAGATAATTCTTTATTGATCCCCCATAGGGGAAATTCGGGTGTTGCAGCAGCACAAGCATACAATCAGATAGAAGTATAAAGTATACAAAATAAAAACTATAAGAAACTATATAAAAAAAAAAGTACAAGTGGAACCTAAAGTGGCTTAGTGACGATAAAGTGACCACATCAAAAACAAAACAGCAGCAAATGAGAATATGAGGTAGATAATGCAGCATAGTTATGTCAATAAAACAGCCAAATGTGAATATTGCAACCTGAGAAATAAGATAAATCTGGGCCATGACTAACATTTCAGTAATGTTAAATACTCTACTTAAGGAGTAACTGGCCTTTGAATCCACTGTTGCCTATCATCAGCTTCTGATGTTCAGTGTACTTCCATTCATCATTTACTTTAATCCTATATTTCACTGAATGACGTTCAACTCTCCCCCAAAAAACAGAACTAAACAGCAACACGCTTCATCACTTCCACTGAAGAAGAAAAAAAACAAAACAAAAGTCATGTACTCTTGTGGCTGCAATGCGTTCTGGTCTATTGATGCTGCTGCTACTGGAAAAACTGGTATCTCCAGCTCTTCTATAAGGGTTTTTCCCCTGTGCAGTTGTTGACAGTTCAAACGACGTCTGGAGCGAAACCTGTTCCCTCTGATTCTGAGGGACTGACAACAAATGACATTCACTGCTCATGGTTTACAAACTGAATACATTTGTCAAACTCAATTGTAGCAGAACAGAAATATACTGATATGATGTCACATGGTCCATATTTAGTGATGAACAAAATCAACTAAACCACCAACAAACAAACAAAAAGAAAAACACAAAAAGTGATGAGTTCATTTCCTCCGCTCCTCCTCCGCCCCCAGGTCGAAGCTGCAGCGCCACGGCCAGTCGGAGGAGCAGCTGCTGGCGTGTTCGAGGAGCGAGGAGCCGCTGCTGGACAAGCTGCCGTGTCTGTATCACAGCGTGGCTCCGGACTCCTGGTGTGACCAGGCCGCCCTGCTGACCAGGCTGCGCACCATCATCTGGGAGGAGCAGAAGAAGATCGTGTGGGTGGAGCCCGACCTGTGGTGAAGGAAATACAACAGAAAAGAATCTTAGAACATATAATAATAACAGGAATAATTATGATTTCTCAAAGGGCTTTTTTGTTATCATGATATAATATTGAGAATACTGTATGTAAGAAGAGTATAAACAAGCTTTACAGGAAATCCTTTTGTAAACTTGAGTATGTATCTATGATACTTATGAGTAACTGGGTGAACAAAGAACTCTCCTAATGTGCTATATGCTGTACTTTTAAAGAGTGTATGAAGCCGTATCACTATTTACTGTACCTTGAAATATTTTCTACATCGTGTTGCCTCCCTTTTGAGGCATTTGTTCAAAGCAAACACTAGTGTGAGGTGTCCGCTTTTTTATCATAAAACATACTGTCATGACATGTATGTGCTGTATCTCTACAATATGTTGTAGATCATTTCCCACTGTGAGGGATTCCTTTCTAATGATCTGTATCTGCATGTCTCCTGCTTAACCTTGAGCCCTAAGCTATTTTTCAGGCCTCTGCTCGAAAATTACATACCCATAATAAAATGAGTGTATCTCTGCAACCACGAGGTCTATTTGAATAATTCTTGTGTCATAATAAAGGAAACACTTGTAAGTTTTGTTCAGATGTGTAAATATCAGTATATATGTTACTGGGTAAGAGTAAATGAAGATGACACACAGCACACATGAAAAAGATAAGGTTCACCTGAAAAAAAAAGCACTTTTAGGATAATAATGCCTTTAAAATGATCCAGCTGCAGCTCTAAACTTCTATCAAATCATAGCACAATATGTGAGCTTTGTCTCTGCAAAGTTTGACTCTGATAAAGTGAAGCAGAACAAAACTAGAGAGGTTTTAGTGCAGACAGTACAGGCCAGGTCACATCTTGGCACAGCTTGTGACATCATGGTTAACCTAGTGCCATGCGTGAAATTCGCTGTGCTACGTGAATTTACTTCTTTCCCGGTAATCTAGGAACACAGTTGCTCACAAAAAAGCTTTGTATTATTCAAAACAACGGCCTTGTTGTGCGTATTCTGCACATGCGCAAAGCCCATAAGACTAGTATGCAGCTGTATGTGAATACACGAGGCTGTATCTCCGTCATGGTTTGGTTGATTCCAGTGATCCACACCTTCTTTGAAGCGTTAGAGCCAATAGAATACAGGGATACTCACCAAAGTGAGATTGACAGCACCGTTAGCCAATTAGAAGCCCCAGAAGGCAACTAGTGCGTAGCTTGCCTTGCGCTCCAGCCAATCCCTTCCCCCCCACCGTATGCAAACGAAGCCTCCCAGAGACATCCGGTTTGTTTGCATTGTGGCTAAGGAAGTAGCGCTAACTGTTTCCGGTGTGGATTTACCGATAAAACAAACTTTTAATGGCGATACAGCTAAGGTAAGAGAAAATTTACGACTATAGTTTGACAAAGCGATTTGTGTTTTTGCTGTTTTTTGTGTTGTTTGTGGCTGTTGCTTTGGTTTTAGAGAGCTTTGATGGATATTTTTTGAATCTGTGAACTGTCTGCTTTGGTTTGAGGGGTTGTTTGTCCGTTTTGCATGAAGTACCACAGCTATAGCCAGAAATATGGCGAGTGGGTTGACTTGGTGGCGCTGTATTAATTTCTATATTTGATAATTCATTTAGCTGGCTTACTATATTCTCTCATGATAAGTGCATTGTTTCACACTATTTCTTTGTCTTACACTCTAGGGTCCCCCAATTGGGGGACCCTCGGGCTCAGTCTGTTGGTATTTGAGGAAGAACATGAATTGTAACATAATGGTGAGTAAACATCAGTCGCCATATCAGTTTTTCCACCGGAGGTTTACAAGCTTTGAGAATGAACCTCATGTGCAGGGCGTGGTTGAGCGTCTACATCGTGACAGATCTGTTTCCTGTATGTCGGGTTCATGGCAGGGACTGACTGCAGCTCTCTTTTTCCTTCTCTTCCTCTTCTGCGTGAGCTGCCCAGCATCCAGAGTGACTTCACTGTCATCTTTTCAAAAGCTCTTCATGACATGCCTTTGGATTTCTGCGAATTTTGTTGGCAGCTTCTGTAATGTTTTGGTCAATATCTTTTGTTTTCAACATGTCTCACCGTCCACATTATTAAAACATGTAGCAGTATTTAATAGTTTATCTATAATTCAGGTTGAAGCATCATGATGGCATTTTCATTACTGTTTTCCTTATTTCATCCACACAGCACTTGAACTAACTAAAACCTCATGCAGGAGCTCAGTGGAAGCAGCTAATCTTTTGTTGTAAATATAAGCATTGAATTTTGATAAGTTTAGGTGAACTTCAAATTTCTCGTTTCCATTTTCTGTTTTCATAACTGAAAAACACCAACTCATCTGATTTTCGACTCTTTTTCACTTGAAATGATGACCCTAAATTTTCAAAGAAGCATGAATGCTTAACATGTTTCTTTGAAAATGTAATTCTACTTGCATACTTTCTCATAGTTTGAAAAGAGACACACGTTTCAAACTTGCTGTGTGCTTTTAATACATGTTAAAGTGTCGGCCATGGTTGTTTCTCTTCATAATCATGAAAACAAAATAACTGAAAAATAACTAAATTAAACTTAAAAATTAAACTAATCGTTCAAGTTGTGCTCAGATAAGTTTAATTGTCAGGGCAGCAGGGAAAATTTTTCATACAGAGATTCTGATAACTTTATTCTACAAACCTTTCTTAAGGTCTCACTCTCTTGCTGAAACTGTCAAGTAATCATAAACAATCTCAATTAATAACTGTGTTTTTTATATTCTGAAAATAGGTGGACATTTTAATGAGGAGATATAATACTTGATGCACAAAATGTGAGTTTATTTAATGTCATCACCAAAACTTTATTAATGTATCAATGAAAAAAAAAAATTCAACTCAGTCTACATGTATCCTGGGCCTATTTTCAGGAAAAATCAGAAAAAAATGCATATGTTTGAAAAACAACATACTTAAATTCATACGTTATTCTTTATCTTTGGAGGAAACAATGTCTTCCCCTAAAAAACAGATGAAACCAAAAAAGAGAAAGAAAGATAACTTGCTCTGCTGAGCATCTCATCTGTAAAATGAAATGCTAAATGAAATTGTAGAATTGTGAAATATTCTTATAAATATACTGGATCATGTTAGGCTGTGACACAGCTGTCACATTTTCCTGACTGGCACTGTAAGCGTCATTTGCTGTATGAATGTGAAGCTTGTGGACCAGCTGCCTGGACCGTGGCCTCAAAGATCTGCGTGACTTCCACATCTGTATTTGAGGCTCCCAGTGCCCCCGCACGTGGAAAAGCTGTACGAATGCTTTTATTCATTGGCGACTATTTTCTGCAGATGTCTCCGGTGGAATCAGTTTAGGCTTTTGTTGTTCAGTGGCAATAATATTAACGTCAGACATACACTGTGGGATTCACCTGCCTTGAGCTTAATGTGCAGAGAAAGAGGTTTTCTGTTAACTGAGCTTAATTGGCCTCTGTTTGGACTCGGTTTTCTGGCAGAAAGTGTCTCAGGTGAATTTGTGAGTTGCTGTAGCTGGATGCCAGTCTGGGTTTTTTTCCACTGCGACACTTTCAGTTTATCCTCCAGCTCTGCGGGTGATTGACATTTTGCCCTCAGGCCCCAGCGAACACCTCTGCCTTACAATGTGAGGCATGTAAGCACCGTGTAACTTGTAAGTTACGACAGAGATCCCGCTGAGTTACAGCTGGAGACTGAGGAGTAACACCTCCTCACAAACTTCAGATGGAGCTTATAATGTCAACGTTGCATGTTGAATTAACTGTCAGGAGGATTTTATTTGAGTTATACTTTTTTCACGTTTTTGTAGTTCAATGTTTGGGCAGCACTGTTTCATATGAAATCCTGTTAATTATCCACTCATTCTCCTTATAAGCTCTGATTTTATATTGTATCTTATATTACCTTATATTATATTATATTACACAGTATATTTTAATTGCTTTTTTACACAATCCAAGATCAAGTTATATTCAGATTGGGAGTACCACTTGGCACTGGCACAGTTATGGGGTTTATAAATTCCCATGGCTTTATTAGCTGTTATAAATCATTTACTAATGCTTTACAGATGCTCTTCTACAGAAAACTGATAGCATGCATACATTTAAATATGTATATCACTTTGCCAGATTATGAGGTGCAGAATTGTTTATATAAGGGATCCTTGATTAAACACTGTGTTCACAACCTGGCAACCCAAATGTTCCTATTACTTCCCATCATAAGGGATAATTGCTGATCTGCAAATGATTAGAAGTGATTCATTAGTTTAATTCATAAACCATGTAAGTATGCCTTTTTGTAAAGTGGCACCACATGGTGGATATAACGAGTCCTCGGATCTTTAACAGTCAAAGAATCCCTCTAATCAGTTACAGCTCACGTTTACTGATTGACAATTATTTTTTAGGAGCTGCTATGACCACGAGTGGCCGCAGGGGGGAGGCAGAGAGAAATGAATGTGTGCTGGAGGGAGTGGTTGGGAGAGGAAAACATGGTTCCTGCTGAGAGAGGGAAGAGCAGGGGGAGATGAGAGGGGGGCACTTTGATTTCTGACCACAAGCCCAGAGCACCACTGTCTTTCATCAGACTGTCGTGCTGTTTCTCTGGCTGTTTCCCAGCTCTTGATTTTACTGCCTGTGTATACAGAGCCGCAGAAAACAAGGATAATCAATGCTGCCCCCCTCCCCTCCTTACACTCCTTCTCCCCTTTTTTATCTGGTGGTGATTATTGACTGGATCAGAAGGATTTTTTTAAGACTTCCACTGAATCAATTTCCTCTCCTGGAAGACGTTTTTGGCTCCATCAGGGTCCAAAACCCCAAACCCTCCCTCCTGTTGCTGGGAAACCACTCCAGTGATTTGTGTGTTGTCAGAGTGCATTATAGACAGTGACATGGAGAGAGAGAGAGAGAGAGAGAGAGAGAGAGAGAGAGAGAGAGAGAGACCTTGGCTGGAGAAAGGGGGAAGAAAGCGAGACAGAGAGAGAGGCGGGGGTTCAAGAATAAAAATGATTACATGCGCATCTACTCTGGCTCCCTTTCTCTTTCTTGTACTGTCTCAAACACACACACACACACACACACAGCATACTGCACTGTAGGGCTCGATTAACATGCTTTGATTCCCCTGTCTCTCTCTCTCTCTCTCTCTCTCTCCCTCTCTCTCTCTCTCTCTCTCTCTCCCTCCCTCTCCACTGGCATTTTAACTGGGTTGAGTTTCAGTTTTTTTGGGGGGGGGGATTAAAGGAATGAAGAATGTGTTTGGCAGCAAAACTGTTGGGGAGAATATTTGATGTTTAATTGATAGAGGTTGGATGTCAGAGCAGAAGGCTTGTTATTTGCAATTACCCTAAATCACAGTGAGTGTGTGTGTGTGTGTGTGAGACGGTCTGTCTATGTCCATATGTGTCTGTGTGTGTGCATGCGTGTGTGTTTTTATGTGTGCGTCTGACTGTGTGAGATTTACAGCCAGGAGCCGTGTCTTTGTGTGCTGTAAGTGTGAGCGATTTCATAGTACGGTCAGAAACGCCTTTCTCTGCCAAATTCCTCTGTCCTTGATGTGAGAGTAAAACTGTCACATTAATTAAAAACAATAGGGCTCTGCTCTACAGTACTCTGCTATGAGGACTATTTAAATTTGGAGAGAAAAAAAACTGTGACTAACTGGCAGTAACATTAGTAGCGGGACGTGTGGGTGTGAGTTTTCTTGTGGAATTTTGCAGTATTACAAAAATTACTGATGCCTTGTTGCCTCACACTGGCACCTCATGTATATGAATAAGGGTAGAGTCAATATTAGAATCACTTCTCAGAATAATACAATGCAGCTCTCAACACACTCACCCACTCAGTCGGCCCTGACATCAAAATGTGCAGCGTTTTCACACTAGTGTTGGGCATTAAACAAAAATTCAAGCTTTCGATTTTATTGTACAATAATGAGTATATAATGAGTGTTCCCTCCCTGTTGCCACTGGTAAAGCATTAAACACCTTTGCTCATATTCATTTGCAGCCATGGTCGACCTGCACAGGTGTTTTCACTTAGTCAACCTAATTGGAGCTCTTCTTAGGACTGTGTGGCCGTGTACAGACCGGCCCTGTTCAAAAACACTCCTTATGGACTGTATGGTACATTTACTGTCTAAGATTTAAGTGTCTGAATTTTTCAAAAAAATAAAAAAAATCCATGCTGTGTACGCTGCCTTCTGCTAACAGCCTCACAATGCAATGCATCATGTTTTATGGATGCAAAAAATTACACTTGCAACTCAACTCCTGTGAATGATGACACTAAATAGCAATAAGTGTTTTCAAGTGACCAGAATCTCAACTGACTGCTCAATGTGGAGCAAAGTACTGACTGTCTGTGACAGAGGGAGAAGTGAAGGAGTGAAAGATGGAGGGACTTGAGATAAAGTGCTGATGCACCTGATTGGGTGAGACAACTTACACTTTAGTCGTTGTCATGGCCTTTAAATTATAAGGTACAAGTTGTGTTGCGATGGTAATTAGTTTAGCTTTTATGAATAAGAATTGATGTTATCATTTAATACGATTTTTGTGGCAGTGGTTGTTTAAGCACCCAGCAGACACAAAGCCACATTAGCAAGTTTCTGTCCACCCCACAGCTCTGTGTCCAAACTTCACTCCTTTTTGTTCTGTTATGGGCTCCACCAACTCCCAACCAAAATATCCAGCTTCGTCTTTACCACCTAGTGGCTAATGTTATCAAATAGTACAGTAGCTAGCAGCACCAGATAATTATAATCCAACTTCATAACACACAAATAATATAATATGGATTTATTTATTTTTACTTTTTTCATTATTATATTTGAGGATGCTATTTAGAACAGAACCCAGAATCTCTCTCTCTCTCTCTCTCTCTCTCTCTCTCTCTCTCTCTCTCTCTCCCCCTCTCCCCTTGCAGAGCGCTGACCCACTAATGACCTGGCATGGTGTGAAACACGTCACATAGGAGTGGCTGCAAATCTGTGTGTGTGTGTGTGTGTGTGTGTGTGTGTGTGTGTGTGTGTGTGTGTGT
>JBBMOC010000110.1:320693-334821 GCA_037975185.1 Centropyge bicolor | reverse complement strand
GTGTGTGTGGGTGAGAGTGAGACAGAGACAGTGTAGAGTATGTGTGTGGATGTATTAATGCATCCATGCATCTATCCAAACAAAGTATATGTGTGTGTAAAGACTGTATGTGTTTGATGACGTGGGTCATGCAGCGTCTTGCAGACTCACATTTCCTCCTCTGTATTCATTAGCCCCCTGCTCGTCTCTCCTGGGATGGAGGATTAGTGCGAGAAGGGAAATGAATGCTTTCTGGGTAGACGGCGTTCTCTCTGCCTGCAGCAGGAGGTCCATTGTCTGGTTTGATATCCGCGCAGGACACGGGACATCTGATCTGGCAGCCCTGACACACGGCCGTTAGCAGAGGGGGACCGGAGAGGAAGCTGAAACATGTTGACAGGAAGTGCTGCCGTTTCCATCTGGGGACCTCTGTTTGATTGGAGGAGAAAAATACGCTTGTGATTGACTGGTCTTGTTAAAAAAAAAAGAAAAAAAAGTGGTGGACAGGAATGACGACTTTATTGGCTTCCTGTTGACAAGTGGGGACCAGTCAACAGGAAGTTGATTTATGCTCGTGGTGTGTGTCATTAAAACGTGTTGGGAATTGATCTTGCTTTGTAACAGGAGGAGGAGAGGCAGCAGTTCAGCCTTTATTGGGTTGTGGGTTAGAGAGCAAACAATAGGAAATAGAGTTTGACATATAGAAAATCCTGGAAGGGGATTGATTGGCATTAAAAGCATGTGTGTGAGACAAGGCAGCCCTATACTGAACCGCTCTTAGACAGGAGGGGGAGTTGAAATTTTGATGCAATCAATGGCAGCGAGCATAAATGCAAAGAGGTTTTCATAATGCATTAGCAGCTTCTTGTATTATTCTGCTTCATTACTGAATAATGCTACATCAGGAAATAGATTTTTTTTTCCCCTAACCAATCTTTAAAAAAAGATTCTCTAGGACAAAATTACTCTCTGCAAATGGCAGCATTAAGCTGCAGAGGATAGAGCACGTCTTTCACCACGCTGCCCCCGTCCCCTCTCTCCCCTGTCCACAAAATCCATCAAGGGAATTTAAGTAGCTGTTAATTACTTCCCTGTCCCCATTGAAAAGAGGAAGGGAGCGGGAGAGAAATCAAGAGAGAGAGGGGGACTTTAAAAGAGCTAAAGCTTCGCTGCAGTGCAAATCCTCTCTGCCTAACAAAACCAAATCAATCTATAGCCCTCAGCCATCCACAAGCCGCTCCACGCTCACACATGCACACAACCCGGGAAGATGATCCTGTAAGTCTCTGCTCTCCAGGGGCTGTTTGAGTGCTACTCCAGGGGGTTTTGGGAGGGGGTGACCACAGGGGCTCGTGGATTGAAGGGAAAGTGTAAATATCCCCAAATTGCAGCTAAAATGTAACATTAGGATTGGTAAGCCCCACTCTCGCCTATAATCTTCCCCAGCACTAAACCATGGCGCTAAATGACCTCTATTACCGAGCCAGAGCCCATTAAGTCAATACAGGAGAGATTACCTGTGACATGGAAGCGACTGTCTGACTGCTCTGACAGACGTGGCCCCCGAAAAAAAAAAAAGCCTGGGGCAAAATTAGATTTGGGTCCGGGCGTGGCCTGTGCCTGCGGGCTAGAATTAGAGGATGTAGTATCGACCTCCGCTCGCTTGTTAGGAAGGAATGTGTGTACGGGGGCATGAGGGTTGATCACAGTGCAAATGGCAGGGATCAAAACCAGGCCAGCGTCGTGCAATTTAAGAGCGAGCAAGATCCTTAAAGCGAGAGTGGTCAGGTTGTTAATGACGTCCTGTGCTGTGAGTGTCACATGTTGGAGTCCAGCAGCAGTCAGAGCTGGATCAAATCTGCCAAAAATCAAACACACTGTGCAAAAAAGTCATCATTTATGCCACCTGCAGACTAATATTAAATTACAATTAGACTCTCTCATCTCGGTGAGTTTTTTTATGGAGTGAATTTATTGCTATAAGTTCCATTTTGTTTTTCAATTGAGTCTGTCAGAAACGTCAGGTTCAGGTTCAGTAAGTGTATTTTTAATGGAAGTGGTTCATAAAGAGTTTGTGGCCTAAAGAGAGAAAGAGATAAGTAATACAATTATGACTGATGAAAGACATGATTTGATGACAGCCCAGCTTCTGATCCTAATACTGATTTATCCCTGTCTTGCGTCATGTACTGAAAACTAGAAATAATTGCTACTGAAACTCAAAGGTGAGAGCATTTAAATCATAATACAATTAAATCCATAATAAGCCCTGAAGTTTGAAGCGTCAGCTCACTCAAATTACAAAAAACAAATATTCATCATTTCACCTCCTGGTCGAGCCTGGTCTTGTCAGCGATGATGGTTCTGTCTGTCTAGGATTTGAGATATTCGTGATATAACTGAGCTGACTGGAATTTTTTCTGTGGCGTTGGCAGCAATGAAAAATGCCTTTTTAAAAAATGTAACAATACTCACACATTGTCAACAGTTGTCATTGGACCCAGAGTTGACAGCATGTTCTTGGTGGAGGATGGAGGCAGAAAAATATGACAGATGTGAATGAAAATGTGTCTGTGTAATTCATGTCAGCAAATCCTTTAAAACATATAAGTAACATCCTAAACATCCTGAAAACATTTCCCGAACTTCCTCTTTGAACCTGTCCCTCTGTCTCTCTCTCCTTCTCTCTGCCAGTTTATTTTTTTACCAAAGAACCCAAAATCATTTCAGTGCATCACTCCACATGTTTGCCATCATGTAGGCCGACGATGGAGTCGGATTTTTGCTTGTGTGTGTGCGCTTGTGTGCGTGTGTGTATTTTCCTGTCAGACGCCATCGGATCAGAGCGGGCTGATTTCAGTGTTGTGGTCACGCGGGGTGACGCTGTTCTTTGTGTTGATGCATGTTTAGATTCATGCATGCATCAGTGTGTGAGGACCGCAAGTGAGGAGTGTGTGTGTGTGTGTGTGTTTGTAAATGTATGTGTGTGTGGTGTTTGTTGCCATAGCAGACATCCCGCAGGGAGCGGGTAGCGGTGGAGACAGAGGGAGGACGTTTTTAAGCACTTCAAAGTGGCCTCATTCCACACAGCTGAGCTCAGAGGTGTGTGTGCATCTCTGCGTGTGTGAGTCTGTATGTGTTTCCCTCGTGTTGACCTCTGTGTGTTCGTCTGTCAGTGCAGTTCGTCTGTGTATAGATGTACATGTGTTTGAATGTCTGCATGTACAAGTGTAAGACTATACACCTCTGTCTGTGTTTTAAATGTTATGTGTAGACAAGTGTGTGTGTGTGTGTGTGTGTGTGTGTGTGTGTGTGTGTGTGTGTGTGTGTGTGTGTCTGTCTGTGTGTCTGTCTGTGTGTGTCTGTCTGTCTGTCTGTCTGTCTGTGTGTGTGTGTGAGTGTGTGTGTGTGTGTGTGTGTGTGTGTGTGTGTGTGTGTGTGTGTGTGTCTGTCCGTGTGTGTCTGTCTGTGTGTGTGTGTCTGTCCGTGTGTGTGTGTGTGTCTGTCTGTCTGTGTGTCTGTCCGTGTGTGTGTATGTGTGTGTGTGTGTGTGTGTCTGTGTCTGTGTCTGTGTCTGTGTGTCTGTCTGTGTGTGTGTGTGTGTGTGTGTGTGTGTGTGTCTGTGTGTCTGTCTGTCTGTGTGTCTGTCCGTGTGTGTGTGTGTGTGTGTGTGTGTGTGTGTGTGTGAGGTAAAGATGGACTGCTGTACCTGGCTTTGTTTATGCCCTCTTCCAATCTGGGCCTCTCTTGGGAATGAACTACAGAGAACTGTGTGTGTGTGTGTGTGTGTGTGTGTGTGTGTGTGTGTTAGAAGCTGTTTTTAAGTGTGCATAAAAAAAAAGAAGCCAAGTCTCACGCACTCAGGGTGGAAGAGCGAGGGAAAGTGGTGAAAGTGAAAAGATAGAGAGTGTCACAGTGACTGATGAGTTTCTGGTTTCAACCTCGGACGCGGTGAAAGTGAAATACACTCTCCATTGCTTTGTCTCCTCTTTCCCCGCAGGAGAAAATGGAAATAGCCAACATCGAACCGACGCAGTCAATAGCACTCTCCAGAAAAGGGCTGAGAGGGACAGTCTCTGCCACAGAGCGAGGCTGATGGAGGGAGGAGTGGGCGATAGCCGGAGTGTGTCAGCTTTCATCTGGCCTGTGTGACACGCAGCGCTCTGACAGCTCTGCTGCACTCCATCCACTCTCAAAACTCTCTCTCTCATGCTGCTCTCACGCACTTCTCCTCTCCCCGTGTTGTCCTGTCTTTCTTCAATGTGCTCGCTCTTCTGTCTTTTCCTCTCTTCCCACTTCTCACACTCTGTCTTCATCAGGCTCTCACCCCCTCCGGGCTGCCATTTTGCAGCATATGGCCCTCCCACACACACACTCACACATGCACTGCCATATGCGTCTGCTCATACACGCTCACAGGCCTCTCCTCTCCTGTTTGTTTGCTCATCTTCCTTCTCTCGGCGTCTTTATTAAAGTAGCACCTAGCCAAGTCATTTGCATTTAAATGAGCTAATTATTAAAAAAAAGTAAGAAGATGGAGAAGAGGGGATGTGATAGGAAGGATGATTTCCAACCTGTCGGAAATATTCATCTCTGTCTCATGGTGTTTCTTCTGACCGTTCGATTGGCTGAGAGGGCTGTCAGTCAGGCATTCCTGAGCTGTCACTCACTGTGGAATGTCATGTCTCCGTGCATGATTGGATCTGATTCGTCAGCCTCTTTTACTTCCTCTGCCCACTTTAATCTCCACCGAGCAGACCACTGACCCGGAGGCCCTGGTCTGGTCATTTTGGTTCTCCAAGCTTCAGGTGTTCCTTTGTGTGTGAAGCACTGTGTCCGGCCTAACACGTGCTAAAGTAAGATGTAACATCTTGCACAGCGGGGTGCCTGACTGTTGCCTCACCGAGGAGTTGATGTGCACATGTCCAAAATGTAAAACACATGTCATGTATTACACAGACAGTTGAACTCTGTCAAATCCTCACGACATGTTTCAGGCCTCAGTCATTACTGATTTAATTCAGGTTCAAAGTGTAAGCGAAGGATAATTGTGGTTTTATTCTCAACAGAATAGGATTAATACTGTTTCAATGCAGAAAAAAAAAAGAGGATTAGCATGGCGAGATCTTGAAGGATGACATCTGGAGCTCACAGTCATAACCAAAGATTTTAATAAGGTGCAGTACCTGCTGTGAGGTTTCAACAAACAAACAAAGCATACATCGAGGCAATTCTGTTTGTAGGGCAAAATTACAAACCAAAGATTCACTGTCACAATCTGTCAATCATATGACGCCCTGTACAGATCTTCTAAGACAGCTGCTCACACCAAGATGCTCTATACAGTATACAACAACCTGCCCTCATGTTTTGGAGCATTAAAAAAAAATCTCAGTTTAGCCAATTTTGTAAATGCAGGTAAAGCGACATTGAACACAAGTGAAGCATATAGACTAAAAAAAAGCTACGAATTCAGCTTGTTTTCTACAGTATTGCCTTGTTTCTATTTATTTATGTATGCAAACATACTCCTCTTGGTCTAAAGAAGTCTTTCTTTTGTCCACATATTTCTTGCTGCACTCCATCTAAAACTTGAATCATAACCATATGCTCAAAATCTCATCCCTCCATATCTCATCTCATCCTTCTGTCCACTGAGTCCGCCTAGCTGGCTGACGTGCAGAGGGGGATTAATATCATACTGGTTCCTCACAAAAATATCCAAAATACTAAATCACAATAAGAAAGCAGAAGAAAGTTCATGTTTCACAATTATTCCCTGTTGTCTCTTGTCTGTGCTGTATTGTCCATTTCTGTTAACAAGAACTGAAGGAGAACAATTGGATAATTTGGTTGGCAGATTCAGAAACATAAAGGGATTTTAATGGACCTGTTGTAAAGGGAGGAGACAGATTCTGAAAAACAAAACCAGCACATACATGATGATCTAAAATATGTTTTGTTCGTTTTACATCATAGAGAAAGTGCACAGTGTTGACAGTGCAGAGGAAATGTCACCTGTGTCTCTCCCACACACACACGCACAGTCCATACATAATCATTAGTTCTCTCTCTCCCTCTCTCTAATCAGTGGAAGCTCTGCCTCGTTCTTTCCTTCTGTAATTACATCCCACGTACCGCATCAAGCGGCAGATTGAATCCTCATCGCCACGCTAAACGAGTTTCAAGAGGAGAGACTGAGAGAGAGACCGAGAGACGGATCTCACCCTCTTTAATGAATTCTGTCTGTCTCTCTGTCACTGTGCGAGTGTGTGTGTGTGTGTGTGTGTGTGTGTGTGTGTGTGTGACAGAATGGGGTTCCTCTATGACGGCTTGATCAAACAAACACACACCCTGACACAGACACTCACAGCCGGCACCAAATGCACACAGACAATGTGTTTGATCGCAGCATTGTTGCAGCTTGTGTGTTTTCATTACCTTTGGCACACACAGGAAAAAATCCAGTCTGAATGTTTTGTTGTGTCTTGAATGAATGTGAGCAGCACTTCAATTAGCAGCGATTGTTGGAGGTATTTGTAGTTGATGAAATATGCTGACTAACGAGATGTTAATAAGCTCCACACAGGCGCTGGCAGTGCCAACGGAGGAGAATAGTCTCCATTCATAATCAATAGAGCTGTGGCCTGGCTGCCATGTACATACATTGATCTGCCTGCTCTGCTAAATGAATATGTGTGTCTCTTTGTTTGGTTTGGTTTCTCCTCCTAAGGCTCTGCTCTTCACTGCTCCCCTGCTTGTTTCTCCTCTTCTGTGTGTTGCTGTGTTTGTGCCTGGGTGTGTGATCGTGGCTATGGAGATGGCTACCAGGGGTGTGTGTGGGCGTGTGTTTATTTGCATTTACATGCAAACTTGTGCGCACACTATTTTGCTGTCTTTCGTGGTGTTTGTGCCGAGAGATGACAGATTTGTGTGTGTGTATGTATGAGTGTGTGTGTTTCTTTGTATGAACATATATAAGTCATCTGTGCGTTAACGGCAATGATCAGTGCAACCTTTTTGTTGTGCTCTCTGTACGTGTGTGTGTGTGTGTGTGAGGTGGGGGTCTCAGGCACTCCTGTGGTGAGATTGCATTGACCGCTGTGTTATTGCTCTTTAATTATCAATTACGGCAGCCCCCCATCCCGTGCAGAGTGGGGGGGTGGAGGCGTATGCGGAGGTGATAATGAATACAGAGCTGCCATTAGGACAGTAACCGGGCTCTCCGTCTGGGGCTGGGGAGCCAGCGAGGAGGAGGAGGAGGAGGGGAGCTGGCTGGTGTGCTAATGAAACAGGCTGCAGCTCAAGACAAAAGAAAAGCCACCATCCCTCCCTCTCCTTCTCTCTTCCCTTCTCTCCATCCCATCTTGATCCCCTTATCATCTTTTTTATCTCTCATGTATTTTTCTTGCTCACTTTGCAACCCACGCCTCAAACGTGCAAGTCCGACACACACACACACACACACACACACACACACACACACACACACACACACACACACACACACACAAGGGACTGCGTTCTCACAGACAAACAGTGTCTGTATTTACTGAGTGGGTCATCTTTGAAGCTGTCAGCTAATCCGTTTGAAAGTGTGCCCACTCTTTCACAGCATATCATTACTCTGAATATTTCACATCTTTTTTTGTTGTTGTTGTTGTTGTGCCGTTCCTTTTATGGCCACGTGTTCACTGCAGTGTGTTCACATAATTGGTGCAGAAATGGAAAAAAAAAATGCTCAGATTTACATTTTAAATCTCTCAATCTGAAACAAATAAATATCCTAATGGATGATTTTAGATTTAAGTTATGAAAAAAAAATCCATTCATCTGAGTTTAATGTGGCGTCCATATTGTCTGTGCGTGCTCGCCTGCACATTATTCCAGGTGGAGTGGATAGGTGAAGGTGGCTGTTAATGAGAGTCGGTCCTAACACCTTCCCGCCAGGATATTTCAGCTTTTTAATGCCGTATTTATAATAAGACTGAGAGTGCTGAAATTACCCCAAAGATCAGCAGTGGCGGTTTTTGATCCTCATAAAAAGCTGCATACCTGAAAAAGACAAGTTCTGGTTATAAAAAAAAAAAAAAAACAGTATTTGCATATTTTTTGTGAAAATACATATAAGTCACTGTGCCTGCCTCCTGCGCCCATAAAGAGATGCCACATGACATTATGTCAGCAGCGCTCACATGTAAATAGCCTGTTTTATTCGGCTGACATGTAAATGGCATCATAGCAGCAGTGTAGAGCACAACGGGACAGATAGCAAGGGGCTTCCCTTTGTCCTTTCACTGCATGACAGATGAGAGCTGCTCCTAAAATGCAGCCAGCAATCACATCCTATTTTTCCCTTTTAGGAGATGAGACACATTAATGTCTCCTGGAGGGGGAATGTGAAAAATAAACAGAAAGAAGCGTGGCCTCTGCACCAGCATACGAGTAAATGACTGAATTAGAAACAGGCTATAACAGCCACAGGGCAGTAGGATGGCACATTTTCATGTTGAGGCACATTATCAGGGCGATGCCATTCAGGAAGTAACGAGCAGGCACGAAGAAGCTCCACTAAATGTTTGTTTCCGCTCACTGTGCACACTGAGACGTGGTGCAGGAAACGTGACCGAGAGGCAGCCACACTCTGCTTTGTCACATGTCACATGTGCCGTCAACCTGAGCGGGCGCCATGCCAGGCCGAGACACGCTGCTCCACCTGTTGTAAATCAGTGCGGTGCAGTGATACAGTGGCAGATAAGAAGGTGGGTAAACCCTGACCTCCACCACTGACGGCAGAGTGAGTAGATTTAGATTAGTGCTTATGTATACTCAGGTCCTTGGGATGTGGAATACAGTCATGTTTGAGTTCAATAGCCTGTATTCACAGTTGGAGTCTCAAAAGGTTTTGTAGCTCCCACATTATGAAGCACTAAGTGACAAAGACATTCCCCAACCTCAGAGTGAGAATAATTGAGCTCTGTGTGTAAAGTGGGTTAAGGTGGTTTTACCCTTCAATATGTATTAACTGAATTAATTTACAGTGTCTTTGTCACTTTGATATTCAGAGTAAGAGTTCCTCCTGACAGAGTCAAGTACTTGAAGCTTTTGCCCATTCAGTCTCCCGTAACCTCACGCTTCGTTTGTCGGACAAAACACAGGGTTCCCGTCCGTGACTTCACATCTATTCAGGCTTTTCTAGCCAGACAATTCCAGAAGGAATTATTGTACTTCCAGCTTTATAGAGCTCAGGGTTTTTTTTAAGATTGGAGTTTTAGATTGAACTCCAATCAAGGCTACAGAGGGAGAGATAGAAAGCTTATTAAATTACTTTACCCGTGTGTCCTTTGACTCAACAAAGAGTCCGCTGCCAAATCTGCTCTGCCTCCGGAGGGCTGGCCGCTCTCAGCAGCCACAGCCGATCTGAGACGAGTCCTGCTGAGGGTGACTGTGAATTCAGCTGCAGGGCCTGACATCCCTGACCGTCGAATAAGAACATGTCCCCACCAGGTCGCCGATGTCAGCACTGCCATTTTTAACACATGGCCTTCACAGGTGAGTGTTTCCTCTTGTTTCAAGACAGCCACCATCCAGGGGCGGATCCAGATTAATTTTAGTCGGGGGGCACGGAAGGTACAACAGATATTTTTGGGGGGGCACTGAAAAGTTATTAAAAAAATGAATATATGACCTTTTCATTTTGGGCTGTTAACACTAAAATTATGATGGACATGTTTCCTTGTTTATGTGAATTGCAACAACATCATCATCTGCAACATCTGCCTGATATGTAAAACTTGTAAGATCAAGGATAGTATCCTAAGGCCAATTAAGTGACAAATATTGTCTAAGAACAACACTATTTACAACCCTGTCAAATTTCACTTCTTATAATGTTTACTGTCAATTATCACACATAAAATATGAAACAATATTATGTACTTTTAGCAACCAGATCTCTGCTGTAAACTATAAACATCAAAATGAGTACTACCCAATACATCACAGTGAACAATAACAATCTTTACCCTTGACTTGTAATAAACTATGTGCAGTAATGTACGTTTTAAAATAATAATAAAATACAATAACAATACTCCATATTCATAGATCATATATTAATGCACAGCTCAGTAAACATCATAGTGTTCTGCACAGAAATGAAAAAAGCAGCTCCCAATAGACTTTCACAGTGAGGAATATTATTTACTCTTAATAAGTATCTAGTGCTCAGCTCTGGTCCTTAAGCATTTTAGTGTTGTGCACAGTAATCAGTCTTAATCAGAATAAGCATCAGTACATTTTCATAGTGCAATTTCAAAGTTCTTTTTTTTTTTTTTTGAGGCAAAAACACTTCAAAACAACTGTATTTTGCGATTTCCATGTCGGCAATGCAGGGTACCAATCAAAAGATCGGAAGAACGTCCTTGGTGCATGCAGTTGCAGTCGGACAACGAAGTTGCGTTCATGAGCATCGGAAATCTGAGTTTCAGTAATGTAAACCACCAACGAAATTTTTTTTGGGGGGGGTGGAGGAAGGGGGGGCACACAGGGTGGCCAATCGGATCACAGGGGGGGCCATGGCCACCACCAAGATCCGCCACTGCCACCATCATCCCTGTATTTAAAAAACCTGCAGTGTCTAGTCTAAGCTACTACTGTGACGTGGCACTGACCACAATTCTAATAAAGAAAACAACACATCCAAAACCACATCAGACAACAGAGGATGTCATTTCTGCTGCCCTCCACTCAGTCTTCACACATCTGGAAAACACACAAACACCTACATCAAGATGCTGTTGATTTCAGCTCATCATTCAACACTGAGTGGTTAACATTACAATCTGGGCTAAAGTACCACATTCTGCAACTGGATATTCAACTTCCTCACAAACAGACCACAGACAGTTTGGATTGGCGAACGCACTGGAGCCCCCCAGGGCTGTGTGCTCGGCCCCCACCTGTTCATACTGTACACCCATGACTGCCAAGCCGAAACGGAGAGGATGCTGTTGTGAAGTATTTAGACAACACCACCAACAATGAGAATTCATACTAGGAGGAAACAGTCTTGTAGGGCGGTACAGAGACCAACCTACTACTAAATGTCAAAAAACCAAGGTGCTGATGGCTAATTTTAGGAAAAGGAGACAAAGACACACACCCTTGTTTACATTAGTGGAGTTGAGGTGGAGCAGGTTTTAGGTTTCTGGGAATCAGCATTAAAGGAACCTGTCCTGGAAATCAGACATTGAGGCTCCTCATCTTCATCATCCACACTCCACCATAAATAAGTGACTCTCTCATATAAATACACTTAACTGAATTTTTATTCCTTCCATTAGTGCTACTGTTAGAAAATGATGCTCTATTTTTTTTCTATTCTACTTTAAATATTTGACTCAAGTTTTGCTCAATTGTACAATTCAGTGCTGTATAATGACAACAAAGCTGAGCATTGAACCCTGAACCTTTGAACCACTTTTCATATAAACCTTACACGTCTTTCTGACTGCATATTTCAAGAGGACCTGAGTATATCTTGCCTTAAACCTGCCCAAGTTTCTTGCCTGTTTTAATCAGCTCGGATTGCAGCTGTGATACAGCTATAGATTTCGTGAATTTCCGCATTGTGAGACCAAATAAAGGAATGTCATTTGAAGCAGAAAATATTTGCATTGAATGAATTTTATGAAATGATTTTGTCTGTATTTTGTGTGTGTGTGTGTGTGTGTGTGTGTGTGTGTGTGTGTGTGTGTGTGTGTGTGTGTTTTATGTTGTCCCTCTGCACACTTGTGTATGGATCTTCAATGTGGAGCAACTTTTATCTTCTTAATTATATTTACTTCTTAGTGAGGCCGGCCAATAAAACAATCTTGAGAGGGAATAAAATGTGATAAAGTTTATGTGTCACAATGATAAACTTTGGACATTTTTTACTCTATATGGATAGATTCCACATCCTGTCACACGGCAGAAATAAACGTGACAGCAGCCAGTCGGTGTGCTGAGCTGCTCCACACACAGAGTGGACATGAGGGGATGAAACACACTTGAGGATATATTTGACTTGAGTCAGTGATGACAATGCTCGTTATCATTAAGTGCAACAAAAGGGAGAAAGTGCAAAAGACAAACTTGCAAAAATTACACCTTTTCTGTCTCTCTGCCTGCAGTAATGCTGCTGTCTCTCAACCCACACCCGGTTTGTTTCACTCAGCCGCACGTCCTCCAAAGCTGGGGAGATTGTTGACAAAAAAAAGTAACATGACATCAATCAAGTGGAAGTGGTTTGGATAGCTCATAAACAGCATAGTCCAAATTAAGATATGTACAATCCCAGTGACCACACCATTATTTGAATAAGTTATAAAGCAAGCTAACCTGTTTTGCTAAGTCAGATAGAGCATGTTTGCAAAGTTACATGTTTACATATAGATGCTATTCAATATACAATTCAATAAAAGCCATGTTCTGTTTTCTATGTTAACAAACTTATATTTCAAAGTTTAACTCATGAACACTATTGGTTTCTTTAGACTTCATTTATTATCAGGATATTATTCAAACTGGCAGCATTAGCAAATTATACATTGTGATAAATATCTTGATTTGGATCAATATGGAAATATTATTATGATCATATTTCTTGCCCTGCATCTTAGTTTAACCGAAACTAAAAATACCAGTAAGTCAGCACATATATTTCAGTATTTTATGGAAATTCTACTCTTTGCTCACTTAATATTAGAGTGAATATTAAATGTAACTTAAAAAAAATATGTACTTCATAAAGTTTGAAGTGTGGGTTATAAGGAAGTGGAGTCATGTGGACTCACCTAATTATCAACAATAAAAAAAAATATTTATGAATCTGTCCGCGTGACAAACCTTTATAGGTGTGTTCTCTCACAGGGCTGAGTTTACCCTCAACACATTCGTTTAAATAAGTCAAACTTGGAGCACAATAAATTTCCTGCTGAGTCAGTGGCATGTGGCTCCACGTGAGGTGTCAGTTACACTTTATACTTAGAGTTTGTACAGAATTATCTCTCGGGCTGTCGCCGTGTGTTTGGCCTCTTCAGGATCAGAATTGCTTCTATCATCAAGTGCAGTGAATGTTGAGAGGATTGTCTTGTGAAACGTCAGGTACATCAGGATTTATTGACTGCACTTTGAGCTTAAGGGCGGATGAATGATGTTTCGTTTTAAAGGACAAAGAAGAAACGTTATCGTAGGAAAAAATGGGACAATAATACAGGCCCTCATGCCATTTTTGGCTTCCTAATTTAGCTTGCAAAAATAGCAAGTCTTCAGGCTACAGAAGTCCACTGGGCTTTCAGTCTGTGTTCTCTGAGAGCTGCAGGAGAGGATGCAGCCGTGTTAAAGGTCATTCTGGTCTGAAAGGAAACCCCTTTAAACCAAGATTAACATACATCAGAATTTATTTTGAAGGGTTCACATTTATGATGTTTTATGCAGAAGAATCTCAGAATTTAATAGAAAGTGTCATAATGAATAATGATAATAAAAGAGACGAAGGCAGGTGTGTGAGGTGTGTTTGTGTGTCAGTGGGGATTTCATGTCTCCTCACCGGCCCTTCCCTTCTCTCTTCAGAGACCCCCAACCTTAAAAAAAAAACAAAAAACACAACCACACTTAAGGCTCCAGTGGGAGTTCAAATTGCAGGGTAAGGTGGGGGGGGGGGGGGGGTGGTAGTTGACCACACAGAGGATGTTTGAGCTCATGTACCCAGCAGCGCCTCGATCCCCCGCCGAGACCCAGACACACAGACATGCAGATAGGACGTCCAGAGGGAGAGGGGAGAGGACAGCGGTGCTCACGGAAGAGCCAGCGTCCTGCCGACCACAGCCAGCTGTGCAGAGAGAGGAAGAGGAGGCCCGCCCTCCCTGTCCCCATCTGTCAGTGCATCTCCATCTCTGCACCTCCGTCTCTTTTCTATGCTGATTGATTAGCTGTTTACGTCTCTTTCTCCTACAATCACCCCCCTGCTCCCACACCGCTGCACCATCTTCTTTTCCCTCTAACATACCTTCCTCTGCTCTCTCTCCTCCTCCTCCCTCCCTCTCACACGGGCAGACAAAAACAAAACCACCACCCCCTCCCCTCCACCAACCCCCTCCCCCCT
>JBBMOC010000110.1:303748-320606 GCA_037975185.1 Centropyge bicolor | reverse complement strand
CCACCAACCCCCTCCCCCCTCCCCTCCTTATCCGAGAAAAATAGACTGGATGCTCATGCTTGCCAAAGTGCCTGCGGAAAGCCTGGCCAGGGCTTTCACAGAGCTCTACCAGCAGTAATAGGCGGCAGAGGAGGGAAAAAAAACACGCCACAATTTGGTCCATGTGTCTTGTTTCAGGAAATTGCATTTTAAAGGGCAGCAGGTCTTTTTTGCACTCATGTGAAGGGTGAGAAACCTTCACCTTCACTTGTCTGTTTGGGAATATCCCGTGTGTCTGTGTGCATGTGTGTTATTATAGCACATCCCAGCTTTTTTTTTTTAAAGCCAGTTTCAGACATTTGAAATGATAACATCTCCAGACATTTCTAATACCGAGGGGTTACAGACACACTGCTTGGTATCTGCTCATCTCTCCCCTTAAGTCATTCTGTAAAAGAGATTTATGTTATTTTACAGAGCCTTTTTGTTTTTCACATCATTGCCTTGCTCTTGTTTTTCACCGCCACACTGTCCCGCACTGTTCTTGTTTTTTGTGCGCCGAGGCCCGTGAGGCACAAAGAACGTGAGAGAGAAGAAAAAGATGGGGAAAAACAGATTAGCATGCGGCTAATTGTAACGGAAACGCCGTCTCCCTCGCACCATTGTGTCGCCCCTGCGCCCGTTTGGATGGCGCATAAAGACATAATTCCCCTAATGTGAGGTATTTGTAACGCTGCCTTTGTTGGCAGCGGCTCGGCTGGCATATCGCTCCACTCTGAGGAGCCTCTGCCAGCCTCGCCAGCCTCACGCCATCCATCACCGGCATCGATGCCAGGCGGGCCTCAGCACGCACCGTCCTGCTCCCAGACACCGGCCTGGTCCTCGGGGATAACGTCAGGGCTGGAGTGTGTGTGTGTGTGTGTGTGTGTGTGTGTGTGTGTGTGTGTGTGTGTGGCACTGTAACCCTGTTCCTTAGTCATCTCATTGTCACTGTAAACAACGCTCTTTTTGTCCTCCCACAAGCCACAGTGCTGTGTGTTTTTACAGGCCAGTAAGTGCTCATTACTGTTGCAACTTAAACCCTCACCGATTCAACATCGCATCGACATTCTTGTGCTCTCACGTGCCCTTGAGTCTTCTTCAAAATGTTTAGCAGCCTGAGCGTTAGCCACAGGCGCAACCCAGAATTAAAGTGCATTTTGTGCCGTTCAGCAGAAATTCCATACACACCTTCATCAACACCAACATGTACAACTCAGTGTTCACATGCAGTCTGTATCAGAAGTGTTTCATATTGAAGGAAACATCAATCATTCCTGTAAAACCCTGTAAAAGAGCACATTGTGTCGGATCACACTCTGAATAAGGCTCAGACCTTTAATTTTAACTGCCTCCGTCCTCTGAATGGCTCATTTAAACCAGCTCTGCCGTTGTCTGCCGCTCGGTCCACAGAGCTCAGGAAGAGACCGGGTTCAGCCTGAAACACTTTTTTTTTTTTTTTCATTCAGCCACACTGAAAGCAGCCAAACAATTCTGAAGCTGTTGTTTCGTTGCCTCTTTGTCTCTGTCAGATCGGCTTTTTAAAACCCCCCCCCCCCCCCCCCAAGAAATAAATAAGAAGCAGAGAGAGATACAGCTGTCAGAACAGGCGAGAGGACAGAGACGCAAAAACACACCATCACAGGGCAACGACCACATTACCATGAATGTTTCAAGTGTCTGACGAGGACAAGAGCCTGTGCCCGTCCGTGTGTGCATCGCTCTTATTTAGCTTTACTTTGCCCTGCCCTCCTGCCCTGCCCACCACTGTCTGCGCCATAAATGCCAGCAGTCAGGAATTCATCTAATTCACGACGCCGGCCGCAGTATTTCCCACCCCCCTGTCATCCAGCCTCGTGCACCTCCTTGTTTACCCTGCTGCTTTATTCTTCCTCCTCGACGTACACATGCAGCCCCGACCGCAGCCAAGACAAACACAAATCTGTGGAGGGACGCGGTGCAGAAAATGCTAACACCACCTTTTAAACACTGAGCTGAAGCTCATGTGTTTGTCTCAGCTCAAAGACTCTCTGACTGCTCTTCTAGATTATAAAGGTCAGATTATTCTCAGAATCAGAATCAGAATGGCCTTTATTGTCATTATACAGGATGAGATTGGAGAGCTTCTCCTTTCAGTGCAATGGTCAAGTTAAAAAGTATACAAAAATGTCTAAGTAAAAAAGACAGTTTAAGAAGTTGCAGGGAGGCTTTAAATATACAAGATATATACAGGATGAGATGCAGACTTGTGCACAGCACAAGAGGTAGATGGTAAAAAAAATAGTCCAGATTTCTATGTTGTTCACATAATATTGCACAGCAGCAGATATGTATTAGTTTTAGTACAAATGATGAATGGTATATACAGATGAGTAAAAGTCACATATGAATGTATTGCACATGAGTTGTTAAATTAATAAATATGTTTTCGAGGTAGTTACAGAGGCAGTGATGGAAATATTGCACATTTTGCATTACAGTAATGAGCGGGATCATTGTGTGTCTGAGTTCAGGGTGGTGATGGCTCTTGGGAAGAAATTCTATATAATATTCTAGGGCAGATTAGTCTCTTTAACTGTCTCGTCTCTTTTTTGTGGACATGCAAGGCCTTTATTTTGTACAGTAACGTCTAAAGACACACCTGTTAAAACACCTGATAATTGTTTTAACTTGCACAGTCATCAATCCAAAAAGCAGGACTGTGATTTGACTTTTTTTTTTTGCGTGGATGAAAGTTGGATCAAGCAGTAAATGAAAATGAAATGCTTTCGAAACCCAATGGGAGAGAGATTTGATTTTATTCGACCGAAAGAAGACGAACGATCAGCTTTTGCAGCCAGAGACGTCTCGTCTCAGCCTTCAATTCTGCCTCTTCCCCAAAGGAAATTAACCGACAGATTCCTCCTGACAGACAGCTGTTCCTCCCACAGAGGGTCTTCTTCATAACCTGCACCTCCCCGCCACGCACACACACACACACACACACACACACACACACACACACACACACGCACACACACACTATTCCGAGTTACTGCCTCCCAGGAGAATAAATCTGCAATCAACTGGGCCTATAAATAGCTGTGGCACACTTCACTGCTGCTGAGGCCCCCCTGCCCTTCCCAAAGAGCCGCTAACACACACACACACACACACACACACGCACACACACACACACACACATACACACACACTCAGACACCGAGGCTCTCCACCCTAATCCAGAGCAGGACACCCAGCCTTTCTTTGCTTCTCCGCTCTTCCTTCCCGCTGATGTTACGTGCTAATATTTCTGCGAGCAAACACATTTACAGAGGCTAATTAAAGTAATTTGTCCCTCACATATCTGCACATTAGTTCTAATAGCTTTCAGGCAATTAAAAGCCCGAACCACCGGCCGCATTAGCCATTCCATCTGAATCACTGTGCTTAAGCCCTCAGAGAGAGCCGCTAACGCTACGCTAGGCTAACGCTAGTTATTGGTAGCCGAGGCTAATCACCTCATTAGTCAGCAGGCTTAATGAGATGTGTTATTTAAGTAGATACTGTATGAGGCGGGAGGGGGCCTCTCGGGCCAGCACACAACAGAGAGACAGAGAGGATTCTTTATCCACATCGATCGCACACACACTTGATGGTTTCACAGGGGAAAAAAGGACAGAAATAGATTTTATAATGAACACTTTCAATAACTGTGCATCACAGTGTGAAAGAAATTCATGTACACAGTAAAGCCGGAAAACAGAAACATTCAATGGACGCAACAGGCAGACGTGTGAGCGGTAATCATGGAATATTTTATTTCCCATTCAGCGGATTTTATTGTCTGGAAGCCATAAATAAACACAGTAAAAAGCAGTCGTTAGTTTCTGGACAGCTTCAGATGAGGTTTGTTTTGTACAATGGGCAGAAGGAGGAAAAAAGCTGAGATGTGAGATGCAGGTTTTAGTCCATCTCAGTTCGTCCACATTTAACATTTGAGTGTGTTTTCCTCTCAACAGGACCATGCAGAAGAAGAGTTCCACCATGAGAGGAAATGACCATGCTTTTATTAAGAAGCTCAACCCTCGTGACTTCACTGATTGTGCTCCTCTCTCTTGGTTGACCTCCCCTTTGAAGAGATGATGGCGACCTAGTCCCGGTTTGTGTCTCTCATTCATTACAATTACGTTCAAGCATCCGATTTTCTGAAAAGGACATATGGCTTTATCCAATTTGTCCGACAAAATTAAGATTTTTACTATCAGTTATATTTAACTGTTGTATGAAAATGATAAGATTTTGATTTATATTGTGCAGCAGATAATATATTTTTTTTATCCACACTGTTAGATGAGATGCTGAGGTTTGGAAATTTCACAACAGTGATTCATGTTGTTAAATGACCTGGACTGTTTGACATGGCTTGTTTTAGACTAATGTCAGAATTATGTCAGATATACAACATACAAAAATCACATTCCTTTTTGAAGGAATCAATGAAGAATTATCTTATCTTAAGATTATAGAGTATTAGTTTGCATACAAAAAATAAATAAACTAGATGTTCATTTTTCAAAAATGGCCAACGTTTTAAAAAATGAGGTTCAGAAATTACGTCTTCAACTGTAAAGCAAATAAGTGAAAATATAAAACATGTTTGTAATCATTCTTGCCATCACTGAACAAGAGGGAAAAACAAATTGCCTGGCCTTTGAAAGGTCAGACTGACTTATTGATGAACCTCGTCAATTACCGCTATCTGTGAAGGTTCAGATGAGGGCTTTTTAATTGATCAGTCAAGAAGTAACACGGCACAGATGATTGTTTTTTAGTCTGCAGGTGCTTTGTGTGAGCAGGTAGACGTACGTGACATTCAGTGTGTGTGTGTGTGTGTGTGTGTGTGTGTGTGTGTGTGTGTATGTCGGCCACCAGACCCCTGACCTTTCCATGTCCTGATAGTGTCCCTGGGGAGAGAGGGATGGCGGGCTGGAGAAGGAGGCTGAGGAGGCGGGGGCGAAGGGGGAAGGCCTTTGTTTTTCTACTGGAGGCCTTAATGTCACCACAGCCGGAGCTCTGACAGAGCAAACAAGCTGTTTTTGTGACCCCAGCTTGAAAATGAACATATGAGAGGGTTCGGTTTTGGTGCCCAGGAGATAAAACTGAAGCATGATACAGATTAATGAGATGTATTCAGTTTCATATTTATGCCACAAAACATTATTCTGAATCTTAAACCTCATCTTTTCTGCTCAAAGTGGAGCCAGGCAGCACTTAACAAATCCAGCTTTTCTGCCATTTTGACAGAGGCCGACACCTCTGCAGGGGAGGAAAAGCATCATGTGCACCTACACGGTGAAAGCAATTCAGTGTGTTGATGCCAGATTTAATTGTCTGGGGCAAAGGCGAGTGTAAACTGCACGCCTCACAGACAATAAGTGCTAGTGTTACCGCGCAGCACAGGGTGTTAATGGAGAAGCAGGGAGGGGAGGTTTTTTTTTTTCTTTCACCTCCTCCCTTCCTCTGCCCCCTCGCTCCCCCATCAGGCGCCCACCATTTGCTCATCCATCACCATCGCCTCTCGCTCTCCTCTCCCCTCCGTCTTCCATCACTCCACCCAGCCAATTTAGTCCTCACTCATTTTTCTCTCCTCCGCAGAGCGCCATGCTTTTGTCCTCCACCCTAACCTCTCTTTCACTCCTCTCCCTCAGCCTCTCTCTCCCCTCTCCATGTCTGATGTTGCGGGAGAGGGCGTTGAATGACAGCTCTCCGTGTGCATGCAGTCTGTTGCTCGGGTGTTTTGAATACATGTAAAAAGTGTGTGTCTGGATTCTGTTGGTAATTAAAACCAATGACAACCAAAAAAACAAGAAGTGCACCCAGGCCTCACCATCTGTCCCTCTGTAAACCTGACACTCCTGAACCACCTCGATCTACCTCTCTCGACACACACACACCTATCACACACACTCCCAAATGTAGCACTAATGCTGCCATTCGGCCATTTTCCAGGAGTTCCTCTGTAAGCCGCTGCATCAGGAATTAAAGAGCATTAGTTTTAACTGCAGGGTGCAGCGGCCTGGCCTCAGCCTATCATGTTCGCACCATTCCTGCTACAAACACACACGCAAATATTACCCACCTAACACACACACACACACACAAACATCCTACCCCCCACCCGGCCCCCCTCGGTCCCCAGGCTCTCTTTGCCACTCATTAACCCTGTCACGTTTACGGTATGAATTAAATGATTCCAGCGATGCATCCCCACGCACCGAGGGAGCCACAGCCAGACCTCGTCCCCCCCCCCCCCCCCCCCAGGCTGGAGGGACGGCCCGAGGCGCCACTCTGCACCCTCATTATTAGCAGCATGGTGGTCGCTCGCCGCCACACTGTTGTTTTACGCCTCCCAGTGTGTGTGTGGTGTGTGTGTGTAGCCTGAGCCTGTCATCCTCCCCATGTTTGATGTTTCAATGTCAGAATGGACACAGCGGCATCACAGAGGCTTGTTTGTGCCCAGAGCTGCAAGAAGTGGCAGTGCGATTCATGTATGTTTGTTTCAAATTAAATCAAGTTTATTGTCACACACACAGTCGTACACAACACAGCGCATAGTGAAAACCATCATCTGCACTTAACCCATCCTGAGTATGAGGAGCAGTGGGTAGCTACTGTGCAGCACCTGGGGACCCACTCCACTTATACTCCACTGACAGGAGCATTAACCTGAGCTAACACACATGTTTACATAACTGAACATACATGTGTTTGAGCGTCGGGGAAACCGGAGCACCCTGAGGAGCAGGGCCACACATTTCCACACCAGCCCATTTCCAAAAGGAAAAGAATGAAAGGGATGAAATATCTGGAATGGCAAAAAATATAAAATATTCATTGTAAGTGAAAATGATTAGGTGCTAAATCAAGGCTCTGAGATAATAAGTCAAAGCGGAGACTTTTTAATTCAAAACTCTGGGGTCTACTTAGTCAGAGTTATGAGATACATTTAAATATTAGTCAAAATGATGAAAAATTCAGATTTACAGTCTCACTTTTGGTTTTCTCAGAAATGTCTAAATCATTCTTCTCATTCTCATAATTTCAGTAAGAATTTTGTCATTTCTTTTTCTGGAAGAAATAATTTAGGCCTCCATATACTTATCTGTTTCTGCCTTGCTTGTTTGTTTCTTGTAACTCTTCTGTGATTAGATTAGATCAGATTAGATTAGATTAGATTAGATGACACACTAACATCACATCTATGTTAATTCATGTACTTTTGCCATTGTTAAATGAAACACTGTACATTTCTGTACTGACAACATGCCGAGAGAAAACAACAGGGCGAAACCCACTTCACAGCAAAGATGTTACAAAAACCAAAATATAATATGAAATCTTATTCCCATCATATCGTACTGCACTTTGAGAAGTAGAATGTGAACGAGTCCTCTGTTAAACAATGATGAGTATTTATAGTTACCATGTACCAGTTTGATCTTGGGCCTACTTCTCTTACACTAACTGAGACTGAGACAATAAGTTCCTCTTTAGAAGAACGATGTTTGCGCTCATTTAAATGAGTCAAAGTCTGAGTACAAGTACAAACACAAATAGCTGCTGGAGAAATGAAAATAACCTCGTGCTCTGGCATATTGTTGGCCTTTTCACAACCCAGCCGCCATCGATCGAAATAAAAACACCATTCACCCTCTTTCTCATTTACTCTCTCCGACTGCTGTGGTGTGTGTAGGTGTGTGTGTGTGTGTGTGTGTGTGTGTGTGTGTGTGTGCATGCGTATGTGTAAGTGCAGTCAAATGTGACCCTCCGCCTCCTTAGTAAAGCAGCGCCTTGACACGTGTTCGGGTAATGGCGCTAATACGCTCATAAATCGAAATCAGCCCGGCAGTGTCAAATAAAAGAGAGGGAGAGAGGTTGTGTGTGTGTGTGTGTGTGTGTGTGTGTGTAAGTGAGTGTGTACAGTCTCAGGCTGCCAACAGTCCAATGAGGCTTATCAGCTGCATCGCCCTGTCCTGCTGCCGTCTGTTTACGGCTTTAAGCGAGCACATACACCTCCTCGATGTCTCTCTGATAACACACTGCTGTTTGTGTGTGCGCATGTGTGTGTGTGTGTGTGTGTGTGCACATGAAGGACGTGTCAACTACACCCATTGAGACAGCTCAGCGCTGTTAACCTGTGTGTCCTCCTCATTACAGCCCATATCCGTGTTGCTATGGACGATATGAGAGGAGGCAGATAAAGCAGCGGGAGGGATTTGCATGTTAAAGCCCCCTTCTCTCTCTCCCTCTCCTTTTTCTTACTGAAAGCAGAGTGGCTCACCGTGCACACACACACACACCGTAGCCCACTCTTTACAGGGCTTGAATGCATAATCACGCTCTCTCGGACCCAAGCACATGAAGCAGCAGAAACAACGGCTGAAAGCCTGCAGGGCCAGATGGAAAGAAGAGAGCGAGAGCAGAGGGGAGACACTTGAGAAAGGGAATTTCTGGTGTAGGATAAGAACCATCTATCTTCAATATCCTTTCAGGACTTGAGAAAAAAACAGATTTAATTTCAGATTTATGGCACCGCCTTCTTGAAATTGTATCATTACTTGTGCAGAGTCTCCTGCCAAGACCTTGAAGCTTGCTTTACTTAGTGAACATGTGAGCCCTCAAGTAGAAATATGCAAATCACCAGAGTGGCAGTGATCGTTTTTTTTTTTTTTTTTTTTTTTTGCGTCATGTTCAAAATGGTGATCACACCACGTAACTGCTTTCTGTAAGATTTATTTTGAGGTTCACATCCCTCTGCATGTCTGTGATATCTGGCTGTTTGCTGTGGTACATTTGATTAAAATGGTTTACACATTATGATTACCCCCAACATTCTTGAGGTTTGTGGTCAAACCAATCACTTCTCAAGGGAGTGTTGGCTGATTGTCTGCTGTTCATGGTTGGAGTGATTTAACTCTGGCAACAGGGCCGTTTTAGCCATCTAATGTTTTTCCAAGAAGTGCAGGCTCTTTTTTTTCTGCCTTAATAAAAACATGATTGCAGATACTGCAGATAGTTTCAGGATGGAGTTTCCATGGTGGAAAATGTTATGGCTGAAGCTTTCTGAAAAGTCACCTCTTAAAAAAGGAGAAAGAGCGGAACAGCTGCTGTGAGTGCTCATCGTGCTGGTTACAAGGCAAACACCAGACTGTGGTCCAATAACTCCGACAGAGATAAAGTTTGCACCTTCAGTCTGCCAGCAGCTCTGCCTGCCTGGAAAGGCCTCGAACTGAAGCCTGCAACTTCTTACCAAGTTTGACTCTTACAAAACGAGACAGAAGGAAGAAACTTGGATATGGAAGAGTTATATTATTTTATCTTACAAAAGCTGAGGAAGTGTGTTTCAAACTTGCAGTGATGTCATTAGCACAGTAACATTTTCATAAATACAAGGAAATCTATTTCACACTAATATGACTGAACTGAACTGGCCCACTGAAGTTAATCATACTCTCACAGTACTCAGAGTGGGTTCAAACATGGAGGAAGTTTGCAGTGTGTGTGTGCGTGTGCGTGTGTGTGTGTGTGTGTGTGTGTGTGTGTGTGTGTGTGCGTGTGTGTGTGCATGCGCTGTCTGCATGTGACTGTGCGTCTGCCTGTTTACTTTATGCAGCAGCCTTTGGCAGCTCCCTCTCTCCTCCTCCAAAGCTCTCCTCCCAACTTTAATTAACACATACATGCACACACACACACACACACACACACACACACACAAACATACACAGCACCCCTGAGAGTCCAGGGGAGCAAAGGGAACCAGGGAAGGAAAACAAAAATATTTCTCTGACTGAAAAGGGGAACCTGCTTCCAGTAAAAGGAAAGAAGGGTGTTAAAGGTTGTGTGTGTGTGTGTGTGTGTGTGTGTGTGTGTGTGTGTGTGTGTGTGTGTGTGTGAGACCTGGAGGGTGCGGTGACTCACTGCTCCTCTGAGTCACCACTAACAACGATGGAGGGATAGAGCGAGAAGATTTAGAGAATGAAAGAACGGTGGAGTCAAACACGACTCGTTCACACATCGCTGTTGTTTCAGAAAACACCGGAGTGTGTGAGCGTGCACATGTGATTCTGCGCTGACCGCAGTATGGAGGGTGTGTTTATGTGTTTGAGCACGCTTCACCACTGAGCATGCACAGAGTGTTTGTTTGTGCAGCGCTGCAGTGACCAGGAGGACTGTCCTTTAACCAGATGTCTCAGTGTCACTCAGCTCAGGTTTGTGTTTGCATAAAGTCCAAAAGTCGCCTCCATTCATGCGAAAGAAGGAGAGGAGGATGATGAACATCCAGTGATTAACAAGCTAAAGTTAAAGCTGCACTGTATTTTCACATTCACATGAACTCCACTGACTGTGTGTATTGTGAAAAGCGTTGGTCATAGCCATGAGTCAGCAGAGATTTATTACCCACTTGGCCTCTTTCAGCTCATTGTTTTGAACCCACAGACTCCAGTCTGATCGGCGTCGTTACCAGCTGCTGGAGGCAGTTGGTTTTTTTTAGCAAACAAGTGATGATGAGCATGACGCTGCCACAATGTTAGAGACCAGTGGAGCATTTAGCAGCTGAAGAGTCAGATTTTTTCTCTCAGGAGTTGGTGGAGACCAAAACAGAGCTGAACAGACTCCAGTTCATTAACGCTGATGTCACTCATTATCTGATCGACACAGCAGATATTCTGACAGGAGGAAAAGCACAGGCAGTTCAATTTCACATGTCAGTTGGCCTCTTAGAAATCTTATTTCTGAACTTACAGAACAGTAATCTCCTGTTTCCAATTTGTCGAAATGGTTGAAAGTTCATTGTTGTGTCTTGATTCATTCAATCATGCAGCCAAATCTTTGAGGTTTCCAAGCGCGAGAGGTACATTTTTCACATGTCCTTTTTAGGTATTTTAGATATGGAATGCCAAACATGCCACTTTTTTAAATTTTTGTCATGGCATATAGTTCAATTTATAAATCCATAAAAGCATGGAAATCAAAGTGCTTCCATCCTAATTAACGCTGATTGTAGAAAATAAGATATAAATATACAAAAAAACATAAACCATAAAACTTTATTCACAATTATAAAATGCTGTAAACAAAGCATCCAGAGCAAAAGAACAAAAAGAAAGTAAATGAAATTATGCACACCTTTATAGTTGTATTGCTGTATGTCACATTCAGGTGTGGTGCACCATTCTCTCAGCTTCTTCTACATAATGTTATGTTTCACCTTTTATATAAAAAGAGCATTCATGTTTCCGGAAAAAAAAAAACACATTTAATTTTACCTCATGTAAACTGTTGTTTGATGTCTTATATTTCATTTCTTAAATATGGCAAAATCACATGTATGGGAATATTTCATATGTGAAATGAAAGTCCACAAGTAATACATCAATTTTCTTTTTTTTTTTCTTAGGATATGATATTTCAATCAAATAAACAATATATTTTTTTACATAATTTTTTTAAATTTACAATTCTTTTTCTAAATATCTGACCTGTTGAACACTGTACAAATAAATACTGAACTACATATATGTTGCATAAAATAAACATGGGTTATGGAGATAAACTTAACCAAAAGTCATCATGTTAATATTATCAAATCTTTGTCTCCATTTTTATTTTTGGTAAGGGTGAATATAGGTGGACTGTCTGCAGGCCCTAGGCACACTCGAGCCCTCTGACCTCCCTGTGAAGGGCGCCATGTGAAAACCACATTTCTCCACAACCAGTGAATCACATGAAGGTTTATTTGAGCAGGTTCAATGAAAAAAAACTCTGCTCTGTCACAGTGACCCCTGCCCCTTCTTCCTGCCTCCAGATCCCCAACTATGGTGTTCACCTTTACACACCCAACCAACCACTTGCCGTCAGCAGATTTGTTCCCACCATCAGGATGAGGTGTGGTGCAGCTTCAGGATAAAACCTTTATCACAGCGGATTGATTGAGATAAGGACGAGCTGCACATGAGCTTTATATAACAGTCAGTGTTGACTCGCGGTGGACTCCAACCAGCACAGTCATTTGGCTCCAGCTCTATGGATGATGTGTTGGTCCAGAGAGAGAAGTAAACAAAGCAGAGAGGAAGGAGGGAGGACACATGTGAATCACACACACACACACACACACACACACACACACACACACACACACACACACACACACACACACCTGTCCAATGTTTTCCCCAGCTGCGAGTACAGCCTGTTTCTCCCAGGGACTCTGACAGAGAGACGTTGAACGGCGCTCACGCTCCTCTCCACCGCCCCCATCATGTCCACACACACACACACACACACAGTCAGATGCACACGTGTACACACTTTTCTCCGTGGTTTAGAGATGTCACGTCTGGCTGAGTTTGAAGAGTATCTAAGGGGCTATGATTATTATTCTCCACTACACACACACACACACACACACACTCACAGTCCTGTTTCCATCACTTCAGAGGACATTACATTGACTTACATTCATTTCGTGGAGACTTAACCAAACCCTAACCACTACTTGCCTAACCCTTAAACTTACCCTAAGCTTAACCTAAACCTAACCTTAACCCAAGCTTTCACACTAAAACTTAATGATTTATGTTATGGGGATTTGTCCCCATAAAGAATGTGATTCTCCACAATGCGACTGTGTAAACAGATTTATGTCCCCACAACATGAGTAATACACATCCACACACACACACACACACACACACACAAACCATACAGTCTTCTCTGGAGAGGCTCAGCAGAGCTGGGGACTCATCCAGTGTGAAGGCTGCAGTCGATGACTCTGCTCAGTGCGCTTTAAAGTTGCCTCAGGCCAGTTTGATCCAGACCTGTGCTTACTCTCTGCTCCACTGATCCTTCTACCTGCTACACACAACACACACACACACTCATACAAGCTCTGTTCACTTCAAGGACCCAGGAGGCAATGAATACTCTGTCTATGATGGTTTATTGTCTGACAAAAAACAGCACATGTGGTGGATTGTACACCGTCTATCTGCCTTTGTTACTGCATTCATGTTGCATCAAGGTATTTGTTGTTGTTATTGATTATCCATTCCATAGTCAGATTCTCTTGTCACACGTCAACTTTTAAATAAAATGTCCAATACTGTTTGCTCTGATCAGCTGTGCTTTTCTCACCATGGTTTCGCCTTATGGCCTGATAATCATTTTTTTTTTTTCCGTTATAGTATTCGTAGGTGAGGCCGCCGCAGAGAGTGTGCACATTAAAGACAGAGGAGAGAGAGAGGGTTTTAGTCCCTGGGAAAAAGGGGTTTGAGTTTTTAACTGTTTAACTGTTTTTAACTTTCATTTTAAACTGTTTAACTGTCTGTAACTTTTTTAAGTTTCATTTTCTTGCCTCTGTAAAGCACTATGAATTGCCTTGTGTATGAATGGTGTTATACAAATAAATTTGCCTTTGCCTTTATAATTATATATTATAATTTTCATGTTTTTCTCCTATATATATATCTATATTTTGTCATTTCTATATTAAAATAAGGTCACTACTAAAGCTAGGACTGTTTTTACATTAATATTTTTAGATATGTTTGGTCTCATTACAGGATTTCACTACGTTTGGGACTATGATAGAAGAAATATGCACTGAATTCTTTTGTGTTTTCGAGTGATTCTTTTCTGCTTGACAGGTGATTTGGCTCTTTTTAGCTCAACATAAATGTGTTTCCTCAGTTGTAACGAAACGCGTTACATGAACTGTCAGAAACTGCCATGTGGGTTTGAATTGGTTTTAAGTCTTCCTAATGTTGAACAGCACAATGTAAATGGACAGGAATGAACAAACACTGTCTTGATGTAACGGCTTCACTCTTTATCTCGAGTTCAAGAGAGCATGACCACAACTTTTTAAAGCGTGATATCCAGGGACAAAAAAAATGTCATGTTATATTCAGGCCAATGTAGTTACTTTTTAAACACGGTTATACACATAAGTAAAATATTAGAATTGTTTATTTACAATGTGCAAATACATTATGATAATTGTCACTCCAGCAAGCAGCAATGAGATTTACTGAAAAGCTTCAGTTTTCATAACCGGAAGCAGCTGAAAATTCAGCTGTTTTGAAGGTGTATATGTGTCTGTTTTTTATTACACTTTTTTTTTTTTTTTTACAATTGCAAGCACACATTTCACTACACCAACTTGATTTTTCAAATGTATTCATACCGTTCTCTTCTCAGCACAATAGTTAACTGAACATCCAAGAAAAGACTTTGTACACTTCCCAGAATCAAGTCTTATACCAAAATGCTGACAACATTTGTGGCCCAACAGTAAAACATTGTCAATCATTAAACAATGAACATAAAAATGACTAACAACAGGAATCATGTATCATTACTGTCACTGTAAAACTATCTTTTATTTATTTAGCTGTCATAAAGCAAGATTCCATTACGAGATTATTGCGTGCATTGTGCAACCTTGCAGAAAGGATTTGTAACTGCTGCAACATGGTCCACCTCCATGAAGAAAAGAATTCCTCTGTAGGGAAGGAGATAAAAAGAGTAAGGTGGAAGGAAACTGTGAAAATTCACATTGTTTCATACAATTGCAAAATTCTGCCTCACCTGCCACCTTTCCTCCACTGGCACCAATGACAACAGATGCTCAGTGTCGTATGTCCTCATTAGGGCTTAATGGGTTTTTTTTATTATTATTATTTCTTTTTAGATATGGATGTTGCAGTAAGTAACAATATGGAGTCATATTTATTTGTAACAAAAGATGAACTCAGTATGAGAAATGTGCAACTGAAAAGAAAACTATAATAGATCCAGCAAAGTCAATATTAGTTTCCTCTTTTGAAAGACAGCTACTGAATATTTAATTGTCTGTTCACAGATTGAGGTAAAAGGTATTGAGAAGAACTAACAAAGTGACATGACAAACCATTTTAAAAATCTATAATGCCTAGAAAAGCATACGTGACAAACCACACATGTTTCAAATAGTAATAAAAAAAATACATTATACATTAAGCATATACACAGATAACATATGATGGCTACATATATACAAAATGTTCAATGAGGTCCATAGAGAGGATTATGATTTATACAAAGAAAAATACCAGTGTATGTACAAATCATGTGCCTCTCATATAAGAAAATACTCCAGTAAAGATCTACAGCTACGATGGCTATGGTCTGTGACTGTTTATGTATATTCCTATAGATTATTAAAGGGAAAAAGTAACACTGGAAAATGAAAAACACAACATAATGACAAAGGGTCAATAATGGTCTGATGTCAAACTCCTCATTAAGGTCTTTAAGTGCACAGTGTATGTCAGGCCTCGTTCAGACATTTTTGGCATTTCCAGTTTGTATGGAGATTGATTTTAGAAAGTCTGGAGAGCAAAAAAAATTGAAAACGAAATGCCATTTTTGCAAATCGGATCCAAGCCTTTGGAGTTGGTTTGAAATGTAATACAGATTTCAAAGTGTCTTTTTTCATTGACCATGCGACACACAATGGCGACGTCAAACCCAGAGTGAGGGAAGTGCGTCAGAGCGCCTGAGCTGAATCAGTGTATACAGTGCAGAGCTCCGCCTTCACAGCAGACAAACTCAGCGTCAGTGCGACTTGACAGCATGATTGTTCAGAGGGTGACATGACGGCTCTCCATTTCTTAAGCTTCCACGTTGGAAAGCCACGTTGCCAGCGTACATTGTGTGTTGATGTCTGCAGGCACAAATCCAATCTGATCACTTGCAAACAACAGTGTGGACAGTCTGTCTGAACGCTCTGATCAAAGCCACACAGTTTGCCCTCTCCTCTGCTCTGGATGATATTTTTACAAGCTCTCTGTTACAGTTTCCTGTCTGCTAACAGGTTTGCAGGCAGTGGTACACACATTCCAACAATACCACTGCTGAAAAAACAATATGTATGGATTTCTTGCAGATATGTGCTCCGTCACAGCCGCTGGATATGTGTGCATTTCTACACTTGTCAGGCTGATGTTCAAGCATGGCGAAGGTGGATCATCAACCAGGCAGAGTCCAAATCCTAAAGTTCAGCTGGAGACACTGGCATCAAGGAACTGACCATTTATTGTTAATGGTTATACAGTTAGATTTGGCAGAAGAGGCTCTGCTGCTTCTCTCAAAGGATCGGAGCACAAACCTCCATTTCATAAATACACACATATATGAACATTATGAAAATTTAAAAAAAGCTGGTAGTCACACAGCTGATGAACGAGCGTGAATGGAACAGCTGATGCCAGTTAACCGGTTGCAAACCCAACTTCAGCACTGGTAACACATAATATAAAACAGGGAAAAGGAGAATAGATCCCTTGAGAAATTGGAAACAGTTCATGTTTGGGTTTGTCCTGATGAATGGCTCATTTATTATTAAAACTGTTGCCATCAATCAGCTAACTGATTAATGGGCTGATTGTTTTTAGAACCACATCTACCTATAGAGGAAAGAATCTCTGTATTAATGTACACTGTAAAGAATTTCACTGTAAAATAACAGTAAATTACTGGCAGCAGGGACGCCAGTAATTTACTGTTATTTTACAATGCACTGACTGTAATTTATTTTAACAGTATAGTACTGTATTTTGAATTACAGTATATTACCGTAGGATAACAGTGGGTGGTGTGGTAATTTTACAGTGCAGCTACTGTTATTTTTTTAACAGTATACTACTGTATTTTGGATTACAGTACATGACAGTAGGATAACTGTGTTATGGTAATTTTACAGTATACAGTAGTTCAGGGGTGCTCAATACGTCCATCGCGATCTACTAGTCGATCG
>JBBMOC010000110.1:255407-294155 GCA_037975185.1 Centropyge bicolor | reverse complement strand
TGGAAAGCATAAAGCCAATCCTTTGAGAAGTATTTTCTCCTTTTGCATTAGAAAACATGTCTTTCCTGAACACCACTGTAAAAACTGGTGCGACAGTAGCCCTCCATTAAACGCCTCTCTGAATCCTTCTCAGCATGGCAGCCATTTTCATTCTATCATTCAGATTGTCGGTGTCATTTTGCCCCTTGTTCTCTCCCTTCTCTCTTATTCCCCACACCATGCAGCACCCTCAAAAAAAAAAAAAAAATTAAAATTCAATCACAATAAGCAAATTTGCTCCCCCACAGGACATCACTGAGTGGCGTGCAGCAACAGTGCAAGGTACTCCAATCAATGGCCTTGTTCCCTCAACACAGGCCCGGAGCTCATCATTTGCATGACATTGGACGAGTTAGCAGATAGTCTCTCTCTCTCTCTCTCTCTCTCTCTCTCTCTCTCTCTCTCTCTCTCTCTCATACACAGCCACAAACACAAGTGCATTCATATTATGATTGCATACTTATTGCACTCCATAACACACAAAAGACATATTCATACAGGCACAATGCTGGCACACGTGGGCTCACACACACACGGAGTGAGAGAGGAAAAAACACAATAAAAACAGAGGCGGCTTGTCCTTATGACACATAGATGTGAAGTTTCCACTGATCATAAATCCAACTTACTGCAGCCTTCATGTGCTCTGCTTCCTGTCTGCTGCCGCCGGTGGCAGTGGTGGGTGGATAATAGAGTTGGACTGGTGTGTTTGTAGGTTTTTTTATGTGCGTGTGTTCTTTCCAAATCATCAGTTTGTTTATGAGTGCTTCGTAATTAGCTGACAGCTATTGACAGCTATTGTCCAGTCATAGCTTAGTGACCATATATTATATATAGCGATATTTAGTTTGGAGGTTGGTGTATTTTTTTAACCTCTGAGGAGCAAAAACAAAAATTCAAAGATATAAAGAATGTATTGAAATGTGTGTTTATCTGCTCTTCTGTGAGCCACTTGTGCTCACAGGCCTGACTTATGAATGACAGTAGCAACCTAATGTTAATTTCAATACCACGAAACGGCATATTGTTATTTGGAGGGGTTAAATGCAACACACACTCGCTGTGTTATGGCGCATCATGGAGCATCATTTCATGTGTGCCAATTGTTATGGTCACACACACTGTCAAAGGGTCAAGCGTCATACAGACATGTATGCAAATGTAATAAAACTGACAGTGGAGTATTGGGATTCGCCCATGATAACACACGTCAAGATGCAGCCAGTGTGGGCTTGCATGGATAAGAATGGGTTTTCAAGTGCCACCAGTGTGTGTTTCCCATTACAGGTTAAATATAAAGAGCCTAATTCGGGACAGGGCCAGCCACAGTGCTGGAGCCAGTCTTCTATATCTGAGCTGAGGGTAGCATAACATTAGCAGCTGCACCTCACAGTCCTGCACTTTATTGCATTTGGGAAATGTATCCAAACATGGTTGGCCTCAGGGCTGCCAACTTTTCAGTTTAGTTTGGCGTCAGATTTGATATCAATGACGTGTATTTTATGAGTAGGCCTTCTGTGACATTACCCGCCTCTGGGGTCGGGGTCATCGTTCCTCAACCCCTTAGAATTTGTTTAAAAAGTTCAGCAGCCAAATTCACAATTTTAAAACATTTATAGAAGTAAAGTCAATAATCACGGTCAGTGAACCTGGAGACATCACAGCAGCAGGAGTCCAAACAGAACCAGGATCTCTGGGGATCTGCCCTGAGAAAACTGTACGTCAGAAACTGTTTTCTTGCATCCTAATGAATTTATAGAGTAACCTTGTTCCCGACATGTGGAGTCAGGAGGACAGTGAAAAACAGGACCTATGTGAACGGTGTTGTTTGATTTTGGAGCAGCAACTGAAGCCACACAAACTGTGTGCTTTGAGCTCTGGAAAAAAGGCTGATGTTCAGACTTTGTCCTGCCTGCACAGAAAGCCTATTTAAGATTAAAGATAAATATGTATTTTCATGGAGGACTGGCTTTGAGGCTTCCTCTTCTTCGGAGTGAGGTCTGATTGATTAGAGAGAGATGAGATGACCCTGCATATTGTTAACCAAAAATGTACAATTATATTTTCAGTATTGAGATATAATTACTTTCATGATTTTGCTTTATACCAACCTAAAAGCCTGTTATAGGGAATCAAAGAATGAGGGAGAGATGCTGCTGACAGTGGAAGCGCTGACTGAGATCACAGCATGCATGGGAATAAATTACAATATAATAACATTTGAGTATATTTCTGACTTTCCCCCTGATGGTCTGAATCACTCGCTGCTGCTGTGCTGCTCTGTCTCGTCTCTCTGTCTCCGTCAGTTCCCGCTTTTCGTTATCATTATCAGTTATGAATTGGTTTTTCAATGTATGAGAAAAAAATATACATACATAGAAAATAATAGTGCTGCGTGAGAGTGTGTGAAAAGTGTGAGAGCTTTCAGCCCTGCTTGGTTTAGTCTACATGTTTAAAGTCTTTCTTTCTCTCCATGTTATTTGAACAATAATGCATTCACTTTAATCTTTATGTTGCTTCTCCGAGGGCTTTTTTTCTATATCTTTGACAGGATCACAAAAACACAGTTTGCAACTTATTCAGTCATATTTTGCTATTTTGCTACAACTGATCAAATCTGCCAGCGACAGTTGTCATTTTTGTCAAAATCAACGGTTGCTGGCTACAAATGAGAAGTTTGTCCACCTCAGTCTGAAAACATGGCTCCATTGTATTGTGAGAGTCTGTGACTCTGCCGCTGTTATCATTCTGAGCTGTAAACAGTATGTGCCATGCTAGAAATAAAGCTTGACATTCATAGCAACAGTAAGGGAGGTGGGGTCTGGTAAACATTACAGATACACAACACACACACACACACACACACTGGTGTCTTCCTCCTCGGTCGAGCAAGTGAAGGGCACAGAAAGGGTTTGTGTATGCGGCAGCTAAGTGGCTCAATGCGCTATCGACTGGCTCACCGTGGCAACCTGCAGAATTCCACCGCCTCCCCACGAGCCTGGCAGACTATCTGCTCACCCTCCTCCCTCCCCCCTTCCTCCCTCTCTCCCATCCCCCACTCCAGCAGCTCCAGGGAAGCGGTGACGTGGGAGCTCCAAGAGGGGGGGGGGGGAGAAAAAGGCATGGAGAGAAAGCCTGGCAGAGAGCGAGGGTGAGGTGAGAGAGAGCAGAGACAGAGCTGCCGCACCACTGAGGGAGAGAGAGAGAAGGAGCTGGGAAGAAAAAAAAAAAGATAAAGATCCTCCCTCTCCCAGCTCTCGTTGACAATGACACTGGGAGAGTCATTTCGAAGCAATGAGCCAGAAAACGCAGAGCCGCCGCTGCCATTCATCCTCCTAAGCACGACACTCAGTCATCACCGAGCCACAATCACATTCATCTCCCGGAGAATAGCTCGAGCTTAATAAAGTGTATGGCACAACGCTGGTATTATAAAAACAGCCCATTTGAATTCAGTGACTCACAGAGATAAAAAAGAATGGGAAAGTGGATTGGGATTGTGCGATTAGTCGCAGCAGTGCGGCTCTCTCCTGCTCGATTTTATTTTTCCTGAAATTGATTTAAAAGGATAATTTGTTGTAAAAATGTTTTTGCCTCATATCATGAATTAATAAAAAGATAAGAAATAGCGTGTTGTGCATATTTGATTGATTTATCAGCACATGGTGTATACAGCCTGTATGACCTTATGACACACAAGGCGACAAAGTATCAAAAATTCAAAAAGAAGACATTTTGAAATATTAAAACTTTCACAGACAGAGGTGATGTCATTATTATGAAGAATATCAGCAAATCTTAGCTGCCATTTTTATTAAAAACATTTTTTAAAACATTGGTTTCCTGCTGCTGCTGCGACAAATGAAATGTGCAAAAATCCATCATAAGAAAATTATTTATATTCAAAAACCCATCATTCGAGACACTGTATATAAAATGACTACATCCGTGGCAGTAAAGTGTCACATCACTTATCCGTCTCCAAGTAGGACATCTTGTAATTGCCTGAATTGAATATTCATGTCCCAGCCACCGGCCTTACTCCACTTTCTCTTCCTCTCCACAAATAATCAAAAATACCATTTCATTTCCCCCCAATCAGCCCCAGGTCATGTGCTGACGATGAGATGGAAAACGCAGCGTGTCGTTAAGCTGCCAGCTAATCAGCGTTGGCTAGTAATCCCCCCACGTCCTCTCCGTCATGTCTTCCAAACAGGCCCCTTCTCTCCCTCCACCAGCACCGCGGCCGCTGCTGCTGCTGCTGCTGTAGACTGTGAGATGGATGGCACAGCCTTAATCACCCCCTGCAGTGCACTGTCAGCATGGCTGCAGGCCGCTCTTAACATTTACACCACATGATCACACACACACACACACTATAAACACAAGCCAATAAGTGAGAAAATCTACTCTCACTCGTCTCTTTCCTCATCCCTCAGCCTCCACCTCCCTCCGCCCTGCCCCCGGCCCACCACACACCACCACTCCTCTGCTGTCACCTTGGATGGATTCAGTGGGATGCGGCTGTGTCCTGAGGGCTGAGGGAGGCAGTCCTCCTCCTCCGCCTCCTCACACAGCGCCTTCCTGCTCTTATCTCCAGGCTGGAGTCTCATCAGCCTGCGCAGTAGCTCTGGCTTCCAGCCGCCTCACCGGCAGCTCCGACAGGGGAGCAGGCTGCCAGAGGAGCCAGGAGGGGGGCCGCTCCTCTATCAGCGTCCTCTCATGTGGCCACCTTCAAGGTTCCTCTCAGGCAAGCTTTCAGTCAGTCTACAGTGAGGCACACACACACACACACACACACACACACACACAAACACACACACACACACAAACACACACAAACACACACACACACACACACACACACAAACACACACACACACACACACACACACACACACACACACACACAAACACACACACACACACACACACAGTGTCAGACTGTCAGCACGGCTTTCACCATTTGGAATGATTTCATTGTTGTCAGATAGTGTCTTCTTCTTATGATCCAATGTAAATGTGACACACATCATTTTAAACATGAACAGGATGTACCAGCTTTATGCACCAGTGCCTCTGAATCAATCAAGTTTTGATGACTCACTACTAATTCAGGGAATTAGGATATGAAAACCACGGACACATAAACAGGAAAACCCATGAATCCGGTATTGGATTTTTGATTGGTCTCACAATGGCGTTCCTTCAAATCCGAATTCACCTGTTTGCAGATAAGGCAGATCACCTCATCGGTCCTTCTGAGGTTCAACTTAAGAGTTGATCCATTTTTCCCTTGTCTCCTTGTTTGAGGGTCTCAGTTTGACGCAGCAGCTGAGCAGTGTATTAAATGGAGGCTATTTAAAGTATTTCAAAGGGCCGTGGATGATTACAATATAATGCATTCATTTCATGTCACGCTGCACGCTCACTCAAAGGGCTTCTTTCTAAACTTTTGCAGTGGCCTTTAACATTTATATGGGGGAATTTTGTCATAAAAGAAGAAAAGAAAAAACAGAGTCTGTTCTAAGAGGAGCCTCAGTAGAGCAGGGTCTGGATTTATCAAGCTGCTAAAAGCCACATTTTGAGCCTGAGTGAAGGCTAAAGGTAAATATCCTTCCTGCTGGTACATCCTAAAGACAGCCCCCCCCCCCCCCCCCCATGGAGGACGACTGGACTGGTGTATGAAATCCTGCAGAACAACTGTGGGGAACACTAAATCAGTGAAGGGGCAATGACCCTCGCTGTGAAACTGTGCAAACTTTGTCCACTGAGGAAGAGTGGGAGATTAAAGGTTGAGCTCTCGATCATGAGAAAATAACCCCTGGAGATGTCGAAGGACGCCAGAAGCTCAGGTTCACTGCCACTGTTCACTGGTCGTTTGGTAAATGTGTGTGTATTTGTACACTATCAGCTCAGTGTGATCCTGTGTTTTTTGTACCTGTGTCTCTTAGAGGGGTCTTCTGTGAAAGTCCTGTTTTAAGGGCTTTATGATTTTAGTTGATACTGTACTCACTATGAGCAGTGGCCAAAAAGCAGAGTTTTGCTCCGAGGCCCCCCCAGGTTAATCTGGTGATCATGATGTTACATAACTTGGGTTTAGAGACGACAAATATTTGACAGGAAGTCTGTGTTGCAAAGTGGAAGTGAGGAGTTTGAAAGACAAGGCTACTGCAGGGAAAAAGACAGATGTTATCAAGTTGCATTATGGGAAGTGTAGGATCCAGCATTTTTAAAGGTTGACACATATGGGGGATTAAAAGTTAGGAGAGCTCATCGTCTGCTGCCTCACTTTTGACAATTCTATTTTTACTGTGCCACACTTTCAAACAGTGCAGTGCCATGTTAATAACTCTTCCTCTGCATCTATTTCACATTAGAATACTTACAGTGGTTAAGATGATGAGTGTGACAGGACTCTGTTGTTGTGCTCATTAAAGACTGTGTTTGTCTACTCTGCATCCCTGAAGCTGTGGGGGGGTGGGGGGGGGGGTGGAAACAGCTGCAGTGTGTCTCTCATTTTATCCTCTTTTAACCATCACATCAAAACAAGCAACTTGTTCAGCGCCACTGGTTGAAAAAGTCAATTCTGCCTCATGACACGTTCCCCAATTCACATTTCCTATTCAACATGCTTTTTTCCAAAAGACTTTGATGATATTGTTGCTGTGAGCCTCCTTCTTCTATCATCACCCAGAGCGTTTGGGATCACACAGGACAGTTCATTACGTCTGCAGATGTGAGGGACAGTGCTTCCATTTAGAGCTATTCCAACAGGGCAAACTTTTACATGCACATTTACAGTCTCTCATTTTAAGTAAACTAAGCAGCTCCTTGGTTTGTGACCAAGCGGCAACCTCCTCCGCTGAAAAATGAAGCCAATGCGGAAGTGCAAAAAAGCTGCAGTTCCTCGAATAACCACTAGAGCAGGCCGCAGAAGGGAGTCAATTACATTTGAGCCCCATGTTAAAATGTCCGATTTTACCACAGAAAAAAACATATTTACAGCCTGGTTCAAAACATGGCTCTAGTCTCATAAGCTGTTTTTCTACTCCATGACAACTCGCCTTATTTTTTTTATAAGGCGTTCGTTTAAAATATACAGCATACATCATTAAGCACAATTCATAGCTGTCAATCTAAGTGGCGCCACTTTGATTGACAACTAGCCACTGACGGTCTAAAGGGCGACACCCCGGCTAATTCTAGTCACTGAGTTTGGGAAAGAGATCGTCATGGGGTTAGCCGGCTAGCAACGATATTTAGCATTTAACCTAGCTGGTTAGCCGTAGCTAGTTTGATTATTTCGAATAAAGCGGCTTTTTTCAGCCAATGGCGTTCATTCGACCCGCCTCAGCTCCGCCCTCGCTCCACCTCTTTGTCCATATTTGGAGTAACTGGAGGTAGGCTACCAAGATGGCTACGCACTACGATTTGCTTCATTTTTGCTCTTCAGAATCCTATGGGTGACGTCACGGACACTACGTCCATATTTTATACAGTCTATGGTTGTGACTGAAAGCCTGTAGGCGTATGCACTATACGTGTGTACGTATGTACGTATACGTATGTATGCTTTTTATATTTATGTCAGTTAAATATTTACAATGACTATACGACAGGGAGGGCTGATGATGGGTGTAGCGAGGGTTCAGAATCTCATCTTCATCTATTCCTTTTTGGATGTCTGATCCAGGCCGGACAGCTCCCCTCTGCAGTGTTTCCCAACAAATGGTATTAATCTTTTGGTATCTTGTGATTTGAACCAATGTCCCCAAAAAATAGCGTGGCAAATTATGGCATGAAAGCAGAGTCCGGTGTGCATAAGATTACACCGTTTTTATATTTGAAAAGGTGATATCAACTTATTGCAATAATGTAAACACACAAAGGCAAACCCAAGACAAAAGGTAACATTTACGAATTCATTCGAAACGAATCAAAACTCTTCTCAATTCTCACTGACTTCAAGGGTAACAAGTTGAGGTTGAATCCAGAGATATGCCTAATCCTCCCAAGCTGCAAGAGTTCACTGAACGGCAAAATTTCACGATCGTTAGTTTCGATTCATCTGCAACGCAGTGAAACAGTGCATTGACGTTCACGGATGTGTGGCTTTTGTGCATCACCCGAGTTTGTGAAACACGAGACAAATGTGATACGTTTTCACTTCAGTCCACGCTGAAATGTTTGGAGGCCTGTCTCCCACTTTGAAAAACCTCTGTTCCTGGTCATGTGACTAACCTTCATGGTCTTGAAAATGAAACAAACGATGGATCTTGTAATTTTTTTTTCTTTGCCTGGATTTTGGTAAAGCGGAGTTGGTCAGCTGTCGAGTAACGGGTTAGTGATTAGGGTTCCACTTGGTTCAACTGTGGAGGATGGCGTGTAATGTAACTTTGCATGTTAAATGAGTCAAATCAAGCTCCTTCTTCCCCAGGAGATCACTGAATCTAAAATGCAGCCAAGCACTCAAATTTTCTTGCTAATCTAAAATGGAGCCATTTTAGATTCTGTTAGCATTGACTGACTGGCCAGTAGCCACACTGCTTGCTCCAAATATGTTGTATGGAAGATAAAGGGGGTGTGGAACGAGTCAACACTGCCAGCACTGAGGAGAATATTGAAGGTCGTTAAAATGAATAAAAGGTGTTTTTAAAAATTTTGGAAGTGGTGAATTGATTCCGAATCATAGAAGATATCAATCATGATTCTTATGTGATCAGTTATTTTCCTTCATTCCAATTCCCAGCTGCTCCTTTTTATAGTTTTCAGCGGGCTTGTTCTCTCCTCGTTTGAAGGAGGGCTCTTTTTTGAAGGCCTTCTCTCTGGCGGCCAGCTGCTCTGTGAAGCGCCTCCTCTCTGCAGACAGCTCTCTCTGGAAGCTCCTCTCCAGAGTGTCAGCTTCGCTTCTCCACGCATCTTCTTTCCGGTTCAGAGCTTCCATCTTCTGCCTCTCTCTCTCTCTCTCTCTCTCTTTCTCTATGTGTCTCTCTTTTTTCCACCCTTTTGGAATCCCTCTCTTTTCATTTCAGCTGCTCCTCACGGCGGCTCACTGGATTCTGCAGCCTCCTCTTTTTCCTGCTGCTTTGTCACATCTTTCCAATGTTTCCAGTTATGTCATTCAGTTTACTGTTTAGATGTTGGTGAGGTGTGGAAATCTGCTTGTCTTTCTCATCCACCTGCCCAAGAGCATCACTTGGTCTGTGGTAATGTCGTCAACAGTCCTGTTGAGTTGAGTTCATATCCTTGATAATGATGAAAATCTTTATCTTAAAATTGTCTTTCATGATTCAGTATTATTATTTTTTCGAATTCAAACCATCGCGTCTCCAAACATGAATTCAAGTTTGTGTCTATGAACGTGTTCTAATGTAACTACTTGAAATAGGATTTTACCATATATTTAGTTCTTAATTCACTTGGGTGCAAACCTGGTCATTAAAAAAAATAACATTCAATCTCATCATGGAAAAATGAAATAAAATTCAAATCCTCCTGACCAAATCAAATCAGTCCGTTTCGGTGGCGAACACAAACTAAAATAAAGCACGCGTGGATTTGATTGCTGATTTTAAAGCAGCTGTAGATGCAGTTTTATGGAAATGTGTTTTAACAATGACGGAAGAAGCATCGATGCACAGAGGCTGCCAGGAATTGTGGGAAACTGTGTGTCAGTATAAGAGACTATTTAGAGGCTGTTGAGCTTTAAATCAATTGGCCGTCTGCTTATGACATGTCACAGCTCAGTTTGGCTTGGTGACTTCCTCACGTGCCCTTATTTTCCCCACATCTCTGCCAGCCAAACGAATCCCCTGCCTGTTCCACCTACACGAGTGTGTGTCTCTGTGTGTGTGTGTGTGTGTGTGTGTGTGTCTGAGCAGTGCATGTTCCTGTCTGCTCTCCTCTTGACCTGTTGACCTGCCGCTCTAATGAAACCATGTGTCCACTCCAGAAGCCAGACTCCACTCAGCTGCCGTCTCTGTCTCTGCTCCAGCCTCCCCACCAACCGCACACATGTCGCCCACGCCGCTGCCGGCCACACGCACAATCAGGCCACTTTCCATTGGTGCAAATGGCTGCTGCACGGGACTACATCTCCCAGGAGCCATTTAGGGGGCGTAATAACCAGCGAGCGTCAGTTTATAATTCAACCTGTTGTTGTCCACTTGGCGTCTTGTTTTCGTGGTCTGTGCCAGGAACTGAGCTGGTCATGGAAACTGCAGCTGATTGGTTTAATTAACCAAGTCAATATTCACATTCATGAGCTCACATTATCCTGCACAGCTGACTGGGAGTGAGTCAGTCAGGGCGAGGAGAGGCGGTGTTGACTAGTCGGACAAGTCGTGCATATGATAAATAGTTTCAGTTTGAGTGTGTGCATGGTTTAACTCACGTCACTATCAACGCAAGATCAATTATCCAGACTTCTGTGCCATGAGTCAGCGAGCACAGCGGTCACTGCTCAGACAGTCATGACTTCTACCTGCCTCTGACGTCCACACACACGCAGAGAAAAACACACATCAAGTGCACGTCTAGATGGGAGTGTGAGTCACAGTGAAGCACATCTTTCCCCCCCCCCTCTCCGTCTGAATGCACAGGAGCTCGAGGACCCGAGCAAATAACCTCCCCTGAGACTCACTTCACCCATGAGTCATGTGCACTTATTAACTTCTACGTCATTATGTTGTGGATAAAAATAACTCCAATATCAGGATGGCGTACTCAAAGGAGGAGATAATGAGTGTGACTTCATGAATCCCGACTCCGTCGCCTCGGCAGGTCGAAAACATTCGTCACTCGCCGGCACACAGTGGGAAATCAGATTCTTTCCAGGCAGCTTTTGTGGCTGCTACAAAGACAAATCTCTGAAGACGTTAGAGGTGTGTGTTCGTTTAACACACCACTGCAGTTTATAATCGGTCTGAAATACATCATGTCATTTTCAACACACCTGTGTGTCTAGTTTGAGACAAGACACATCTGTGCTCCTTTTTAACATAAGCACATATGAAGATCTATGAGGCATCTATTAATATAGAAATATATAGAAATTCTGATGTTTCATGTTTTATTTAAAAAGTCATATAATTAAGTTTTGTGTCATCAATGATTTTACAAAATTATCATCAAATGATAAAATCACTGACAGGTGCGTAAAAAAAATAACTCAAATGTGTTCAGCGCCAGAATGAACAATTTTGAGTGTCTCTTCATTTTACAACATTATAAATCCACTGCTCCTCTTCTCTCCCTCACACCGTTACTGCGACCAAGAGCAATAAAATATGTCACGAGCCCCGGCTGAGCTGTGGTTAAAAGTGCATTAAAACCTGCCTGCAGCGCGGCAGTGACTCACCTGGTTGACCTTTACGAAAAAAGAAAAAAAAAAAAAAGCTGAGGCAGTTGTTGCACGAGTCCCAGCTGAAAATAAAACGAACAGTTAAATGGAGTGATGACAGTTTGGGCTGTTCAGCTGCGACCGCCGACGAACCACAACTGTAACCTTTGCACTGTTCTAATACTTAAAATAACATCAGCCCCACGTGCAACATCAAGTCAAACTGTCAAAACTTTCAGGAGCCGTCTCGTTCCCAGGTGAGACATCAGGCATCCTGAGCTGCTTTTTTTTTTTTTTTTTTTAAACATGGCATGTCACATTTTCCGAGGCGATATGCTGTTTTTCACCTGATGTTAAAATATGAAAATTTGGAAAATTTGAAAGTCTGAAATTATTTGTTTTTCCGTCCATTATCCTTTCCTCTACAGCATGTTGTGAATTCTTTAAAGAAACCTTTCAACTGGTTAAACTATATGAAAGCTTTTAGCACCAACATGTGCTTAATCTTCTCATGTTAGACTAGATTTACCACTTCAGTAAATCCACTTCTTGATGAATTATAATGGAAGACTTCACAGTCTTCTTACAGTCTTTCTTCTGAGGTTCAACAGTCTTGCTGATTTGGAACTATTTTTCTGCTTTCCATATGAGCAAATATGTACCGTTATTAATCACACCCTTTACACTGGACTTTGTTTTATTACACCTCATCTCTCCTCCAGTTTTTCCTCTGCTGTCATTTGATCTGCAGGTCCGGTGCTGTGACGCAGGCGGAGCGTCATTTCTTCCTACGTGGAAATGTCACCCTAATCAGATGTCCTCACTGTGCAGGGAGAGCTGTGGCGTCATGGGATCCATGGAGCCATGTGTTTCTGCACATAAACATCACCTGCTGCTCCTCCATGTCTGTGCTGCAACAAAAAAAAACAACTTTAACAGCCCTTCATTAACACTCTTAAGGATTTTCACTTCCTCTTTGTCACATCTCAAACAAGGTTGTTTTTCATTTCCAACATAGCACATTAACATATATGCTCTTTTGTTGAACTGTCACAGTCTCAAACTGCCTGAGATTTTGAAGATTTCGAGAAATCCAAACCTCTCTGTTTTGCTCTGTGTTTCACTCCTCCATAGTAATATCATCATTAACTTCTTACCTCCCTTCACAATATGACTGATGGAAATAATCACTTTTTCCATTTGCACTTCTCCCTCAGTGACACAGAGACTTCAGCAGTCATGTGGTTCAGATGAGTTATAGTGGAGGTGACACTGTGTCGTCTTATCTCACTTTGAAAATGTTTTGTAATGTTTACATATTTAAAATGGAACAAGTGACTGTGCAAACACTTACTCAAGAGCTACAGGTGAAAAGTCATGTGCTAAATTCAAATTATAACTTCCTTATAGTTTAGATGGGGGATTATTGCCAGGATATAAAATTAGATTACATATTCCAGTATTCGTCCCTCAGTTGGTAAATTCCTTATATATTCTCATGTAAAAGCTGTTGCTAATATTTCCTCCATTTAAAATCATTTTTAAAATAAGCTCCTGTCTGTGTGATTTCCTGTGGATTTCTCATGTCAGCCGTGTTGCTTTTGTTCAAAGAAAGATCATCTTCATGTGCAGTGATTCAGTCAGTTTCACCTGTGTGGCAGCTCGCACCTGCACATCCGTGGAAAACACAATTTCACGTCCACGAATTAACGACTGAAGACAGTGAAGTCAAAAGAGGAGCTTCAGATTTTTTTTTTTTCTCAGAAATTGGCAGCAACCTTGTCGCACTTCTTGAACTTGAAGGAGGACCTGAGATCAGCTGGAGATAAAGACGCGTTCGGTTTGACATTGTTTATCAGTATAAAAGACACCAGACCTTCTTGTTGGTTTCTACGCATCACGTGTTTGGTTTTTGTTTGCTTTTTTTTCTCAACATCCTCGTGCACGGTGCTTCATTCTGACATCGAAATATGATGAAACGTGCTTTAAACAGCTGGAGAAAGAAGGAGCTGTTTGTGTGTTCGCCTGTTGATTTTCGTTGATCTCGATCTTAATTTTTTTTTTTTTTTTAACCACACTGTGATTCGGTGTATGTCGCCGCTCAGGTGAAGTTTGCGTGTGCAACATTAATAACACACACACACTCACACACACACACTCACACGTGCTGCATCACATTCCATCCGCCCCTGGAGCACGTGCTCTTAGATTTAGACCAAACTGTCGCATGGACGCTCTCTGTATCAACCTTTGGCATCATCAGCCATTGTTCCTCTGCTTCTGTTGTAATAATATCTTGATCAGCCTAAAGAGCATATCTGATCAGTGCTGTGATCTGTCTGTGGAACCATCATGCTGTGCGGCGGCTGGAGGAGCAGACAGGTGACATTTGGACGGTCGCTTGATTAAAGCTTCCTGGCCACTGTTTCTTGACAGTAACACCCTCACGAACACCCTGAGCTTCTAATTGACGACCGCGCTTCTTTTGATCGTGGTTAATTTGGGAGTGACGCAGCTAAATAAGCGGGCTGCGCGCGTGGCGCTGCGCCCCGCACCGAGGCTGCTGCCGCCCGCCGCGCTGCGGGGACGGAGCCGATGAACACTGAGGCACATCATGACTATGAAACGAAGCAAACACACGGGTTTAGATGTGCCGTGTTGGTTCTTTGCATGTGATATTTCAGTGCCGATTTGCACTCATTGCCTTATAAGGAAAGACAGTCGTGCCTTTCTGCAATAGGCCGAGCACTGCAGCCTGCGGGAACCCTGCACTTTAACCCTTTCACTGCTGAATTTTATTTGGTGCTACCGCATGAAACAATGCAATCAGAGCTGTGTGTGCAATGCAGCGTTTTTATTTCGAAAGCAATACATCGAAAATGCATGCATGCGTGCAGATATATGCGTGATAGATAATAATAAACAGCTGCATATTTGCGCCAACGGCTGTTAAAAGCTGGATGTGTGTTTTGCAACCGTCTCTTTGCGCATTAACATTTTTCAGTCGTTTTCACCTAAATGCAGCCTCGTGCACTGCGGTTTCCAGGTGACATCTTTGTGCGTGTGCAGGCCTCGGCCGGTTCACACCGCGCGTCACGTCCGCTTCAAGTGTTAACGGAACCGGCTGCTGCCTGTCCCCGTCCGCGCTCACAAATAAGCCCGACGGGGTTAGAGGATGCTGACCTACATCGGCTGTCACACAACCGGGGGGCTGTCGTTTAAACAATCGAGCAGAAAATCCCCGGTGCCATCCGAGGTGTCATCTCTTTGTGTGACCTTGACTCGGGGAGGATATGGAAATCAATTCATTGTAATGCGCAGAGCCGCGGCCGCAGTTTGACTTCACACATGCAGCATCACCATCCTGCAGAGGAGCCTCTATATGATGCTATAGGATGGGATTTTGTTGTCCTGTTTCAGACGGATTACGCCTCACAGACGAGGCCTTGTTAAGATGGAGGAGACAATTCAGTGTCCATCAGGCTCTGGCCTTCATGCCACTTGGGCCTATGGATGGATCGTTTTATGATATTGGTTATCTTATAATTACAATCCAGCTGTAGCACGAGCCAGAGCTCATAAACACATGTGGGATATACATACATAAGTGGTCTAAAATATGACACGTGACCCCCGCAGTTTATGTGTTGTGATTGGAAATACAAAAGTAAGCAAAAGGCCTCGTCGAGCTGCTCCATCTGAGTCTGTGAGCAGCACAATCAGGCCATCAGGTTCAGGATATCACGGCTCTCTCTTCACAGCACCCTCTTGCAGTTAGATCTCGCTTCACATGCAGCGACACAGGAGGGAGGCATGCTGCGTTCACTGCCTCACCCCAGCTCGTGCTTTGGACAACCGCAGTCACACGTTGATTTGTCGCAAATTTACTGGCTTTTGGTTGGACTTAAGAAAGAAAGTGAAATATTATTATTATCTTATGGCGCATTCCTGTGTGCGTCCTGGAGCTGCACACAGCACAGCAACCTTCTCAGACAGAGAGGAAAACCCAGTGAGATGAGCTGGAGTGAAAAACTAAATTCTTCTATGTGGCAAGTCTGGACGTCTTAGAGGAAATATTGCCTGCAACAGAAGTATTGTTTAATGGATTTGTGGTACAATAGCATAGCAAAAAAAAAAGCGTGTTTCATAATTGATGCCTTAATACATTTATTTTTCAACATGTCGTGTTTATTCAGATACTGACTAAACATTAAACAATGAGTTAAGATATATAGAAAACTTATTAGCATGAGTCATCAGAGAAGGTCAAACATAGGTTGAAAGAACCTTAAATAAATAAATATCTGTCATATTTTCCATATATCTCACTAGTTGATACACCTCAGTGTACCGGATTTCTGAGAATAATTGGATTTTTTATACATCATAATTATTTGCAGCTTTGTTACACATCGGTCACACTGCCATGGAAGTCGTGATACCAAATTTTCTGACGGCGCCCGAAAGCAGCACGGGAACAACCCACCCGCCCCTGTGACCTCCCCCTCCGCTGACGTCACGCGCAACGGCTATTTGCATGAAGTGTTTTCTCGCCGCAGCTTCAACTCGGCTGCAGAACGAGACTCCGCGAGAGGGAAAGCGAGGGAAGAGAGGCAGTCCGAAGCCGAGGAGGAGGGGGGCTCTAGTGTTTCACATCAGAGGAGCAGCGGGAGGAGAAAAACAGCGGCCTGAAAGCGACGGATAAGGTGTCGGATACCCGAAAGAACAGAGGAGCCGCTTCACTCGCGTCGGAAAATGGAGCTACCCGCCGCGGGGGAGCACGTCTTTGCGGTGGAGAGCATCGAGAAGAAGCGCAGCAGAAAGGTTTGGCACCGGAGCACACAAGGACATTTTTTGCACACATGCATGCAAAGAAGCGCATCTTCTCTCTCCTTCCTGTTTGACATGACAGCGCAGTGAAAGGGCGCATTTTTGCTGCGCAAAGTAACGCCGGTTCTCCCGTTTCTCTCCATTCACAGGGCAGGGTCGAGTATCTGGTCAAGTGGCGAGGATGGTCTCCAAAGTAAGTCCTCTTTTGATACACGCATAATGAAGGAACTCGCAATGATAACAGTCAAAGTGTGCGCGTGCGTGAATGGGTTCATGTGCGCGAGCGTGGGCGCGCAAATGGGCGGCTGCGCGCTCCTGCTTCGGGCGCTCGACGCGTTGGCCTCGATGATGGATGCGGTTTTACAATGTATGCAATCCCCAGTGTGCCAATTAAAGGAAGACGTGTCTTTAATGGAGCCCTGTGTTTAAGAAATGCCCATATATCCACAGTTGAGTGGAGGCTGGGCCAGTAGCGCCCCCCACCACCACCATCACCCCCCCACGGCCGTGCGTAAAAGTTCCTCATGATTTATTACACATGCATCCACGGGGAGTGTTAGTGTCCCAGCATGTTGTTGCACATGGCGACAAATAGAAGCCAGAGGAGGACTGGGTGTTTCAGTTCAGGATTGGGTGAGGGCCAGGTCATGTCTGTCACTGTTTGACAGGACAGTGTGTCCTCACTGTTCTCTGTCTCCTCTCTGCATAGATACAACACGTGGGAACCAGAGGAAAACATCCTGGACCCAAGGCTGCTGGATGCTTTCCAGGACAGGTGAGTTTGGAGTTTAGCCTCACAAGTGATACATTCCACAATATGAATCATACAAACAGGTTTAGGTCACCATGTCCTACATTTACATTTTTTCAGTGTCACCCACATGTTTGTATGCGGCCCGGATAATCTCATGGTCATAATAAGCTGTCTAAACAGGTTGTCAGTCAAAGACCTTGGGGGTTTGGATTAGGATTAACAGTGGTGTCATCAAGGGGTCAAGTTAGGGTTAAACTCAGGTCAGAGTCACCAGAGCAAATTGTGACACTTTGCTGCATCTACTTTTTGTAACCTGATAGTTACTTGAGCTTCAGTATCTGGTTATCAAGCTGCTGTCCCACCACCCAGTCACCAGATACACCTGTGTCATCTTCCACATGATCAACAAACCAGTTATTATTGACCATGTCAAATGGTAAAAATTACTGAGACAAAAGTTATGTAACTATTTTTTAGACTTTACTCATGTTTACCATTATTAAAGTCAATACAAACTTTACACCCAGGTTTTCACATCACACTCCTATAAGTTATGTATTGGTCCATCTCTGGCCTGTTTATGTGTCCACATCTTAAACTTAGATTTGTGTGAAAGCAGCCTTCCAGTATCAAACTCTGCACATAGTTCTGCACAATGAAGGACGGACACTGAAGTGAAGTAGCAATAAACAAAACACATTTTTGAGTGGAGGGGGAATTTAAATTATGGTGCACATATTTTGCAAATCTGTTTATGATGTAGTGGAAGAGGAAATTAAGTTTAAAGCGAACAGGGAACTAAATAGCACATATACAGTATATATAGTATATAGTAGTAAATAGCTTGGTAATTGTTATAAATTTGAGGTGCATGCACCATTTCAAGTTTTAATTAGCGTACCTCCTGTTCTCTGTTGGTAAAGGACCCTGTGTCTGTGTTTTTCAAAGTGGGCTACCATGGTGAAATTAGCTGTTTGGCTAATTGCTAAATAGTCTGACGAGTGACGGAGCAGACAGCTCCACGCGAAGGACAGTGTAATTGAATTTCTTGAATGCATGGCGTGTTAAACTGTCGCTGGCTTTTCTCTCCGCCTCCCTCAGCTTCTGCTTGCCACAACCTTTCAGGTGCAGGTCACACGTTAAAGCAAAACATCGACATCACTCCGCGTCTGTTTTTGCAATTACCCCTCTCTCTCTAAAGAGGAGAGATTTTATTGAAACTAATTGCGTGTCTCCCCGGGGAGCCAACTCGTCTGAATGCCAGGCTATGAAAATACACTGAGTCGTCATTGTAATTAGATGTGAGGGAGGAGGGTGGGGGAGGGGACTGACATCACTCCTGTCTGCGGTATTGAGTTACTGCCTTGGAGAGACTTGCATGGAGACTGAGGAAAGCTAAGGAAAGTCCGAGAGGGGCCAGCCTTTATCTTCCTCTGTGGATACAAACATTACATGTGATGTTGAGAGTTATTGTGGGCGGAGGAAGCTTCATTCAAAGCCACTGGTTAGCTTTTTGTAGCAGTTAAGGACAAGTGTAATAAGGTATGAAAGCAGGTTGGGATAGTGTGAACAGGTAATCTGTGTTGAATGAATCTCACTTTGCATCAGAAGCGTAACAACAACCTGTAACATGGGCTCAGTGTTTTCTAATTGAGCCTGACGAGGACACCCATGACGTTAGGTTGCCATGCAACGGCGACTCATCTCTGTGAGAAGGCTTCACTGATTGGCTGCTGTTTTGGTCTCCCGCAGGGAACGTCAAGAGCAGCTGATGGGATATCGCAAGAGGGGACCCAAGCCCAAGCACCTTCTGGTCCAGGTGAGAGGAGAATGATCCTTAATATTTCTTTTTATTATCAATAATGTAAACTATGAATTACAGCTACACTTCATTTTCATTTATAATTCCCCCTTCAAATCCAGGAATGGACAAATTTTTGAATTTCTGACATGAGGCAGATTTAAAGGGGCATTCAGAGATTTGATATTCACTTCCATAAAATTGGGGGCTCTCATGAGGTAGATTTAAGAATTAATGGTAAGTTTCAGCAGCGAAGGGCAGATACATTCTTACTTTTAGTCCCTATAGACTGGATCACACTCTGAAAATGCTGGATCCTACATTTCCCATTATGCAGCCAACATTATTTCATAGACTGCTATGCCTGGTAAACACACATACCTCTAAACACAACCACTGCAGGCTTTCTCTTATAAATTCATAGCTTTGAAGCCAGAGGTGAAATAACATCATCTTTATTTTGTTCAGACTATTTTTCAGAGTTGCCCCCCACCTAGCTGAGATAACTAATTTTTATGTGTAAAATTGGTGGAGTGCCCCTTTAACTTAGGTGTTGGGAGTGGTTTAAAGTTAAAATTTTGAAGATTTATTACAAACAATAAATATGCGAGCGATATTACTTCCATTTAATTTTATAGAGACTAGTTCCCTGACCTAACAGTTGTAGCTAAATGACTGTGAATCGTACATTTAGCGCATCAATCACCCATCCAAAAGGCCAGGGGAACCCCTCAGAGGAGTGTTTTTTGTTCCTCTCAGGAGGGTGTTGGTGGTAACACATGGGATAAAGTCAATGACGGGACACAAAGCAGCCAGTGACATTCCTCCGAGCTGAGGTCACAGCCACAGGAGACACTTTGAAATGTCACTCTGATGGCCGAGCCGGTGGCTGAAAGAGCTGCACGGGAACTGTGGGAGGGCTGTGTGAACATGGACGAAGGCCCCTGAAATAAACGGTGTGCTCGTCGGGGCCTCAGAAGAGCCCCTTCACACATTCCAAGCACAGTTTCTTCAGTGCAACACATGGGCCCCAATGAACCATGGCTTTTTGTTGTAGCCTTGACACAGACACATGTATAGATACTATACACGGTTGAACCATTAATCAAATGCCCGACAGAGAGAGATGCCCTTCACTTTAAATACTTACACTAGAAGATCTCCAATTCTTCATGTAATATTGATGAAGATATATGTTATTATGTTTTTTTAATAACACAAGTTCCTGTCCGGTCTCTCAGGTTCCTTCCTTCGCCCGGAGATCCAGTATTCTGGCTGACCTTCATGAGGCGTCCCTGGATGAGGACAGCTGTCAGAAGACCAGCCCCATCCAGATGCTCCGTCCCCAGAGCCAGCAGTACCAGCTGAACAGCAAGAAGCACCACCAGTACCAGCCACTGTGCAGAGAGCGTGAGGCCGAGCAGCAGGCCAACGGCAAGAAGTTCTACTATCAGCTCAACAGCAAGAAGCACCACCACTACCAGCCGGACCTCAAGGTGCACGAGCCCATATTTGTTAAACCTCGAGAGGTAAAAGCTCCAGAGCTGGCTAACAAGGGGTACAACCTTCCTCCGGTGCTGCAGCAAAAGTGGGTCCGGGACAAGGACTCAGGCTGCCTGACCAAAGTCAAGGATATCACCATGGAGCTGAAGAAGCTTCCAGCAGACCTCAATGGCCACAAAGAGCCAGAGAAGGTCAAACCTAAAGAGGATGCTTTACCACAGTCCAATGGTGTCAGCAGCAGCAAGCTAAAGATCGTGAAGAACAAAAACAAGAACGGGCGGATTGTTATTGTCATGAGCAAGTACATGGAAAACGGAATGCAAGCGGCCAAGATCAAAAACGGTCATTCTGAAAGTGGTGAAAAGCCACCGCAAGGAACGGACGGCAGCATGGAGAACCACCTTGAGAAGATGAGGCTCGTCAAGAAGCTCGGCCTCATGAATGGATTTGCAAAAAACTCCAAAGACAAACCAACTGTTCACAGTTCTGGATTTAACGGAGATTGCCCCAAAGAAAAGGAACAGTCCCCCAAAATGGAGCCAACTGTGAAGGAACAGGATAAACATGTTGAGGTCAGGGGTCAGGGGCAGCTTCCAGCGGATCAGCCTTTACAATTGACAACCAAGCCTAATCTGCTCACCCTGCCTTTGGATAGGAGAGTTCCCTCCCCACTGGATAAAAGAGGAAGCCAAGGTGGATTTCAAGGACTAAAGCGACACCTCTCTGACACAGACAGTGAGGAGCATGGGAGTAGTAAGAGGTTTCTGAGCTCCAGGAGTATCAGTGCTCCTAACACGGTATCTTCACCCCCCCAAAGCATCAGCATCCACCAAAACGGACATCAGAGTCACATTGGACTGCAGGACTGCGGGTATGCAGACCAAGAGGAGCCTATGGACTTGAGCATTGTCAAGTCCAGGCCTAAAGCTCCCCAGGCTGAAACACACACACAAGCTGATACTGTAACAGCAGCCCAAACACACACACAGGATGACACAGACACACAAGCTGAAACACAGACACAGACGGAGGCACAGACAGAAAGTCAGCCCCAGACTGAAACACAAAAGACTACAGAGGAGGAGAAAGTCGATTCATTGTCTGTTCCTAACCACGAAAAGAGAAAAGAGGAGACATTCCCCTCATTCCAGCCTTTCCTTGGGAATATAGTGATCACAGATATTACTACAAACTGCCTCACAGTCACGTTTAAGGAGTACATAACAGCCTAACTGAACTGGGAACCAACTGTGTAACTGTATAAATGTACATTAGATATATTTGTATTTTCAGATGCTTGAATGTACAAATGGACCCTTGAAGTTGTTTTCATTTTGTATAGTTCCGTTTTTAAAAAATCCTTTATTGCGTTATTTGCATATTCCTTCTTATAAGCTCTACCTGTTGTTACTTCTGGAGATTTTATCACATGCAGTATCTAATTTCAGCTATTTCAAACTTAGTTTAAAAAGCAAAATTGGGTCAAATAAAAGCCGAAACTTTTTAAAATTGAAGATGCTCTTAAGTCTTGTAAATACTCTTCACTTTTCTATGGATGTAATTTGATTATACCCTCAACTGTCTGCGTCTCAGATAATGTTCAACAAATGTAGGTATATGGAGAATTTTGTAAGGAAGAAAATTTATATTGAATCATGGTAAATTACACTGTGTCTGTCTGTGTGTGTGTGTGTGTGTGTGTGTGTGTGTGCGTGCGAGTGTGTGTGTGAGTGTGTGTGTGTTAACAGATGGACAGATTTAAACAAGGATGCATGCTGCTTGGACAGATTATGCCATTAGGCATGCTTAAACAAGCAGATAGAGAAAAATGAAGCGCCTATCTGTCAATAAATGTGATTTGCATTGTTGAAAGGGAAACTAGGATGGGTTTTAAAATGAAATATTATTGATGGTTCATGTTTGATATATGTTCCTTTTATTTGATCTTTGTTCAAAGGTAAAGTGTTTTTTTTTTTAAATCATGCATCTCCAGATCTGATACTGAGCACAAGTCACTTCAATTAAGACAGTTGATTTACAATCCTGTGACTGTTTATGTTTTGCAGAGGCGCAGTGACTAAAATTGTCTTTTTGTCATTTGAATTATATCAGTCACAAATCTTTGTTAACACTGCCAGTTGAGCTGTATAATCCAACAGATTAGTACCACCAGCTGGGTGCTTTTTGAATCAGTTTTTCATGTTTCTGTTCACTGGCACCCCGACATGTTCAGTTTAATGTACGGCATTGAGTGTTCTTGTCTCTGTGTCCCATTTTGAGTAACTTTTTTAAAAAAGACCACATTCTTGTCATCATCAGATCTGCCCCCTCGTGTCACACATAACCCCTCTCCTTCTTTAGAAATCCCTTCCAGCACTTTGTGATCTGAGGTGCATTGAACTGCTCTGTGACAACTTTGATCAGATGCACTTTTGATGTTTTGTGTGCAGACTAAAAAAAAAAATGAAGGCTTCCAATGATACATTTTGCAATAATAAAATTGTTTGCAAGTGGAATATGGACGTGCAATGTGTTTCTCTTTATACTTACATAATCTTACATAATCTTGAATCAGCCTGAAAAAAAACCCCCATGGCTGGTATCCGACATCACATGTGACCTTGTCTTCCCAGGAGAATTTAAGATTTTAAGTGGAAAGGGCGGCAGCTATAAGGCTCTTAAATGGCTAACCTTACCTCAGAAGTTTCCAAATCTGTACATGGATGTGCATGTGTGTGCATGTGTGTGCGTAGGCTGCGGGCCTGAGGATTATTACAGAGCCTGTGAGTTTATTTTCAGATGGGCTGCCCGGACCAGCTATTTGCCTTGTATGCATACTGTAGCTGTAGGTCAGGCCTGGTTCACTGCCACATATGGAAAGCAATGCATGGTCATTCATTTAAAACACACCCAACAGATTAAATACAAAGGGACTGTAAAGCCCGGCCAATATAAGTAATTTATAGTACTTAAAAATCAACAGTATATGAAATATGTTCTAGAACTAACTCCAAGAAAAACTGAAAGATCTTGAGATGATTGGATAATAATTGTTGTTCAATAAATCAGATGCAGACACAAATCTATCCACCAGCGCTTGATGGTTTAAGCAACTCTTCCATATGTCTTTGAAGGGGATGTGAGGCATTTAAAGCCCATCATTTGAACCTGAGCAGCTGCTCATGTCAGATGTTTGTGGGATACATGAGAGAGACACAGCGGGGGGGCGACTGATATTCTTTCATGACCTGCAGCTTCAGCTTAAATAACAGATAACGGAGGCTTTTATTTCCACGTTTCCACGCTCTCCTGTTTCCTGCATGCGATGAAGAGGACAGTTGCTGTTCCTCTGAATAACTGGAGGGCGCTTCAAAGCAAAGATGTGCACAGGAGCTCATAAACCTCCCGAAATACACCGCTCCGGTTTCATTTGAACGCAACCTCTGTAGCGGGTTAAAATGAGCGATATCCGCCTCTCCCGACGCCGTGAACACGACACGGCGGCTCTCGACCATTTCCTCGGCTGCAGCCCCCGCCAATAAAACGGCTTTCCGTCCGCGTTAATGTGAGCAACGACAGAGAAAATGGCTGTCCTCCCTGCGCTCCATCCACTTTCTCCTCCCTGAGTCTGCTGAAACGCCTCGCAGCTGCTGCAGCCGACAAATATTTGCATCAGTGTTTCGGCTAAGAAGCTGCAGAGGGAAATTCCCCGCAGGATTCAAGACCACGTTATTTCCTCTCCAAGTATCGGATGGCTTGTTTGCTTGGTTGTATTAAAAAAAACTGCAAAAGTCAGATGGAGTCGCTTGTGTTACCCGACAGATGAAAGAAGAAAGAAGTGTGTAATATGTGCTTTTCTTCATGATCCAGCTGCTTTTTCCTCTTCCTCTGATCACGCAGAATATGTGCATGCGTGACTGAGTTAGGCCTGCAAGTGCTCTCTGGCAGACTGTAATCAACTCTTAGAAAACTGGGCAGTTGATTTCCAAAATCACACATATATTCAGGGAATGTTTCTAAATAACACTGGCGCTTTTCACGCGGACATTAAGTCAATTGTGAGCCCGTCTTCCACAGAGTCCTCTTCAGCAGGCCTGCACTTTAATTCCTCGCGCTGACGCACGGAAATATAAAGTGCAAGCATTGCACTTTTTAATCTGCATCACAGATTTGGAAATCAAGTCACACCGGTTGGATAAGGACGGAGGCTTTAATACAACATTTGCAACGCGCACAAACCTGTTTGATACCTTTTATTTAATTATGAGTGTGGCTCAGTCATTTGACTGGAAACAAAACAAGCCCATACTTCTGCTCATGGATGACTGTGCATGTTCAGAAACTAAATAGTGAACTCAGCTGTTTAAGATAGATAGATAAATAGAGAGAGAGAGAGAGATTTTATTGACCCAAACGGGGAAGTTCTTGATTATAACTAGAACTCGTTTAGCTGCTGTTAAAATTAATTCATTTTGCAAAAGAAAAAAAAATCCAGGATCTCTGCCACAAAACCACCAGAGGTCCACTATCAGAATGACATTTCAAATTCATCTATTTATCACAATGTCACAACTCATCTAAAACCCTGATACATGTATTTCTGTCTCTATTTACAGCCTCGTTGATATTTCGGTAAATAAGCTGTTCATGGTGCGTTCATGCTCTGAAGGCTTAATTTACACTGCTGCCTCCAGATAAGTGACAGACAAACAGGTGACTAAAGCCCAAATGATCCAGCAGTGACGGACTGTCCTCAGTCCACATGTGGGATCAAACACCAGTGAAGACAAACAAAGACACGTGTGTGCTGCTTTAGAAACAGTTTAATACTGAAGATTTGTAGTCTGTAAGGAAATCTTTTTTTTTCCCTTGAAGGTTGAAGCGTTCAGGGAAAGAGCCATGCACTCATTTAAAAACAATCATGCCATATAAAGCTTGCATGCCTGATGGGTCTATGACATGATACCCTCGGTGATCAGACCAACATGTTTCATCTTTCTATTAGTTTATTGATAAATGGAATAAATGAGAAGCATGATTGCAAGAGAAAGACCCGAAAGGCAGAAAAAGAGGAACACCTTTTGAGCTATAAGATCACCTGAACTGGTTTCATTACAGAACCTCCCTCCACAAACATCTGGCTTATTGAGGTCGAAGCACGCTCTGCCCTCCATCTATCTGTCTATTTCCATATTACTGCATTTTCCATATCGGCGGCTCTGGTGCGGCAGGGATTTCCCGTTCGTGCGCGCACCAGGAACCCGCGTCTTGCCCGGATACAAGCCAACCAATGGTGTTTTAACGGCGGCGGCACTGCTGCACTGCAGGCGCGCCGAGACCAATCGCATCCAGAGTCTGAGGTGCGCTCGTCTCCGCTCTCCGTCTGTGCCGGCCGCGGGTACAGTGACAAATAGAGACGTGGGAGAAAAGAGAGCAATCAGAAAGTCCTTCCCACAAACACATCGTGATTAGAGCAAGAAACATATAATCTGGGTAAGACATCTTCCAAAAATCAAATGTTTGGTCAAATGGTTTTAAACAGATTTACTCTCCATCATTTTCACCAGACTTCAGCCCTGATTGAAGAAAATCGTGTGGTTTATTTGGAAAACAGCCCCACTTATTATGAAAGAAATGAGCAGACACTTCCTCTCTTCCTTTGGGCCGCCATTCGGCTGCCTGACAACAAATAGATTTTATGTCCTATCAGCCCGTGTTTCGTTTCAACAGATCCACCTTCATTAGAAACAAATGAGAAGTACAACGGTTTAAAGGTGAAATTTGGCATCAGTGTATTCGCAGCTAAATGAAGACTATGGGATATGTGCAGTTTGCAGATACAGTCCATTAATCATTTGCGCCTAACGAGCTTATAAGGACAAATAGAAAATACTTTAAAACATGTTAGTGGTCAGTGTAATAAATCACTGACCCTTAATTATCTACTTGAACTGTCATGCCCTTTATATAAAGGGTTTTTGTCATGGTATTTGTGTATTAAATGTGGGATAAGTTTAAGTCCTGTGAGTTGTTTAAATGATCATTTTCCCGTCGGTAACTGCGGATTGTTCTTAAAGCGGTTAATTATCAGCTCTGCTTAGTTTTAATGCCTTTATCATTCATTGAAAAAACAGATTTCTTTGGTTCTCTTGCATGTTGCATTTCAAATGTTAACACATTTATTGCGACAAACTCATTAAAATTCGAAGCTGTTAGATTTAGAGGCTGCACAGTTTGTGACTCTCTGTCTAATTGTAGCCTACAATGATGTCGCAGTGTCTAATTCAGAAACTCCACCTATTCTTAAACACACATCAGATCAGAGAGGGAAAATAAATGTTATTTAAATAGACGAGTTTAAAATAATATACTTGCATTTAATTGGATTGTTTATCATTGAATCAATGATACATTGATGAGGCTTTGCGACAGTCTCTTGTATTTATATTGACATATTTTTTTTCGATGTAAATCAACAGTGAACAAACTGCACTGATACAAGCTCAAACCTCCTGACTCGATTTGGTCGCGCATCATTCTGTGATAATATGACCTATTAGCCTGGTCGTTGCTTATTAGTCCTTCCGAGAAAAAGGCTAGAAAAAGTCTGAGTCCAGATTACTCAACAATTTAATGTTCAAAAATCAGCTCTCAGTCACTGATTCGGCCAGCATGAAGAAGTCAGAATTATTTTTTCGCCCTCATGTTGTTTTAGAAATATTTAAATAAACGTTAATGAATAAATGAATTATTAATCTTTTAAAATCTTTTTGTGCAAATCTATTTTTCTTCTTAATTCTTTTACTTAGTTAAACTAATATGCCGTATAGCATGTCTATTATATTTTATATCCTGATTTCTGGACAAATACCTTATTGCATTCTATTGAGGCGTAGCTTTATTATTATTATCATTATTATTATTGTTATTAGTTTGTTTATTTTGCACCCTTATGCTTGATTCTTATTAATTACAATTAATTATTTTATTTATTATTGCCGCATATTATCAACATTTGCTAAGCCATTGCCTTTTAAAAAAAATTCTATTATTCTATTAAAAATGTAGGCTACCTGTCGGCCTGTGGATTGTGGACTGAGCGACACACTGATCTGATTCATGAGACACAGTCATGTCATTGTGACTTTTATTTTTTTTTATTTCTTTTTATCATCAGCATTAAGATATAGCATTGCATCATATTTTGTTGAATCAAAGTTTTCGAGTTTAAAAAAAATTAATATCATGTTTTCCTATCTCTGGTGTTTATGTTTATTTTTTACGGCTCTCTTTTTGCGCTGCATGGTGCATTTAAAACAATGGACCAAATGGAAGCCTGTGCAGATTATTTCCACATTTGCAGATGACTTTGGTTAAGTCATCGCATCACCATTATATATGTGTGTGTGTGTATATAAATATATATACCGACAAAAAAAGCTGTAATAGTTTAGAAATCTCAGAAGCAGAGCGCACCTGTTTTCATAGGTTTTAATGAAGGGGTCGATCAAAAGGTGGCTACAGACAGAGAAGACAGGTAACACTGACTTGCCAATAATGCAGATTAATATAAAAAGCTTCATGCTCTCTGCATGCACCAGCTCATTTCTTCTTGCTTCAATTTGGGTCATGCCAAAAGTTGATTTTTTTTTTTACGCATCAATGTCACTAAACAGCTTACTTAATGATCAGTGACAGAAATTAAACGGATAGTCTGATGACTGAAGGTTGACCACATCTCCGTTTAACATGGATGACAACCTTTTGATTTAAATGCGTGCGGAGATATTTCAAATAACAAAGCCCATAAAGGTTGACATTCGATAAACATCATGCGTCTGCAGACTTTGCCTTCAAAATTAAAGCACAGTGCGGTGTTTAGATGGAATAATATGAATACAAATAGCGGATAGTCTTGCCTGACAGAAGCGCAGAGATTTATTGTGTTGGCCTGAATTAAAAAAAACACGGACAAACATTAAATGAAGGCGATGCATTTGTAACGAGCTGACACACACTGTAGCAGTTTGTGGACTAATAACAGGCTGATAATAACATCCGCCCGGCGACTTCACTGCATTAGCTGATAGATACAATCCTGGATAGACTCAACGAACATGAGCTGTACTCGTTCTCGCGCTGTCGCATAAATTAAGCAGAATTGTTATTTCCTGGTTTTTCAGTGTGCTTGACGACCCTTATAACTACTCTACTTATGATACCACCACGTGTATTTTTGAATATCTCGCGTAACTCCAAATGATTCACTGTCCGCGCGGAGGGGGAAAAAGCCACCATTTCCCCCCTCCGCCCTGAAAGAATTCACCCAGGCGCACGCTCCTCCCCTCACTTAGCAACCCGAGCACGTAGCAACGACCGGACCAATGGGCGTCCTCCTAGAGGTTCCACCGACTGCGGTTCCTTAGCAACGCTGTAAAAAAAATCGCGCTGACGTCCATTCTGTTCAGGAGTATTATGGTCTGTCGGGAATTCAGAGTGGCTGAGACTGGAGAAAAATATATGCTGTGCTAACGTTAGCGTCAGCCGAGCTAGCGGGTAGGTAGCACTGGAGTAAACATGGAGCTGTCCGCCGTCGGGGAGAGGGTGTTCGCCGCCGAGTCTATTATCAAACGGAGGATAAGGAAGGTAGGCGTGAGCTGTAGCGTGCCTCTTTTCTCCCGGAGCGTTACATTTAAGGTACCGAGCTGATACTACTGTTGCCCTGCAAGCTAATGAAGTCATGTCTGTTTGTTTCTGATGGCACGCAGGGTCGCATTGAGTACCTTGTGAAATGGAAGGGCTGGTCTCCCAAGTAAGTGCTGCTACATTGTGTCTCCTGCATGTTTTCAAACCGGCTGTCGTTAGCTCGCCAAAGCTAGCTGGATTAAAACTGAGGTGTATAGCACGATGGAGATTTTTTTTTTAATTCTAGCTCGCAGGCTAACGCTATCCACAGCCTCGCTTCCTCGATCTAACTTGTTTGAATTCACAGATACAGCACTTGGGAGCCAGAGGAGAATATTTTGGACTCACGCCTGTTTGCCGCTTTCGAGCAGAGGTAAGATGTCTGGGCTGGCCTTTACGGGCACAGCCGGGGGAACATGTCCAATAAATGCACGGTGTCCTCGGTGCACTTTGCTCCCGCTGACACTCAAAATGGGTGTCTGTCACTGTGTTTCTTACAGGGAGCGTGAAAGAGAGCTGTACGGGCCCAAAAAGAGAGGACCAAAGCCCAAGACCTTTCTGCTCAAGGTACAGTTAGCAGCCTTGTTCTGTCCCTTTTTATATATATATATATATATATGAGTATCAGTATTCATGTGTATTCTGGTTTCTTAACTGTTCACTACTTCAAATTCATTTCAGTGCGTTTCACCTAAATCCTTAATTATGCTAATTATGCAAAACGTGATTAATGAATGGGTGTGTGTTAACTTGTGTTGATCCACTAAAGACCTGTTTATATTCCTGCCATCAAAGCCTTAATCATTTATTAAAATCCGTTTTTATTATCACATCATTAAATTCATATGCTAAAATGTTGATGACTAAAACATCTTAGTCTGATGCAAGAGGTCTCAGCTTTTCAGGACAACGAACCGTGAAAATTGCTTAATGACCGACAGTTTATCTTGAACTAAATACCAGGATCTCCGTCCACAGAGCTGTGGTTAAAAACGGAAGCCTGGTGGAATTTCACTAATAAATACGGTGGCCTGCTAGGAACAGTAGTTAATGCTGGCGCTTATTAGTAAATGTTTGCAAGTCCTGCAATTAATTTCAAAATGTAAAATAGCCTACATGGACTCCAGTGTCATTTTGATTTGTGGCAGTGGGCACAGAACAAAGTTAATGATGGCTGAATTCATATTAGCTGTTTCAGTTTCAGGGGTTTTGTATTGTGCATGCCGCCTCATGCACTGTCACACTTTCATAGCTGTGCTATTTTATCTATATTTTCTTATGTAAGAAGTCAAAATGTCTGCTGTGGAAAAGGCTTGTTAATTTGTCAGAAAAATAAAAATTGTAATGAAGTAGCATCTTTTTTGTAAATTTCTAGATAATAATTTCCCTTCATTTTCTTACCTTCTAATAGGCTCAGGCTAAAGTTAAAGCCAAGTCCTATGAGTTTAGGAGTGAGGCAGTCCGAGGGATGCACATCACCTACCCAACTCCAGAGCCGGTTGTCACCCCCAGGGCCAGAGAGGGCCTGAGAGCCGTCGTTCCCACCATCTTCCCACCCAGCACCGTCAACCGTGGAGAAAGCGTACGTGTCCGGCCATCAGAACTGTGCGCCCGTGAGCACCATCAGCCTTCCCTTCAGCAGACCGGTCCAGACGGACTCAACCACATACCCAAAAAAAGAGGCCCGAAGCCTAAGCCCCGCTTCAAAGACAGCAGCTGCAGCCCTGCAGTCTCTGAGCCCCACAAGAGGAGAGCAGAGGATCAGGTGAGCCACATCCCTCACAAACTGGCGAAGCTCCAGGGGGTTGAGGAGATGAGGCTGGCCAAAGTGTCCCACAGACATCTAGAGAACCACGGTCACAGTCATAAACACCACCACCATCATCACCACCACCACCATCATCACCACACACACAACCGGGGAATGTCTGGTGGAAGCTCCTACAAGCAGTTCTACCCGGAGCGCAGCCTGCATCCACACAGAACAGACATGGACACACACAGGACTAAGGACAGCTCCAGCTACCTGGCACCTCCACACTTCAAGCACCAGTCCAAAATGAGCCAGAGTCGCCCCGCCGAGCTTCCACAGATGGAAAAGCCTTACTTCTTGGACCGGCCCTCCCCGCCCAGGCTCGACATCGACTTGGATGAAGTGACGTGGAGGCCCTCTCTCGGCAATGTGGAAAAGGTCCTGGTGACGGACGTGACCACCAACTTCCTGACTGTCACCATCAAGGAGAGCAGCACTTCTAAAGGCTTCTTCAAAGACAAAAGATGATTGCTTGACTGATTTCTTTATGCCACGCTTTGCTTTCTCTGACTTTCATCAGGATCATTCTGAAGTTTATAGGACATAGTGTGATTATTAGGCAAAGCCGTTTTTTGTATGTAATGTATAAAAGCAAATTACATAATGTGCATATGTGTATATATTATAAAGTTGGACATCTCTTTAATGTATTGACCAAATCAAATGAAGTCCATTTCACAACTTGCATTGGTGAAACATGAACAAGTTGCGTGTTTCCTTTGCAGCAGCTGGCTACTTTCTGTACAGAGCTTGTGAATTCTACTATTTTGCAACTGTAACTATAACTAGAATGTATTTTTTCACTCATATGTTCAGCCTGAGCTGGTCCTAGCAAATTGTCAGAAGTAGGGTGAGGATCAGATATTGAACTCAGTCTGTGGATTGAATATTTCTTTATAATTTGAACCGATTAGACTGAATACCCCCTGTTGAATTCAGGGGGGTTAATATTTAAAAATTTACTCAAGCACTTTGAATTCAAAAGTATTAAGAAATAATCCGTTTGTGTTGTGTTCAAAGACCAAGTCTGTTTCGGAGTTTGTAATGTCTCTAACATTTCTAACTGTAAGATAAATGAATAAATACAACACGGACACTCTGTGCATATAAATACATTTTTCCATTAACATAGTATATTTTACATTTTCATAAAAAACGTTCATGAAGCTTTAATGTAATAAGATAATTACAGAGTTGGTGTCAAATCGCTTTTTAGACGCTTTTCAATAAATCCTTAGAATTTTCTCACTTCGTCGCTGTCGTGTTTTGTTGTCAGTCTTTATTTATTTTCCGTTTTAAATCACAAAGGAAAAACCCACGAAATAAATAACAGATTTTATTAAAACCTGATAGGCCTATAAACACCATATAAATCTTTAGGCTTATTTTACTTTTTCTGTAATGGATTTTAATAGCTTCAATTTATGTTCTAGGTCATGAGAAAATGTATAGAAATGTATGGGGAAATACGCTATTTTAAATTCCTACAAACAGTGACATGACTAGACAAGAAGGTGAAGGCCTAAAAAGATGTAACCTAATTGAACCAACCTTCTGCAGCAGGCCTGCAGTCCTTCATATACAGCAGCTTGCTGTAAATCTGTCATTTTCTTATAGGCCTTAAATGCGCCTCAAGTCTACTTTTCATAGGCCATTTTAAATCCAGACTCATTTTAATAAACGACCAAAAACGCAGCACATCTTTCTCATAGGTCCCAACTGTTAAATCATATTTTCTTCTTTTTTTCTCTTCAATTTATATCATTTCAGAAGAAGCGGTGATTCATTGATTTAATATTCAGGACAATATATAACATGAATCAGTGTCACATAACGCAGTATTTATAACTAAGGCTTGTTTGTGGATGGGCTATACTTGCATTTTAAAAAAACATATTTCAGACTGCGTTGAAATAGGCAGTTTTTCTAATGGGCTCGTGTGTGAGCAGGCCTGAGCGTGACGCCTGGCGGAACTACTTTCTCCGCCGCGTGCAGGTGCGACTCTGCCCTGTTTACCCGGGACGACCGGGGTCTGCCTGTATGAATCTGACAGGCTTTAGAGCCGAGCCATCTATACATACACTGTATGCGTATATCCTGAATATTAACCTTTACACAAACACCGTCTGTTTTGTGCAGAGGTTCAAAATGGCATAATCGAAATAAATCGTTTTCCTGTGCTTGAAGCCTTTTGATCCCACATCTGATCCTGGTCTCTTCTCAAAGCTGGGAGGACACTGGAGCTTATTCAGAGGCACAAACATGGAAATGTTGTTCTCCTTTGCTTGATACAGTCAACCGTATATCTATGCAAATATAAGCTCATTCAGATTTGATGCGGAAAATCCCCGCTGACTAAAACCAGGAAATACACAACAAGAGAGCACTGAAAGTTAAGATCAGCAGCTTTCAGCCTCACTCCTCCTCCTCTTAGAGTCTAATAATAACCAATGATAATAATAATAATAATAATAGTAACACACGCATTACTAGCCCGTATAGGCACTCATGCATTTGGATTTATTTGTGATTGTATTTACTATGAATACATTTCACTCTGATGGGATACATGATACACGATTAAGAAAATAAAAGTAGAAACTACTGATAATAGTAAACTACACAGGTGCAATACAGTTTAGATTATATGCATGACCATTTATCCAGCAGTCTTCACATGGTCATGCTGTATTTCAGGAGATAGATTTCCATCTTCTTCCTTTTCTTCTTCTTCTTGTTCTTCTTCTTCTTCTTCTTCTTCTTCTTCTTCTTCCTCTTCTTCAGGCGTTTTCATTGTTGCCATTGCTGAGTCCATGCTGTCACTCCTGGTCCTTTACTGTGAGGGAAAAAAGTTGATTGTCTGAGCATTATATGAATGTTGCATTCTATAATATTACACATGCAGCACGTTTCAGCATCATTCATGATTGGTGGAGACAAAACATGTGAGACAGAGTGAGGCCAATGTGAGATGTTGAATGTTTCTCAGGGAGATGTATTCAAATTTCATTTACATTGTACAATAAGGCCTGACTGTGTCATTTTTTCAAAGCTGATATTCAACTTTTTTTGTCAAGTTTTGTTCACTTTGCTTTTACAACAACTTTTTTAGAAATGTGAAATAAGTGTTGATTTTCAACAGAGCTTTATTCAAAACTACACCTAAGCCTTGAATTACCAACATTACTATAGTTGTCTGTTAACAATAAAAAAAAACCCTGTTGATTTTAAACCAGTGTGAGATTCACACTGAATTTAAACAAGATAACTGACAGTGTTTAAAACTTTACAATATGCGCCTGTCTCTGAAACTGTTTTACAGGTTTCTGAGGTTTCCTGCCATCAGATGTGATAAAGTCACAAAAAAACAGGAAGAGAACAGACATGAGAAATAATCAACATCAAAGTCAGTAATTCAGTATGCAAAAGAGATAAATACTAACATCATCGATCAAGGAATAAAGACAGTGAGATGTAGATGAAGGAGATGTCTTTGCTTGTGTCCTTTTCAAATGAAAAAGCAACATGAGTTATGAACTGATAAGAAATCTGCCAATCCACATGTTTGTGTAAGTGTGGAAAAGGTATTTGTGTTGGTGTCTTGCTCATACTGATTATGTTGCTGTGTGTGTGCACAGCATTGCATTTGTGCACAGTGTGCATTTGGGGTTTGAAGTGAAAGTGGAGACTTGCAGCGACCTCAGTCATCACCATCATCAGACCGGGTATCCGTAGTTCCTGTCGCAGCGAGGGGGGCAGTGGGGGTTCAGCCAGTACTCCAGGTTGGTCTCCTGGGCCCTCTGATCCAGAGCCTGCATGTGGAGCAGATGCTCCTGGGGAGAGAAATGAGGTGAACAAGGTGGAGTTAGCGACAGATGAAAATAAAGTGAGAAACAACAAAGGAAAGCTGATAAACGTGGATGTGGCCCGCTACCACATTCATACAAATGAATGTGAATGTTTAAGGGGGGAACCACTGATTCACAGTACTGACTCAGAACAGAAGCTCTCTGCTTTGTATGCGTTCTACCACAACAGCACAATAAATAGCACATGACAGCACAAAGTGAAATGACAGAGATGAGTGGAGCTAAACAGGGAAACCTACTCCAACTGTACAATGAAGAATGGATGCATTCAAAGCTAAATTGAAAATGTCCCCGTTGTGTGACTAATAACAGAATATCTTATCTTGTCTTAAAGCACCACAATGTGCAAACGCACAGAGAGAGATGACTTTATATAGACTGCTGCTTCAGTTACATTTTCCTCAGGTCCGAATAGTTCCAGAATTACATTAGTATGTCATATATTTATTTAAATGCACAGTTTAATTCTGATAATTTGAAGGACAATCCACAATTTGTGGTGAATATTTTCTGTAGCACACCAGCGAGGCTCTATTGTAATACAGGAAGTAAATGTCCAGAGGACATGATTTAGAGGAAATGCATTCCTACAGTATGCTAAAAAAAACAAAAACAAAAAGAATGTACTGAGGTCGCAATGACTGTGGTACACAATAGGATTCTAATTGATTTCAAATTGCAACTGAATAATAAATGAAGTCTTATCTGTCACAGAACCTATCTTTGTAAGAAAAACTTTTTGTGTATTTTTTTAATAATATTTTTATTTATTATTGGTATTATTGGTTTTAATTGTCTTTCCAGTTTTTGTTTTGTCTGTTAATTTTGCATGTCAGCTATAAGTGTCACTTAAAAAGTTGCAATTTAATTAATGAACGATAAATTTAGAAAGTGGCCTGGTCTGTATTTACACTTAATAAATGCTTTTTACTGTGTATTGTTAAGCTTTCATTAACCGTTAATAGAGCGGTAATGGAGTCCTAATGGGAGGAATCATTATTATTACTGACTAAAACATTAATGCACTTGCATTAATGCAGAAGTCTAGAAATTCCTACAACTTCATTACAGTGTGTTATAAATGCTGCAGACAGGTTAAAGACAGTGTGACCCACACAACTAGACAGCTCAGTATGATCAATAGTCAATAGTCTCCACATTGTTTCTATAATGTGTCCGTGCTCTTTGCTCTGAATGAACCTTACCCTCATTGGCTCATCAGGGTGGCCGGCCTTCATTGGTCGGTCCTGCCTCTTGCTGCGGAGCAGCTGCTTAGCAAAGCTCTCCTTGATGATAGGGTTGGCATCTGAGGGAGAGAGGGAGATAAGAGTCTGACTGCAAAGAGATGAAATGTTTGCTCTTATGTCTTGTGATATGCACATCCAATTCTTCGACTGGCGCTCAGAGAAAAGATAATCAGAACATTTGATAAACAGCACGTACAAGAGATAAAAAAAACATGATTGTGGTTTTGTTTCTTGTCTTGTCGATGAGTGTGTGTGTGTGTGTGTGTTCACAGTTTCCTCTATTTTCACTTCCTCTTTTTTAAGAGACTCACAAACTAAGACGGTCTGTTCTGAATTTAACCTCTGCCTGAGATATTTTGTGTGTGGTGTTTTTCTGTGAACACAACAGCTGTTTTCTTGCTGCCTGAGTATTGGCTAATCAGAATAACATTCCTCTCACTGAAAGCTGTGTTCAGAGCCATGAATGAACCTCTGACCACTATCTGCTGCTGGTGAGCTGTGGCTGACCTGATCTGTTTAGCCAGTCCATGTGAGGCTGTTTATTTGCCAACGTGAGCCCCAGGGGAGCTGCTTACACACACACACACACACACACACACACACACACACACAAACAGAGACTACTCTCTCTCTCTCTCTCTCTCTCTCTCTCTCTCTCTCTGTCCCCCTTTCTCTAACCCAGGCCTGTATTTGGTGGAAGGTAACAAAGTGCCCATTCATCCTCCTCTCTCCCCAGGGAGTCCGGCCCATGCAGCACGTGACCCCAGCAGGCAGCCAGGCTGGCTCTCTCTTCCTCTGCTGCCAGAGGGAGCTGCTGTGACTGAACCCAGCTCTGTCAACACAGGGCCAGAGCTGCTGCTGCTGCTGCTGCTGCTGCTGCTGCTGCTGGGTCCTCACAGCGACGTGGCAAAACAATCATACACATTCTCACATTATCTCATTAGGACAGACGGATTTTTTCATATTCTTGAAAAAATGAGCAATTGTGAAGATTTGTGCATTTGATTTTGTGTTCAGAGCAAGAGTGCATGCTGAAATAAATGCAATGGCTGCAAAAATTTGATAGTGGTGCAAAAGAAGAGCTGTTAAAGATGCAGCAAAAACAATAATGAAATATCGTTTTTCCTTTCTCGATTCAGCATCTCAACATAGTCATGCAAAAGGAAGAGCCACTAAACTCATGAAGAACTGTCCTATAAGAGCTCACTGTGATTCTGTTCTGTCTTTATCTGACTTAACTGACTCAGATCCACTGACAAAAGGTATTTCTTTGATTCCAGTGTCCCCTCATAATTCATATGACAGGCTACTGCTCTTCCTCAGGCAAATCCCTGAGAGTGTCCTACCTGTGTAGATGGTCAGAAGGACCACGCAGAGCAAAAACAACACCAGCTTCTTCATCTTCTTCACCCTTTTCCTGTCTGAGCCTTCTCTGCTCTGAGGTCCCGACCAGAGTCCAGAGGGGCAGAAGGGGGAAATTCTCCTCCTCCTGCTGCTGCACGTCACCCGAATAACTGTCACATACCTGCTCATGTTATCTGAGGACATATTCATAATATAGCACGATTAATGATGATACATTAACTTACATAACGATATCATTTATATCTCCTCATATTCCACCTCTAAAGTTGCATAATTGATGTGGAGGGGCATTGAAAAGCACCTACTGGAGGAGGTCTAGTGAGGCAATAGCTGTCCACTAGATGGCGATGCAAGCACAGTCATTTAGAAATAAGGGAAGCTTTTGAGGCTTTAATCATTCTATGAAATGAAGTGGTGATTTTTATGTGAAATGGTCTGACATTTTATATATAATGTAATATATAATGTTTCAAGGTGACTCGCCTGCTTTATCATGGAAATGTTTATGTCATCTATCTATTTGTTAATAGTTCACATTTGTTTATATTTCAAATGTGACCTTATCCATCATTCATACACACATCCATTATATTATTATCCATCCATTGTTATCCATTTATTATTACTGTTAGTTCCTGTGGAGGCTGAATTACCAACCAGGTGAGATGGGTAACTGTCCCGGCTTTTGGTAATTTGATTACTTGCAAATTACTCAGGGATTTGCACCATTATACTAATACACAAATGCAAGCATGTACTGTTATCTGTGATGTGATGTAATGTGATGTGATCTAGGAACCTTGTGTCAAAAAAGAGTTTTAAGAGCTTCATAAACTCACGAGGGGCCAAACAGCAAAGCTTTTGTCTCTGGCCTTCCTGGATCCATCTGGCCATGTCAGTTCACAACATCTCTCATTGATCAGTCCATCAATTTGCTTTGTTTATCACGTTCTGTATCACGGTTGTTATCATTTTCTGTGCATTGTTTGCTTTTACAGTGACACCACATTTCTTGAATAAGGGCCATAAATATCAACACATTTGAATTTGAAATCGTGTTTATTGATGTGTTGTGCATGTATGTTATCGTTTTTACTCACTGGTCTCCCAAGGTATCACCCCAGTATATTGTTTCTTTATGATTAATTAATTTAATTGTTTGTCTCCACGCTGTTTTGGAGCACCGCCACTGACGTCCCAGGGTCGACGTCATCATGCGTCACTGTTTCCGTTTCCGCTTCTTGCTCCCCTCCCTGTGCATTACCCGCATTTCTCCAGCACCGGGCGCACTTTAATGATAATGTTGCTTTGAATACTCAAATTCTGGGACATAGAAAGCTCTTGTTCCCTCAAAACGATTATCTATCACGCTCCGGATGCATGGATGCGGCGCACGGCGCATGCGTGCTGCGGAGCGACACTCTTACGCCAGGAGCTCAGAATCAGAGATGATAGGAAAAGTGAAATGAATATGTGTTGATGTCCCCCCCCCCCCCCC
>JBBMOC010000110.1:153862-255035 GCA_037975185.1 Centropyge bicolor | reverse complement strand
CCCCCCCCCCCCCCCCCCCCCCGTTAGATTAGATGTCTTCAGGCAAATAGGAAATGGCTCATTAAGTTACAATACAACAGCTGGAAGTCTACAGCAGTCTCTGTGTTGTGGCTGTGCCTGATTATTATTCTTTTCTCTGCCATGAATCATTTCACGACTACTCAGATTTATGTGGTGATACTTTGAACAGACCTGGCCCCCAGGAACCACTGATCAAAAACAGTAATAGTAGTTAAAGTTGCTCCACTTCAACCAGGTACAACATAATGCTGCTCACACAATAATGCATCAGTATTTACAATTTCATAATGTAATTTGGTATGATGTATCAGGGAATTTTACTTTTGATAATTATACTTTCACTTTTGATAATTAAAGGATATTTTGCTGATAATATGTTTGTACTTTTACAATAGTTGTACTTTGAGTATAGGACTTTTATTTGCAATTAAATATTTCTCCATTGTTGCATTGGCACTTGTACTTAAATAAAGGATCTGTGTAGTCTACATCCTCCACCACTGACAGGGGCCATCCTGCAAAACAGACTTCTTTGATTGCATTATGTTGCTAATACTTCTGTCATTTAACTTTGGGAATTCGATTTGTGAATGCAGGACTTTTGCTTTTGTAGTACAGTATCTTTACATTGTGCTCTTACGAATACTTTTACTCGAGTAAAGGTATTCAAAGATTATAAAGACTTCCTCCACCGCTGGTTGGACGCTAACACAGTTGTGCGCATGTGCACTGTCCCTGTCGGAGAACTGAACTATCTTGACGTTTGAACACTCTCTGGTGAAGCTAAGGTAGCGAGGTGGCTCATTGGTCCAACGTCACGTCGTAGTCTTCATGTTTACGGCCAGTTTGACACCAAAATGTCTCGTTCCCAGCTGGATTTAGTGCCAGGAGCCGGCTGTTGTCTGTGGACATGAGCGTCCCCGGGACAGCGTGCCGTGCGTTTCCTCTGCGTTCACTGTTGTCCACGCGCTCTTCCTCCGTCCCGACTTCCGCTCGTTAGCATCACTCCTCTCGTCAGCGTCCAGCAGCGATGTTCACGGAGGGGGGCGAGGACGACTGCGGCTCCCGGGAGGAGTGGACGCTGCTGCTCTGGACCTCCTTGGCCGTCGTGGTCCCGGTCATCATCACGCTGTGGTGCAGCGCCCAGCGGTCCAAGCGCAAGACGCACATGAAGGACTTCTTCCGCAAGAGCAAGCACGGCTGGCGCTGCACGGACCTGTTCAACAAGCCCACCTACTGCTGCGTCTGCTCCCAGCACATCCTCCAGGGGGCTTTCTGCGACTGCTGCGGCGTGTGCGCGGACGAGCCGTGCCTGCGCCGGGCCGACCGCAGCCTGCCCTGCAAGGAGATCATGGCCCCCTGCGGGCCCGCCGGGGCCACGGAGCACCGCTGGGTCCGAGGGAACGTCCCCCTCGCCAGCTACTGTGCGGTGTGCAAGCAGCAGTGCGGGAGCCAGCCGAAGCTCTGCGACTTCAGGTAGCTACAGGTGCAGCCTCACTCTGTACTGCGCATCTGCAGCTGCACATCTGCACATCTGCAGCTGTGGAGCTCCACAGCATAGTGTGGCTAATAGGTGACCTATACATAGCATGAAAGGATCAGTGTCAGCTCCCAGCATGCTTCACACTGCCACCATCCATGGGTGTCACGTCATAATAGGGCACAACGTCACTGCATTTTAATCTGTCTTTAATTTCCTGTAATGGGCTGCTGCTGCTCTCTGGGATGCCGTCTCGTTCTGTCAGATAAAAAGCTCTGCTTGTGCCAATAATGACAGCTTTACAGGTCAGAGGTCAGTGGCACAGATTCAGGGTCTTGCCTCCTTCAGCAGGAATTGCTTTTGTGTGTATTTTTCTCTCATGGGTTTGTGTCCCTCTGTCCCTCCGTCAGGTGTGTGTGGTGCCAGACCACGGTGCACGACGACTGCATGGACAGCCTGGCTGATGCAGACCAGTGCGACCTGGGCGAGTTCCACAGCCTCATCATCCCTCCTCACTACCTCTACCGAGTCAACAAGCTGCGGCGCAGGCACCCCGACGAGTTCAGCAAGGTGAAGAGGATGTGAGCGGGATGTGTGTGAGGCCACGGTGGACTCTGGGGATTTTAGGTGGTGTCCCAGAGCTGTTTTAAGCCAATGCTGGTGTGTGTTTCTGCAGCTGGCGTCTTCCTGCGGCAGTGGCTGGACTCCGGTTTTGGTCTTGGCTAACACACGTAGTGGTAACAACATGGGGGAGGCTCTGCTGGGAGAATTTCGCACCTTGCTGAATCCTGTGCAGGTCAGTCTGGAGCTTCTCTCACTTTGTGCCAGTGAGACAAAATCATCCTTTAACACTCTCTTTAGTTGTTATCTGGCACTTAAAAGCAGGGGATTAGTAATTAGAGAGCACGAAACACAAGAACCTGTCTCCCCTCTCGTCTTTCCTGCAGGTGTTTGACCTGTCTGAGCTGACTCCCTCCAAAGCCCTCCAGCTGTGCACCCTGCTGCCCCCTGGCAGCGTCCGGGTGCTGGTGTGTGGGGGGGACGGCACTGTGGGCTGGGTACTGGATGCCATCGATACTATGAAGCTGAAGGTGAAGTGAAAAGCTATGAGAAGGATTTTTATGACATCTTTTTCCAAGCAGTAGTAACATACCTGTTGCTCTTATATGTTCCTGTGTCAGGGCCAAGACCAGTTTATGCCAAGGGTGACCATCCTGCCACTGGGGACAGGAAATGACCTTTCCAACACTTTGGGCTGGGGGGCCGGGTATGCCGGAGAGATCCCTGTGGAACAGGTTCTCCGTAACATTCTTGATGCCGAGGTGGTCAAAATGGACAGGTGAGCCTGGAATACTAGTTTCAGTCTTTGCTTTGGGAACGAGTCCTCCACAGTGTGTGTATCGTCTCATCAGCTTTTAAATTGTTTGTTTTATTAGTTTTATAAATGTGTGCTTTTCAGTATTGATACAATGGAAGATATTCAGAGTTTTATGTGTTAAAATATCATTAAAAGACCTTAACAGGTTAAAAAAAGGAACATTTGGGCACTGTTTGTGTTTGTTTATCTAATTTGTATTTGGGGTCATAAGTAACATTTAGGACACTTTTTTAACATGCTAGTGTGAAGGTCAGCAATTGAAACTTGGAGCTTGGATTTTTCAAGCTGGTTTCAGTGGCTTTTTATATTTAATATATTTAAATTTAGGCCAACAATAAATCATTTTTTGATGTCAGTGTCAGTATTTCTCCACCAGGACTGTATTCATGTCAGTGTGGAGACATGTTTGAATTAGAGATGGGCAGATCGATCCAAATATCTAACCCTCACCCCCTAACCCTATGAGCACATAACAATGTTTGGGGAAAAAAAATAATTACTGCTCTATTGTTTCTGTTTTTGATAATAAAGTATTTTGCAGTCGCCTTTAAACTTTGCCCAAATTCTGTCTTTGGTTTTAACAAAATAATCGCAAGGAAAAACCACAAAAACACCCAAGGGTCAGCAGAGTGATAGTACATCAACCTTAAATGTTAAAAGTATTGGTATTGGTATCGGTATTGCCGATACTGGCCCTGTATTTACTTGGTATCGGATCGATACCAAATTTTGCAGTATCGCACACCTCGAGTTTGAATCAGCATGTAGACAGAGGGAAGTCTTGGGCTCATGACCTCTGTATTACTGAAATGCTCAGTATGTCCCTGTTTGTGTTTCTTTTCTTTCTGCTAATTACTTCCTTATCATTTTCAGATGGAAAGTGCAGGTGGCTTCAAAAGGCCTCTACTTTCGTAAACCAAAGGTGAGTTTGTTCTCTCAGCTTACTGCAGTCTTACTGTATCTTTTACTTGTTATTACGGCTTTGTGTATTGGGGTTGTGGGCCCACTGACAGCCCATATAAACACACACTGCACGTGCCCCTCAGGTTCTGTCCATGAACAACTACTTCTCTGTGGGGCCTGACGCTCTGATGGCGCTCAACTTCCACGCACACCGCGAGAAAACACCCTCCTTCTTCTCCAGCCGTATCATCAACAAGGTCAGAGAGTTGGAACTGCTTCATTTGAATACATAAGTCATGCAAATGCTTACTGAATTTGATTATTAATACAAAGTGCCTGTGAACATGCTGGCTGTCTGTTTCCTCATTATGAGAAACATCAGAGAAACAAGGTGCTTTATATTGATACTTTTCTGTTTGTTTTGTCCACAGGCTGTGTATTTCCTTTATGGCACCAAAGATTGTTTAGTGCAGGAATGTAAGGATCTGGATAAGAGGATTGAGGTACAGTCGCCTTGTTCCTGTGACTAAGCTTCATGTTGATTCAAACAGTTATGCCCTAAATAGTAGGAGTAGTTTTTATATTATTAGTGAATGAAAATGAGCTTTTGTGGCTGATGAACATCATTGTGTGTGTTCCCACTACAGCTGGAGTTGGACGGGGAGAGGGTGGCGCTGCCCAGTCTGGAGGGCATCATAGTTTGTAACATTGGCTATTGGGGTGGAGGCTGCAGACTCTGGGAGGGTATGGGGGATGAGCCCTGCCCCCCCACACGGTAAGAGAGCATCAGTGACTCAGTTTTGATTATATCTAGATATTGTTTATGTGCTTGTGTTCTTACTGAAGTGTCAAGCCTTACAAGTTACCGTGGCAGCTAACAGTGAGCAGCAGTGTCGTTTCCTGTCTCACCCCGCAGGCTGGATGATGGTCTGCTGGAGGTGGTGGGTGTGTTTGGATCTTTCCACTGTGCCCAGATCCAGGTCAAGCTGGCCAATCCTGTCCGGCTGGGACAGGCCCACACTGTCAGGGTGAGGCAATGATACACACACATGAACACCGTGCTTCCCATAGACTGTATAAAATATGGACGTAGTGTCCGTGACGTCACCCATAGGTTTCTGAAGAGCAAAAATGAAGCAAACCGTAGTGCGTAGCCATCTTGGTAGCCTACCTCCGGTTACTCCAAATATGGACAAAGAGGTGGAGCGAGGGCGGAGCTGAGGCGGGTCGAATGAACGCTATTGGCTGAAAAAAGCCGCTTTATTCGAAATAATCAAACTAGCTACGGCTAACCAGCTAGGTTAAATGCTAAATATCGTTGCTAGCTGGCTAACCCCACGACGATCTCTTTCCCAAACTCAGTGACTAGAATTAGCCGGGGTGACGCCCTTTAGACCGTCAGTTCATAGCTGTCAATCAAAGTGGCGCCACTTAGATTGACAGCTATGAATTGTACATAATGATGTATGCTGTATATTTTAAACGAACGCCTTATAAAAAAATCCCCCCCCCAGAGTTGTCATGGAGTAGACAGCTTATGAGACTAGAGCCATGTTTTGAACCAGGCTGTAAATATGTTTTTTTTCTGTCGTAAAATCGGACATTTTAACATGGGGCTCAAATGTAATTGACTCCCTTCTGCAGCCTGCTCTAGTGGTTATTCGAGGAACTGCAGCTTTTTTGCACTTCCGCATTGGCTTCATTTTTCAGTGCCGGAGGTTGCCGCTTGGTGCTTCCCCATTACCTCATTAAGTGTGTATGGGGAAAGAAAATGAGGGAGTCAAATTAGTTTTCACTGCCATCTGCCTCATCACAGCATCACAGAAAATCTCATTTTGACTAATCTGATTAAGCATTGGCTCCTCCATGTGCTCGTATCCTCTGCTTGTTGTCACACCGGCACGTTCTGTTTTTTTTCATGGCACCTTTCCGGAAAACATCCACCATCAACAACTCACTTAAATGCTAAAAACCAGCTACAGGTGACGCACTGTGCATTTCAAAATAAAAAGGGAAATAANCGCTAAAGAACAGCTACAGGTGACGCACTGTGCATTTCAAAATAAAAAGGGAAATAAAGTTGAGCTTTACTGTATGAGTGCTTTCAAACAGTGAGTGATTCCACTGCTACCTCCATTATATTCACTGTAAACACGACGTCAGTGACGAGGAGAGAGAGGACAGCTGATGTGTTATGGGTATTTGCCAGTGGTGCCTGACTGTGACCATGACAACCACACGAAGCACAACATAAGAGAAAAACATGGAGGAGCTAATTTGACTGGTATTTGAATATTTCACATAGTTGTGCACGAGGTCATCAAAAACATTGCTGCTAAACAAGGACTGATTCCATAAAGGTTGGGACGCTGTGTAAAACATGGATAAAAAGAAAATGCAGTCATTTTAACAGATGAAATGTGTTTAACAATAACGGTCTCACAAAGTGTTCCTGAGCCCATGTATTAGTCTCCTTTATACAGTCATGTGTTTGATAAAGCGTTGAACCTCTCACCATCGTTTCTTGTGAACGATTGAGTCTTTCCAGGATAAATCTTCATACCCAATCATGATACTAACACCTGTTACCAATGAACCTGTTTACCTGTGGAATGATCCAAACAGGTATTCTTGGATCAGTCCACGACTTTCATAGTCTTCTCTCGCTCCTGTCCCGACTTGTTCAAACATGTTGCTGCCGTCAAATTCAGAATAAGCAGATATTTACAAAAATCAATGTTGATGAGGTCAAACATTCAATATATTGTCTTTGTGAGTATATGTGAAAAAGGATTAGCAAATGATCACATTCATTCTGTTGTACACAGCATCACAACTTTTTTGGAATTGTGGTTGTAGGTTTGATGTCACACAAAGTCAAAGGTTAAAAAAGATAAAGAAAAGAAAGTTGGTAAATACCATTTCTTGCATTTGTTGACATTTATATATGAAAAAAAAATCATTATGATTAAATTGGTTTCCCATAAGGGAAATACTGTGTTAATAATAGCCAGTGCCACTGAAAACTATGTTGCATTTAGATTCATTGATAGTGACGTGACGACAATAGACTTGTATCTTGAACCAAAAATGAAATCTCACATCAAGAACACTTGTCCTTTACTGCCTCGCCTTGGTTTAATGTTCAGTTGCAGGTGTCTTTTAGAGAATATCACCACTACACATGTAGACCTCACATGTTAATCATACAGTTTTTTTTAATGCGCCAGGAAGTGTTTGCCGAGCTTCTAGTCTGACTACCTGCAGCCCCAACAAACAGATGGTTTGTAGCCTGAGAAACAAAACTCAGGCAGCCAAAGGCCAACTCGTTCTCTGCTGCTGCTTGTGAAGTTTTTTGCTGAGAGCAGTAATACACAGAAATATCTAGATTGTTATCACCTCAGAACCTCTCTCATCTGGATCATGGCAGCTCGACAGTGAGCCTGTCCTCAGTGGAAATTACGCCCTTGCTGCTTACCATTCCCTCAATTTTAGGCTTTAAAGCCATTTCAAATATTCCATGACGGATGAGTTCGGGTAGATAGCAGCTGCGTAAGGTCAAAGTTGGGTAAACTCAGATGTAGCTGCAGCAGCAGATTTGGCCATTACCAGTAGGGGTGGGCATCGTTTGAATATGATTCCGTTTCCAATTATGATTCCTCGTTTCGATTCCGGTTCCTAACGATTCTCGATTCCGATTCTTGTAAGAGGCAGGGTCAAAAAGTTCTTTCTCCATGAATTTTCCTCTGAATTTCTCACAGTATCTTTATCAAATCTATACTTCAGTATATGTGTTAAGAATTTTCCTCTCACGTGGGTACACCTTTCACAAGAGAGCTTTATTTTAAACCTCTTCAGTGTCCGGTGCCGTTGCAGGTACCTGTTGCATAGCTCCCGCTAACAGGCAAACAAAAACACTTGTACAGTCCAGTCCAGATCCCAACACTTTCCATGGCGACGCATCTGCACTACTGAGGTTTCTCTTCCGGTGGCTTCTTCTTCGTTGGTGATCAGCGGCCTCTTGTTTTGGTCGGCAGACTGGGCATCGAAATTAGGAATCGAAATTAAAAAATTTGAACGATTCCGGGAGAATCGGAATGCTAGTCCCGGTTCCAGTCGATGCTTGATACTCGATGCCCAACCCTAATTACCAGCATTATTGACCAGCCCGTGTGCAGTATGTTGGAGGTGATTTGTGTGTCTCCCCTCTCCAGCTGGTTCTCAAGAGCTCCAAGATGCCCATGCAGGTGGACGGGGAGCCGTGGGCCCAGGGTCCCTGCACCATCACCATCACCCATAAGACCCAGGCCCTCATGCTGTACCACAGCGCAGAGCAGACTGACGACGACGACGACGAATCCAGCGCCTCGGAGACAGAGAGCCCCACCCCTCACGACTCACCCAGGCCCCCGGGGCCAGCCTCCGCTCGTGCAAGACCCTCCCCAAACATGTGATCTGAAGCTCTTAGTTTCTGTCCCAGTTTCTCCTGATCCCTCCTTAATGATGGCACTTACTCGCTCTCCTCTAAGATCTTTGAACACACTTATTGAATCATGTTGATGAGAATAGGCGTTATAATTTTCCTGTGTAATCACTTCTTTTTTTTTTTTCAGAGAGCTCACAGGGGTTAGAAAAGTCAGTTTGGAATTGGGCTAGTGTGATTTGTTTTCGGATCTCCACACTCCCCATATATTGTAACCCAGAGCTCAGGCAGCCCCCCCCCCGACACCGGTGGGACCGTCAGGAGGAGGTGAATGTTCTGGAGAGAGATTGCTGGTTATTTGCACTGATCCCTTGTGCCATAGATATCTATAGTCGACTATACTGTATTTATTATACTGTATTTACAGCTGAATGCCCAGTGCAGCCCTGCAGGTATCTGTTGAGCCATTTTTAACAAGCAGCCCAGGTTCAGTTGACCATATCCCCTCAAAGCCATGTCTTAGTGAACAGCAGGTGATGAAGCAGTAGTGGAGTTTTCCCCATTGGTGATTTTGTTTTTTTATCCAATGAGAGCACAAACAAACAGCACAGTTTCTTCAAAAGATTAAAGCTGGTCCCCCTTTCAGGCTCCTCATCACCACGTTGTTAGTGTGTCCTGCATTCATCACCCAAAATATGGCTTTGAAGTGTGTGTGTGGGCCCAAAGGTCTCTGAACCTCGATGGAGCGAGGGCTCTGTTACAACTGCTCCGTGTTGTCAGTCACTGGATGTTGATGCTGGTTTGCTTCCATCATGATGCACTGTCTCCATTTTCCCGCCAAAACAGTTAGATTGTACTGAGATACAGTCTTGAAACTATATTTAACTTTCCTGTAAGAGCTACAGGGAACAGACTGATGTGTTTACTTCGTTTGTTTTTTTTTTGAAAGTACTGCCAAGTAACTGTTGTTCAGAGGATTGATTTTGCCTACATGTAAAACCTTTTGTTTTTCCTCCTGTTTACATATTTTGTGCTGCACTGTTTTGGCACTTACACTGACAGACACCTTACACTGCTTAGGTCGTAGGACACACGTTCCCTGTTGTTAGTTTGCGTTACTCAAGTTATCCTCTTGCATTTCAGCGTTTTTGTTTTACCAAATAGTCACCACAAGGTGGCAGACTACAGACAGTGTTTTCTGTAGATAGGGTTTTCCCACTCAAACCTGAAGCTGCAGTTTCATATCGATACCATCAGAGTTTGTGTTGCGTTCAGGTGTCACTGATCAACTGTTGATTTTTATTGTTTGCATCTTTCCTGTATTCTACGTATTGTGTGCAAGAGGTCATTTGTGTTCCTGTATGTCATGTCTTGTAGAGAAAGGTGGTCTTGTTCCTTGCAGAATGAAAAACTTGCCTGTTGCTCAGAGCCATATCAGAAAAGCCTGTAGAATATTAGTTTATGCTTTCTTAGGAACGCGGAGCCAACTCGCTGCTCATAAGGCTGAACAGGGATCAGTTTTTAGCTGCGTTATGCCTATGCTTTTGGAATATGCACCCGCTTGGCAGGTAACCAGGCCTTGTGGTTTCATCACCCTCTGTTTGTTTGGTGACTGTCTTTTTCGCTCAAGGACACCTGTTTGATCTTTTATCTCATCCATGTTTACCAGAGTTGTGTGTTTGTGTTTGTGTGTTGCACTGAATTTGCTGAAATGTAACTGGGGTTTGTTGCCAGGTTTTTAGCCACACAAGCAGCAGGGCACAAGTTCAAAACACAGTTTTTGAGCGAACTAGCCTCGTAAGTGTTTGATGCATTGTGGTGCAGTTTGGTTCAGATATTGATGGTGCTCAAGAGAAGGAACCCAATGATTGACGATGTTTTTAGCACCACCAACAGGTCCAATTTGTGCTTGTGAAGCGCTTTAGTTCATGATGAATTTCTGGATGCTTCGCCTGTTAACGGTCTAAATGTTAGCATGATACATCCTTGGTGACCCACACCGGTGCTTTAATGGATCATTTGTACTGGTGAACAATCAGACAATAGTCACCAAATTCTTAGTTCCCCTTAGATTTTCATACTCTTCCTGTTCATAGTTTTGGTTTTACCTTGCAAAATTTCTGACACCACAATGGAGCTAAAACAAAAGTGAATCCTCTAATTAACACTAATGCTCAGAGTCTCTTGGATGCATAAGTAGCCTTTTGTTTGATGACACAGTTATGCAGCTTCGATCTGATGAAAGTTGTCCAAAAATCAGCCAATGTACAGAGGATGACTCTTTGTATTTGCATAACTATATGACCTTTTTCTGGCAGCAACATCGAATCTTTTTCAAGGATTTGACAAGAGAAAAGTGGCCTCTCCATTTTTATACTGTCCAACAAGCATGTTTCCTGGCATGTACCGACTAGTCTGACCAAGTCTGCTAGTGTGGCTAAAGACTTGTTTTACTGTTTGGGTTGGAGGGATATGACTGTGATGTTCTGATGCTCCTGAATCATAACCGTCAGTTTATTAATGGTTAAATCTTGGCAGATATAGAACAGTATTTATATAGACTCAATTTAGCAAGGCAGATTTCACAGTGTTGTGTGTACCAAAATTCTTTCATCTTTAATATATATTTGAATAGGCTTACTTCTTTGCTGTAAGAGAACCCTGAAAGCTGATAAATATGTGCAGAAAACATTATCATTTTGACTATGATATGGTCCTAAAAGGAAGCCCTATGGTCTCTGCTAAAGAGAAATGAAAATGCAAAGTCCCTGTGTCTGGAAGAAAATGAACTTTTATTGGTAACAATCACGTGAAACTATTAGCTATTTAAAACAGGTTTGGTGAATTTGTGCTGCAGGTGGCAAAAAATGGATTTTGATGAAATTGAATGTAACGAAGCGACGTTTTGAATTTGAAGACATTCCCATAAATATTTTCCTATAGAAGCTATGTGTCTCTGTGTTGATTTCATTACATTATAAGTTACTGAAATAATTCGAGGGAGGAAAAACCGCTGCCATCTCTGGTCAGAGATCCCAGCAGCCGTGCTCCTGTTAGAATGCAACCATCACTCTGACGCCATATTTTACCTATTTAACAAATGTTGAACTCAAGCTGCCTGGAAAGGTAAACATAAATGTGTCATCAGGTCAAAAACAGTTTATTCAAACAATTCAAGAACAGAACATCCTCATTCACATTATGTGACTGACTCATTCCCCACATTTTAACATACTCATAGTGCCCTGTATCAGGACTGCAGAAGCAAACATCTGCTGATCTATTGTTTTTTGTTAGGCCATGGATGGTGTCCAGTTGATTTCCCTGATGGAGGATGGCCTGTGGGGTTGTAGTTCTTATTGAAATTTAATCCACTTGGCTTATTTCCTCCTCGGCCACTGGGAGGCTTTTTGTCTTGTTCTGAAGAAAATATATAAAAAAAGGTTTCTTTAGTAGTTGCCTACAGTGTGAGAGTTGTTAGTTACTGATTTCTGTAATTTTCCAAAATCTTATGTACTATGTCAAGCTGAAATACAAAATGCATGAATTTGTCAATATAACACAAAATATTTTTTTCTGTAGGTGCTCTTGAAGCCACATTTAAAAGTACACGTCAGCAAAAGCCTTTAGATTTTGCCAACATCTTTACACACAGGTGGCTGCAGCAGTACAGCTTTATGAGGAGGGTTGTAAACTGGTTTTATTGGAAACCGCTGTGAACTCCACTGCTGACTCTAATGTTGAAGGCTGCATCACTGGCCAACTCATGTGATTCAACTCATGTGAGTCAGTGGAAGCAGAATACTCCCAGTAAAACTTCTACACCTCTACAGTGCTTGTACAAATGGAGAAAATGGTTCCAATTCAGAACACACATTTACAGGCCAGTGGTTCAACGTTTTTCTAACATGAGTGAAAATTCAGAGAAACTATTCAGTGTGACAGAGACACAAAACATCGCAGAGCTTTGAAATGATGAAACTATATCTGGTTAAGATTTTGTCACCCAATCCAATTTCAGTGTGCAAAAGAATATAAAAGGTAAGGGACATACTGTGGTAGGGCTGGTGACTGGTACCACTTTCCTGGTCGGTATAAGGAAAAACTGAAAACATATACACACATTAAAGACATGAAAACACATTTGTTTTACTGAAGACAAATCAAGGAAAATGTGACTTGACTTTTCTTGGAGTTGCAGTGTAGCTCAGTGTGGCAACAGATGGTCAATCCATCGCTTTTATCCAATATGAAATATCTTTATTACAATATGAAAGTAGCGTTTAGTTGCCTGGTGTCACCAACTGAACAAAGTTTCCACTTGTCAAACATTCATAAGACCATTTTTATAATATGGATCAAATCACTATCAGCTCTACACCACATTGTTTCAGGTCATTTTGGTTTTGCAGCCTACAATTTTGCTTTCATAATCCAAAGTTTGAGAGAGGACAAAAGATGAGGAATTATCTTATTTAAAAGAAGTAAAAGCAAAAGTACTTGCAAGGCTAGATGCCACTAGGGGTAAGTATGAAAATACACTCTTCAGTTATTTGCGTGAACCGTCCAAAATACAGCTGAGCTTCGTTCATGTCAAACGGGAACAAGCCTGAATTGCAAGTATCACACAATTTAACTTTTCTTCTTTTGAAATCTATATTTTTCTGAAAGCTCCAATTTGATAAATAATACGTTATCATATCAAAAGCAAACAAACCAAAGCTTAATCCATCTGTCAAAGAAACCAGAACATAATCCTAACCCCACATTGCGCAATATTTGGGGAGCTCATCTCCTTGTTTTTGTCACTGCTACAACGACACCTCAAAGTAGCCCCACGCCCACACCTGCAGCTTCTGCTATACAAACTCAGATACCAACCTCAGCATAACATTTCTCAAGTGTGTAACAGTTACCATTTTTCATGATTGCTATTGATAATGGCCTTTAAAGTATTTATCTACAAGCAGTCCACTGTCCAGGTTTTCACTGCCATGTTACATAAAAACTTCCGAGAACAACATCTGCATGTTCACTGGGCCGCTGCCTTCATAGTAAATACTGATAACTGATGGCAAAGGTCAGGCACAGAAAAAGCTGAGAGATGGTGAGTATTTTGTGTTTTTGGTGCAGGTGGAAAACAACAAGCCCTTTGTATCATTTAATGAGTGCGCTGCATTAACTGAATAACTTCAGGTCAGGCGGAGATGCATGTAGCTTGTTCAGGTTCACTTTCTAAACTGGCTTGGAGTTTTCTTCTTTTCAGTCTATATTTTACTTGTCTCTTGTCCTGCCATAAATGGAGGACCCCCACAAGAGCCTGGTGCCTGGCCCTGGACTTCCATAACACATCTTTCAATGTAAAACCTTCCAAACATTTACCTGGGCGTTCACTTGGTTTCAGCATCTGTAGTCTGGCCTCACAAGGCTGTTTAAAGAGCCTTGTCAGATGTTCCTTCAGGGCAGCGACAAAGGCCTGTGTTGCCATCACCTTCTTGGAGTCCAGACTGATTCGAGGGGTGTAAGGGTCAAAGTTCACAGCCCTGGGCAAGTCCAATGAAGCCTGCGAGTGAGCGTCGAAGAAAATACTGATTAATGAGATGTGGGTTGTTGTTTTTTTTTAAAATACCAAAGTCATGTAAAATGTGGTAATAACAGGTGTAGGATCTCGCAGCAATGGATTATTCCATTTTTTTGATATTACCACCAGGGGGTGCTAAAGTCAGAAATGTTAAAAGTACAACAACAAACAACATTTGAGAATCTGGAAACAGCAAACATTTGGCCGTTTGTAAAGAAAAAAAAGAAGACAAATTTTTATTTCTGCCGAATTTGAATGATCAGAATAGTTGCTGATTTAATTTTCTGTTGATTGATTAATCATTGCGGCCATTGTCAAAAATTCTACACAATGGCTTAAATTTGAATTGTGGTGGCTGAAACATGTCATGCGCTCAAACATCATACAGACTAATTCCCCTCTCTTGCCTCAGTCATGCTGTCTCTAGTATGCATGGGAGAGAACCTACAAAAAAAAAAAAAAAAAGTCTATACAATATTGAAACCATTTTCCTCAGCTTTGATTCGTCACTAATTTCCCACCCCCCTGCTCTACTTCATTTTGTGCCAATGTTCATCCCACCTGTAGGAAGGCCAGGGTTTGGGACTGACTCAGCAGACCGCTGATATCTTCTCCGGCTATTCTCATGTTCTCCATATTCTCAGTCAACCTCTTCATAAAGTCCCGGATTTTTGTCTGACCCATCTCCAGCTCGTGGTCCAGCTCACGTTGGGCCTCGCATTCTTCTTGGGCCAACATATCCCTCATCTGCTGATACACAGCTGCTAGTGCTGACTTCCTCATGGTTGCTGCGTCCTAGGCAAGGATTATGAGAGGAGCCATAGATAGAGGAAAGGGACAAGTAAAAAGACACACTGGCATCATGTAATTGCCATCACATTAACTTAATTTGTTTTCTAAATTTGTGAAAAACAGGACAGGTAAAAGCTACCTTCAGCTTCCTCTGCTGGCAGTGCAGTTGAATCAAAACAGTCTCAGTCTTCTCAATCTTCCCGTTTAGCAATCTCAACTTGTCTCTGATGTTGGACTGCAAGTCAGACACAAAACATAGCTTCTGTACTTAGACAATTACGACACTTCCTTCCTCACCGCAGGCCTAGAGCACGAAGCAAACAATGCTTTTTATAGTGTATGTGCTCATTTGCATTATTCCTGCTGCACGCTCTCTGAATGCTTACAATTAAAATGCATTTTTATCAAGCAAGTCAATGGATCGTCAAACTTTTTCTGACATGTCCTCCTTTAGAAGCTGAAAAAAAAGATTGGCACTCTCCCAACCCATAAACTTTGTCAGTAACAGTAATAGAGGAGCAACTGAAAAAAAAGATCCAAGTTGAATTTTAGTGAAATAAACCACCGGTCAGTGTAATAGTTTACCATCATGTTGTCCATTTATGAGAATTTAATGTTTTAATGTTTAAGTTATGAATTTCATTGGCAGTGAGGTTAGGTTGGGTTGGCAGAGCTACTTGCTTCCTATTCCAGAGTTCACGTAGATGAGAAGGATGATGCCACTCTGACATATGAGAGTACTATCAATCTTCTCATTTGACCCTGAGCTATATGTTCAAAATGTCATAGTTCTTTCATGACACCAATGAGCCCAGTGCAGCGGACATCCAGACTGTAGGTGGACAGTGAGGAGCAGGCACCTCTCGGAGGTTCCTCTGCTCCTCCGGGGACATGAAGGAGCAGCCTTTGTGGACGTGCTGGAGACACACGCTGCAGATCGGCCGGCCGTGCTGGCTGCAGAAGAACTCCATCAGCTTGTGGTGATCGGGGCAGATCCGCTCCAGCAGGTCGCCCACGGGCTCGCTCAGCTGGTGGAGGCGGAACACCGGATTGTCCCGGTGAGGCCGCAGGTGCTGCTCACAGAAGGAGGCCATGCAGGTGAGGCAGGTGCGGCTCGCCTCCGCCTCCATGCACGTGTCGCAGCGGATGACGGCCCGAGTCTCAGCCTGAGTCTCAGCCTGAGTCTCGGGCCGGCTCTCCTCCCGGATCGGCTCGCTCTTCTCGCCCTTGTTGGCCCTCATGTTGAAGGTCTTCACCACGGAGCTGAGGACCGTGTTCTTCTTCAGCTCCGGCCTGACGGCGAACAGGGTCCGACACTGAGGGCAGCTGTACGAGTCCTTCCAGGTGGCCAGCAGGCAGTCCTGGCAGAAGTTGTGTCCGCAGGGGACGGTGACCGGACAGTCGAAGGTGCTGAGGCAGATGCTGCAGGTGAGCTCGTCCTCCAGGCTCAGGAGGGAAAAGTCAACCTGCTCCAGCTCGGCCATGATGACGTCAGTCAGATGAGGCTGCGAGGGAGAAACGAAACTTAACTTTCTGGGAAACAGAGAGGGAATAAAAACATTTTCCGTACCACATGCCAGCCCATCCTGTGATCTTGAAAAACAAAAAAAAGGACAATTCATGACAGTTAATTAGTATGGTCCATCATGGCCTCCGGTGCTGCAGCTCAACCACCAATGATGAACCCGAAAGAATAGTTTCGGACGCCATCCTATCAAGGTTACATACTTTACTCAGGAATGTTGACCACTGTACCTTTGTGTCATGTCCTGACCCAATGCGGTCTCCTTTAGGTCAAATCTGCTTTGTTTTTTTTTAACAGGAGGTACAAACTCCAGAATAGGGCTTTGTCTCAGGATGATGTGGTTTCTGTTCCCACAGCAACATTTTAATGGCAGTAATCATGTTCATAATATTGACTGGAAAAAGGCTTGGCCCCAGTCTCATTGATGTTATCACCTCTTACAAAAAATGTCCAGTGACAGATGTAAACTGGTCCTTTTGTAACTTGCTCTTATCTCTTTTGGCCTTGTAAATTTACATGAATCATGGAAAGACATAAATATATCAAAATAGTTAAGATTCTCTCTGACTATTCCCTTTAGTATATGTGGAGCAACACAGAGTTTAAGAAAGGGATCGATACGTGTTGGCACAATACAATTTATAGATTCAGTAGATGTGAGTTTCCAGGTAGAATATTTTAAATGTTACTGCTGCAGTGGAGAACATAAAAGGGAAGTCATCTTAAAAGAAGAGATTGCAATAATATTAAGAAAACACTAAAACAATTTAAAAGCTAAAAAGATTTCAAACTCCAGTATAAAACGAAGCACAATTGGACTTGATGAATCACAGAGACTGGGCCCTCACTGCAGAGATTCTATTGGCAGCCCCAAATGGACACCACCCTGTGATCACCAACACTGCAATTTATACTTCAATGAAGTGACCACCACCATTAGGCCTGCCACACTACATGCAAAGTTAGTGTGTATCCCACATGTACTCCCCATAGGTCTGCCCAATACCTCTAGAGACACAAATCTAGTGCATGTCAGTGGTAAAAAAGTAATTCCTGCAACAAAATGGACTTTGACAAGTTGTTGTCCAGCAGTATGAACTGGGTATTGTGTGCACAAACTCTATAGTCAAATCTACTTCAGAGCAGGCACACAAGGCCTGTCTGGCACCAAGCCTTGCTGGATGTAAGCCCCCGATTGTGGGAGACACCAGGCAAGCTGACAGCTAAATTCTGTGGCTCTACAGGATGAGACAAAGGCAGCACCTCAGTCATGCTCACTCAGGACACAGCATCACTACAACCGCTCACACCAAACAGTCCTACCATGCACTGACCAGGATTCAGGCTTAAGAGGCACTGATTGGCCACACCTGGCCTTATATAGGCCGGGAGCTGTCCCATGTCCTACCTACAGAGGGCGATGTTTTCACCCCTTCGCAGCCCTCGCGTACAGAAACATTATACTTGGTTGCTGTTATAATAAGGAGGATTGTTCAGAAGATAACACTTTTTTTAAAATTTAATTTTACTTGTTGCAAAATTTCCCATCCAAAAATGTAAATTTACAAAGGAAAATAACCCAATGCCTGGTTTTAATGAAAGAAGTGGAGCAGATATTGATTTCAATCTCACAACACTGAAAAGTTCAGTCAAAACTATCAATGTATGTACAGTTTTTTTTTTAATGTTCTTGCTGTCTTTACATGTTCACCAAAGCAAAGAGGGACTTGCCAAGAAAGAAAAAACAGATGGACCATGATCTTTTTACCTCAAATTCAAATACATGTACATGCTTGCATGCTCTCTATCCATTCAGGGCTTTTGTCTAATGTTATACAATTTATAATATCTTTTAGCCCCACCTCCCTTTTGCCAGTGCATTAACTCCAGTTTATTGGCATTAATTCAAGCAGTAGCTGTGATGTAACTGATATCTCATGATCACTGATAGAGCCTTATCTCTGTGTGTGTGTCTGAATCCCTCAAAGTAATACAACAATGAAGTAAGTCCTCTGACAGACAGACAGACAGACAGACAGAGTACTTTATTAATCCCTTTGGGAGGTTCCCTCTGGAAAATTGGCATCTCCATCGCTTCTCGTATATTGCACTGTTTAAACATAGAATACAAAGTATAAAATAGAATAGAAAATATAAAATATAAAAATAGACACAATAAAGTAGGCAGTAGAGATAGCAGGAATTTGAATCAGAAGTAGACATTTGTAGGAGATCTACAGAAAGTGTATGTTTGTACCTGAGTACCTGAGTGTGTACATACACTCAGGTACATACATTCTGGTAACATCTGTAGCAATGGTATTATAAGATACTGAAGCACTGATGGCTGATGTGGAAGTTTATTTAGAGGAACAAATCTTCATCAGAATAAAGAAACTCTGACACATGGAGAAATAAATATCACTGGGAGTAACATAAATAGATCAACATCAATGTCATCCGTGTTTCTGGACCCAGACCCAGACTGCTTCTTAAATTACTTCTGGCTTCTTAAAATAAAAAAGAAGATTGTCTGAGGCAGGAAAAACATCTTTTATTGATTACAATCATAGGTTAATTAGTAATACAAACTGCTTTTGATTGAACAGAGTAATAAGTAAACACTGACAGTCACATACATGTTGGATAAACTGGATGAGACCACTGCACATGAAGCATAACTCAAAATGTTGGGTTGAACACACAGCTGGAGTCAAACCCAGCATACTGGAACCCTTGAATATATCAGATAACCCATGATCAGGACAAACAACAAAATCAGTGAAATGATCTGCGAGACACTGGAGGAGTTTAATCTGAGATACATTTTGCAAGCCAAAAACAGAAGTTGTAAGAAATAAAGTGAACTGTCACATCAAACAGACATAATGCTCTATCCTCTATTCTTTTAGTATACACACAACAATTATGTTATTTAAGGTTGGTAGTGAGAGTAAACCAGAGTCAACACAACATCAGTACTTGGACACTTGTATGGGAAAGCTCTTGATAGTTAACTAGACAAAGCTCTGTATCCCAAACCACATTACCCATTGTGATGATAAGCCAATAGTGAAAACAGCAGATTTCACGACACAGGTTCGGAGTTGAAATGCAGTGATGTACGGCACCTTTAATTTTTCCATAATCTAAAAATTAAGGTCCGAACCTGAAGTGCATCTTTTCACTCAACTACCAGATTAGCCTATCAGTTAAGTCACTCTGGACAACAGTGTCTTCAATGCAGCGAGGTTAGTACTGAGTGTGCTGACACGGCCAACTTCACTGGTGTCACAATGCACCGTATGCTGTGTAGACAGATCTCAACTGCTTAACACTCATACAGTCTATCACACCTTTTAACACCGGCAAGGTGAGCATGCTCGTGGCAAGTGATCAGTAGGCAAACTGACCAACCACTGATGTGTTCCAGTGGTGCCACGTCAGGAAATAAGCCACTGTAACTAATGTCACTCGTGTGCTTCAGCAAACACACCTTACAGGCCGGAGTAATCTTTGTATTAAACAACAAATAATTTTACCCCTGTCACCGTCTTTCTACCTTCCTACCCCCTTAAGAAAAGACAACAGAGCATTCTGATGGCTTGTAGGTTTAAGGTGCTACCGCAGATATAAAATAGTATAGCGGTGTATTTCTATGGGGCATAACATGCAATCATGACACTGCGGTTTCAAATGTGCAGTGCATTGCTGCATGTCGTCCCTTTCCTTCTTCTCCCATTATTTCCAGATTCAGACCCCACCAATGAAAAAAAAAAAAAAATCAAACAAATAACGACAGAATTTGATAAGAACAGAGTTTAGATGACTTCTATTCTCATCAGCTGAATCAGCAGAAGAGTCGAGGAAGTGACCATATAGGGTCAGTGATACAAACAATACATTTTCACATATCTCAATGAAAACATTCAATGATATGAAAATGAGAAGCTTCAACTGATTATCCACTGGTTAGACCGCAAGTGTCGATTGAACAGCCAATCACCTCACAGGAACAAATCTAATTCTAGCGAATTGCATGACTTTCTTTTAGGAACATATAAGCAAATTTAATGGGGTTGACTGAGACACAGATTTACAATTTATTTTGTCTTTTTACAGCCCATAAGGTTCTCCATCATTTTCACATTCTGAATCTACTTTTGGATGTTATTAAGTCTGAGGGAGTCTTTAATGTCTCCAGAAATGATTCATAGTATGACAAATATTTTTATTGACTGATATGAAAAAATATCTTGATAAGATTTTTGCTGTATCACCAAGCCCTATAACAGGTACAAAATAATCACACTAATTATATCACAACACTGAACTGACATATGTTGGAGAGTGATTAACGACCATTCTGCAGTGTATTATACATCATAATTAACTAGCACGCACAGGCTGTACAGTAAGTGTACAGTGTGTGTGTTCTGGTAGAATTATAGAAAAGGAGAAAGTAGATCACATCTCTGAAAATCGAAACCAACATGAGGAAACCCAGCTAAAACACCTCCCAGCTTCATCCCATCAAGGCAACTAGTTGAAAGTGACTGTCAGATTCTCTAACATTTAGATTATATTGTTGGTTGCGTCCTTCTCTACCTTTTATTCCTTCTGGATATAGATATACAATATAGCATTAAAAACAAGTTTTTATCTTGTTTTTAAATACATGAAGTGACTGGGACATTTAAGTGTGTCACAATCACTTGGGGGGCAGATTATAGGCTTGAAAACAAGGTATATTGATTTTCCTGTTTTGACAGGCCTGCTTCATTTTTGTGGTCACATAACCACAAATAAAGCAGCTGTGAATCACAGCTATCATAACTAACAACAACAGCTAAGGACATTAACTATGACATGCCATTAACTGTTGACCTTCATTTCAGCTGTAACACTTCAAGGTGTCTGAGTACTAATGTTCTCAGGCTGTCATCTCGTCCTTCACTGTTTTGGTATAACGCAGACCTAACAGATGGGTAATTAGCAGTAAGCACTAACAGTGAGGATAATCATTGTTTCAACTAAACCATCCCAACAGTGCAATATCAATCAGTTGCAGCTGTACAGACAACACTAGTTTTCAGCTTTAAAAGCAGAACTGTTCGCTGGGGGTAGAATGAGTCAGCCTCTTTTAACCAATATTGGGTATATTAAATATTTTCCCAAAAAAGAAACAGCAAGCCTGGCTTTCTAAATGCAACAAGCTAAGTTTTCTTTTCTTTTCCATTATTAATGACAGCAATTACAACCACAGGTTGACTGTGTGCATGCGTACACCTGCACATGCTCCTCATGCCTGCAGCTTGCACAAAGAAATGGACGAGCCACTTGAGAAAATCCAGAAAGCTGGATACACCGCTTCAGCAAAGGGGAACACGAAAGAGTGAATGGGATATGCCCTGTCTGCCACATTATAGAAAGTGGCAGTGCCACCCTCGCAATCCAGCAGCACACCAACGCGCTTTGAATTGGGATTGGCCAGCACCGTCTCACTGTTGTTATGCCAAGCAGACAGCTTGACGTTAAACCACTCGACGCACCAGGACTGGGCATTGCGGCCCAGTCGACTGGTGGGACCTTTGCGGTCGATGCTGCTGTAAGCGAGGCCTATGCCAATGAAGTTGTTGCCGCTCAGCCGGACTTCCCAGTAGTGGCGCCCTCTAGAGAAACCCTTGGAGGCGAGCACCTGGGAGCAGACGGTGAAGCGGTGAGGGGAGTCAGGGTAGTTTGTCGGCTCATCTGACACGGAGGCCTTAGTGAAGTCCTCGCTCAGTGCGACGCGGTTGTGGGCCGTCCTTGGATCCAATGTGAGCACCGTGGCATCTGGTCGGGACAGAAAAAAAAAGACCATTCACAACAACGTTGCTATTCCCATATGAGGGGAAGACACCTGCTACACTCACTTACATTTCAGAAGCTCGCTTCTTTTTTCAGCAGATGTTATGTCCGGGGCGATGTTTAAAGCTCCTACAACAGAAGACAAAAAAAATCGTTTCATTAGACTCAGGGATCAAATGAAAGCTATGTAAAAAAGAGTTATCATTGAGGTTTCCAGGTGTCGTCTAAAAGTTGTACGAAGCTTGTGATTTTGTGCTGATTTTGTTCAAGTCTGATAAACTCCCTCAACATCACCTGAGTCAGTGTCAGTTGAGGCTGAAGACTACAAGTTTGACAAAGTAGAGAATCTAAGTGAAGTTAGAGAGACGTGAGTTTACTAGACATCTGTAGCCTGCTCCTCATCGCTGCTTGAGGCCGCTACTAGCACAAGACGCCTAAATGTCCAATGGAACTGTCAGCAGACAAGATGTATAGTGGGTAATGTAGGTGCCAGGTTTTAACAAGGAGGAAGAATGTGTGGAATAAAAAAAGATGAGATCTCTGGTTCTGCTGCATCAATTTTGTTTTCTGGGATTTTTTTTAAAACTCTCCATCATGAATCTGACAATGTCTCAGTGCTGAATCGGTGGAGTGCTGTTTTAACGAATGGCGCCTACCTGGTTTCTCTTTGGATTCAGCTGCAGGGGTGCTGCATTTGGGTTTCACTTTCCCACCAAAGTCGAACACGTTTTCCATTGAACGGCCTTGATTCTTATTTCCCATATTGTCTTCGGTGGATTGAGGAGCTTTTTTGGCTTGTTCTACCGAAAAAAACATGCTTTGTAACTTTGTAGCGAAAATGAAAAGCTGTTAAGTGTAATGAGACAGGTAACTGCAAGCAACATTCATTTATTAAAAGGTAGAGTTCTTGCACCAAACAATGACAAGGTGGAGGCAGTAATAGATGATGCAGGAGTCTTGATAGTAATGGGGTGGACAAAATATTATACACGTCTCAGTATTACACAATATTATAATAATTTTCAACAGCACGACAACTGCAGCCTCTACATGAGCATTATAATCTTCATGAAGGATTAGAACACATTAGATTCAGATGAATGTACCTAATAAACTGTCAACTCAGTGTTATCTTATCAATGAGTCTGTGACTACATGGATATTTTCTTACTTTGACCTTTCTTCTTTGGCCCTGCTTTGGGTTGAGGACCTGGAATCATGGGGTTCGGGAGTCTGGGTGGCCCTGTAGTCCACTCCACCTCTGAAAAGGGCAAAGGCAAAAGAAAAGGCATTTTATTGTTGAACTGTCAATTGTCAAATTTCTTATATAATGCTTGTCATTTTTTTTGTTTTGTTTGTTTTTTTTACACATATCATAAAGCATATGTGTTGGACAGAGGAACACACCAGATTGTTGAGTACCAAAGCTCAAAGGTGTAAATCCTGAGGGAGGAACTGCTCTTTCACCTGAGAACATGCCACACAGTTATTACAATAAGCTTTTATATGCACCATCATACAATGCTGCACCATTTGTGAAATAATTTTTTAAATGATATCTTTGGCGAAATTTGTTTCCACCAATTTCCTCATGAGCCGACTCACCAGTTGCAAGAATACAAGCAAGCATGTAAGTGTTCATTTCTGCAACATGTGCCTGCACCAGCAGCTTTCACATTAGGAAACGTGACTGGTGTAGTCTATGTGTTGCTGTCGGCCCACCGTCTCATCTGTGTCCCAGGGCATTGCTGTTACACTGTCTTTTGAATTTCTTCATAATATCATGATCAGTATGACAATTTAATTCTGTGTTTATAGCTTATTTACTAATGTCTTTTGTCCTGCCATAAATGGAGGACCCCTACAAGAGCGTCGTGACCTACCTTGTCCAAACGGGGTCAATAGCGGTGGAGGCATGAATTGCATGAATTGTGGAGCTGGAACTGGACCTGGACTGTGGGACCTGGGCTTTCTTTTCTGTTTTTGAGGCTCTGGTACTTCTGAATCAGAGATGGTGAAATGAGAAGAATTTTGGTTTAATCACAATGTAAATGGTTGTGTGTTCAAAAAATAGACAAAGCATGGTGGAGGTGAGGCAGGCTGGATAAGGCCTTTGCTAAACACGCCAACCTTGCTCAAAGCTACCAAGCCAGCAAAGGCCAACGAACCAGACTGTATGCAACCCTACGCTGCTAGCTACAGGCCCACTTTGGCTATGGTTATAATACTTTATACTCTTTCCTGAAATGCAGGCACAGCATTATATGTCAACAGTACATCCAACAGTCGATCGCAATCGGTCACAAACAATATAAATAAACATAGTATGGTATGAGTCACGGTGGTCATCTTACACACCTTACCTTGACAAGTCCAGCATAATGTTATGCTAACGTTACTTTAAACCTAAATATATTTTAAACGAGTGCGTTCTATAAATATTCACACCCAATTCAGTTGTCAAGGGAACAGGGAAATTAGCTCTAGAGATTAAAACTGTTTTTTTGCACCGGGGTGTATGTGACGAGGAGTGGGTATGGACTCAAATGCAACACATAAACAGATGCTTGGTCCTTTAATATAGGGAAAAGAAATCTTCTTGAAACAAAACTCACAGACGAGGTTGTATCTAGGATTCTCAAAAAAACTCAAAACAAAACACTGGGACAGGCAGACAGAAACCACAAACATGAATAGGAGACAAAGAATTGACCCAAACAATTACAAGACACTGACGGGCATGAAGTAATAAGAAGAGGAAACATAATGGTGATTAGCTGCAACTGGAAACACAGGTGACTTGATTAGTCATTAGTCTAATCTAAGTCTAATAATTAGTCATTAGTTAGTGACTGGTAGGTGAGGCGAGGCGAGGCAGAGGCGGGGTGAGAGGACAAACACTGAATCCAGAACTACAACAGACAGAACTTATACATGACAGGAATGAGACTGACAGGACAATACAATAATAGAGATGAACATACCAGGTTCCTGCTGAGATTCCCAGACAGGAACTGCTTTGTCATCTGTGAAGGGTAAGTGGACTGCATTTATAAAGTGCTTTACAAAGTGTCTCTTGCTCAGCCAGACGCACGTGCGCACACACACACTTGTGCCTTTCCATACACATAATGTATTCCCCAGCCCCTTACCCCAACTTAACCTTTTTGTAATTGTAACTCTAATCGTAAAACCAGGACATCCTGCCATAATCCTTGTGTGGACCAGCCAAGATGTCCTCACAAGACATGCTGTTTGTCAAGGGTTGGTCCACAAAAGGATAGAATGACTGACACACACACACACACACACACACACACACACACACACACACACACACACACACACACCAAGGTTGAATGATTACATAATGCAAAGAATTTTTGTCTACTCAGAATTTCAAAAAGCTTGATTTAATTTCCAGCATTTTCAACACTCACCTGGTTTCAGCATCTGCTGTCTGGCCTCAATAGGCTGTCTGAAGAGCTCTGTCAGATGCTCCTTCAGGGCAGCCACGAAGGCCTGTGTTGCCATCACTTTCTTGGAGTCCAGGCTGATTCGAGGGGTGTAAGGGTCAAAGTTTGTGGCTGGGGGCAGGTCAAACGAAGCCTGTGAGGAGAGGACCACAATGTTGCTTTCTTTGAAATAAAGTTTCATTCAAAACAGTCAAGATAAAGCAAATCTATTTCATATAGTGGGTAAAACAAAAAGTAATACTAGAATTTCAATTTGACTGGAGCAATGTGAGAAGTTGGCAGACTGCAGTGTTATGGTTGAAAATGAGCATGCATTTAAATGAACCTGCAGGGATGATCTGGACATTTCCTGTCTCTCCCTTCAGTCCTCCTGTCTCATGCACATTTGAACTGCGTGGTCACATGTGTGATTGTAGACTCAGGTTAAATCAGGTCAGTCAATGTTTTGCCTAGAATTGGCCTGGTGCCTTATTTATGACGTGGTTTTAGGATAAGACGGACTTGGCCTTCTCAAATAGGCATAAACAGTACATTAAAGGTGCGAGGAAGGAATAAATACATGAAATATATAAGCCAATTAAGCCCGCTATTGAGAGGATAATATGCGCAATATGCAGAACTAGTTTTTGCTTACTTGAAACTCAGACAGTGCAAATTAATAAAGAACTGTGCTGGTGTTTTTGAATGTTTTAGATCAGGGGTTTTCAAAGTGTGCGATAGCGAGCCTCCCTAAAGAGAACTCAAAAGCATGCCGCCCCCCCTTTACCCCCACTAATTATTATTACTATTATTATTGTTGTTGTTGTCGCTTTGTATGTTCCACACAGGCTTCAAAAAGGGTTTAAACAATAAATGTTATACACATCTTTATTTTTGTAAACATCTTAAACATGTTTGTATGTTCTTAAACATATTTTTAAAACATTTTAATCATCTTTATCTGTGTGTGTGTGGATTAATATCTTTTTTAACAGATTTTGACATCTGTATGTTTTCAGCATCTTTTTAAAACACATTTTAACATCTTTATGTTTTAACTTTTTTTTAAACACATTTTAGCATCTGTTTTTAGCATATTTTAACAGAGCTTTTGAATATCTTTTTGAATACATTCAATTTAAGGCCTCTTTGAGTTTACAATGTCGCATACTGTCGTTAGCTAGCACCTCTTTGCAGATAACACTCTGTGGCAGCGGAGCATCATCAGGACCAATACATGAAAAGCTAAACTTGAAATAATCAGGGTCATACTTCCTCCGTTTTCTGCTCGCCCCAGACTCTGTGTCCTCTCTCACTTTCACTTGATACTAAAAATCGATCAATCTTGTCTCTTGTCAGATGTTTACACTTTTTTTTCTTTTAGGGTTTATTTTTTCACTCGCCGCGCCTCCCCTGAAGCTCTCTGGCGCCCCCCAGGGGAGGCGCGCCTCACACTTTGAAAACCGCTGTTTTAGATACTTACTACAAATCACACAAGAGAGGTCTGAAGTTCCCAGTATGCTTTGTATCTTCGTACAACTGCACGCTGTTTAAAAGGACATTTTTTTTCATGTATCTTTGCCCTTTGTTTCGCCCCTTGTTGACCTTTCTGTGCAGACTGATCAGAGCCGTCTCACCTGCAGGAAGGCCAGGGTCTGGGCCTGACTCAGCTGACTGTGGATGTCTTCTTTAGCTTTGTTCATGTTATCAATGTTCTCGGTGAACTTCTTCATGAGGACCTTGAGTTTGGTCTGGCCACTCTCCAGCTCGCGCTCCACTGCAATCAGAGCTTCGCGCTCCTCTCGGTTCAACATGTCCCGCATCTGCTGATATTCAGCCGACAAAGCTTTCGCCCGGTTGGTCGCCGAATCCTAAAGGAGGATCATGTCAATCAACTCGAATCAATTGAACAGCACCTTCAAACCAACATAATGCCTTACAATACAAAAACTAAGTGTGTGAATCGATTTTATTTTTTATTCCAGCTTCTTCTTCTTCTTCTTCTTTCAAAGCACAGTTTTCACATGAATAACGCAGAGACTTACCTTGAGCTTGTCCTGCATGTCGCTCATTTGAGAAATAACCGTCTCATTCTTCATAATCTTCCCATCCAGCAAAGACAACTTGCCTCTCAGGTCGGACTACAAACAGAAACATAATATTTAATTCACACAAAGTCAGTTCAAAGTGAAGAATAGTCCATTTTGCAGAGCCATGTTTTACAGATATGGATCATTGGGTCAATAGCTAACTCTGGGATGAGTCCAACAGGTGGGTCTGTCAAATATTACATCCAAACTTTTTATCAGCAGAAGTAATTTTTTTCTTGATTTGAATGAACTGGCCCTTTAAAAATTCCCATTTGGCCAGTGAGGAGCAGGCACCTCTCGGAGGTTCCTCTGCTCCTCCGGGGACATGAAGGAGCAGCCTTTGTGGACGTGCTGGAGACACACGCTGCAGATCGGCCGGCCGTGCTGGCTGCAGAAGAACTCCATCAGCTTGTGGTGATCGGGGCAGATCCGCTCCAGCAGGTCGCCCACGGGCTCGCTCAGCTGGTGGAGGCGGAACACCGGATTGTCCCGGTGAGGCCGCAGGTGCTGCTCACAGAAGGAGGCCATGCAGGTGAGGCAGGTGCGGCTCGCCTCCGCCTCCATGCACGTGTCGCAGCGGATGACGGCCCGAGTCTCAGCCTGAGTCTCGGGCCGGCTCTCCTCCCGGATCGGCTCGCTCTTCTCGCCCTTGTTGGCCCTCATGTTGAAGGTCTTCACCACGGAGCTGAGGACCGTGTTCTTCTTCAGCTCCGGCCTGACGGCGAACAGGGTCCGACACTGAGGACAGCTGTACGAGTCCTTCCAGGTGGCCAGCAGGCAGTCCTGGCAGAAGTTGTGTCCGCAGGGGACGGTGACCGGACAGTCGAAGGTGCTGAGGCAGATGCTGCAGGTGAGCTCGTCCTCCAGGCTCAGGAGGGAAAAGTCCGCCTGCTCCAGCTCGGCCATGATGACGTCAGTCAGATGAGGCTGCGAGGGAGAAACGAAACTTAACTTGTCAAGTACACGAAAACGAAACTGAAGAGCTCGCTCGTCACAACCATAGACTGTATAAAATAGGTCACAACAAGGATTCAGTGTTAGTTAATATCGACAGCTTTCTTCAACTTTGTTAGCAAAACGGTCATGTTGAGTAAAACAGAAACAGATCTTGAGACGGGGTTTGAACATTCAGAGGTTGCCGAGCTCCGTGTTTACACTCACACGCTTCGAGTCATGGAAACATGCCAAATCACACAGTAAGAAGTTTCGGTGTATTTAGAGTAAATTGTGCACGATACCTGAAGTCTTCGATAGGCAGGAAATGGAGGATATGTCAGTCCAAGCAGAGGAAGCTTCACCTTCGCACAGCTGCAGGCTGAGCTGACCTAATGATGACTGGTCCAATATCAGGACTGACAAGGATCCTCCCTCAGTCCGCTCTCTCTCTCTCTCTCTCTCTCTCTCTCTCTCTCTCTCGCTCTCTCTCTCAATTTCAATTTAAATGAGCTTTATTGGCATGACAGCTGGTTAACAATATTGCCAAAGCTATTACAAGTTTATAAACAATGGATAATAAATGACAATAATTAAGAACAAGAACATTAGAAATATTACTATAACAACTAAAGAAACTATGTACAACTATTATAACAAATTATTAAGAACAAAAGATTAGAATTTTTAATATAACAACTATTACTAACAACTAAAGACAAAGAGAAAAATAATATAAAATAAAAGTCAGATGTTGGTGTGTAATGTGTCAGGTGTTGTGCTGGTTGTGCTCTCTCTCTCTCTCTCTCTCTCTCTCTCTCTCTCTCTCTCTCTCGTGTCTTGGTTCTGTCATCTGCCTTAGTTTCAGTCTCGGTTTTAGTTCGACCTTTTTGGTACTGTTCATGTCTTTATTCTTCCAGTCTTGTCATGTTGTAGTCTTGTCTTGTTTAAGTTCTGTCACTATTCACCTGCCATATTGTTTTCACCTCTGCTCTCTGTATTTGTCCACTCACCCCGCCTCTGCCTCACCTGTCCTACCAGACCCTCCCATCTCATCCCATCTCATCACCTGTGTTCCCAGCTGCAGTCTGTCACCCATTAGGACTCTATAAAAGCCAGTCCAGTTCTGTATGCCCTTGCCAGATTGTTTGTTGTACTTGATGTTAGTAGTGTTGCTCTTGTTCTAGTTGTACTTTGTGTTAGTTATCCCAGCCGTGGGTTTTGTTAGTTGAGATTTCTTTTGGTTTCTTTTGTGTGTGTGCATTTGAGTCCTATCCCAGTCTTTATAACAGGAGCTGCTTCCGTTACAGCACTCACACTGGTTGTACAGGTACCCACAGCTCCTGCTGGGGTACAACAACAACACCTCCACAAACCACACTCAAACACTTTAGGTTGTCATTCTTTTATTCATGAGAAAGCTTTACAAGTCAAACACATCTGGAGCGAAGATACAGTGAAAGTTGAAATGCAGAAAAATAGTTTTCACGTTCACCTCAATTGTTGCCCATAAACATCCTTTTTGAATCTGTTAATAAAATAAACCTGAAGGAAGGAAGTGGTTTCAACATGATCTCTATATATGTATTTACACAAAATTGTGTAGCTGGATATTTTCCTGCCGGGGTTCAGTTGCTGTTGATGTGTGGCTTTTCAGGATGTTGCATGTTGTTTTGCCCACTGATGTAGGCCTCACTGAGCTGTTGAATGTCCTTCATCAGACCTGCAAACTGCTCCTCCTGTTAACACAAGAAACACCACCGTCATATGTTTCCATCAGCTCGCTCATGAATGCAATTCAACTAATGTACACAGCCAATAACGGGGGTTTCTTCCTCAATACACCATCATAAATACCTTAGTATTATGAAGAAAAATGCTTTGACAAAGTGGCTGAGAATGCACCATTCGTCCCAGTGTGTCATTATTTCATATCTCACACTAATTTAACTTTGCTCATTTCCACCATTCATGTGTAACCAGCCAATACAGGCTATCCCGCCTTTGTTTGTGTTTGCATTAGGTTTAGTTAAAGTTCACATGCCATCAACATTTCTGGTTAAAGTAAAACACACACTCAAGTAATTGTTAAGTTTAGTTATTGTTTATTGATTGAGTTTTGGCGTTACCTTAGTTAATTCATTCATATCATTGTTTCTTTGTTACCTACCTTACTCACCTTGTGTTCTAGGGACAAAGGGAGGGTGGAATTTATCACTCCAACCAAGTATGACGGGTGGAGGTAAATTAAGTTTAAATGAATTATTGATATTAAAGGTTGTTTTTGGAAGTAGGGTTGTTAAGGTACATTAGCTGGTACTTTAGGAGTGCTTGAGTATGACTTTTATTTTGGAAATGACTGTGTTACTTACTTTCTTTTAGGGTAAGTACTGAGATCTACCTGTCCTGATGGAGCTGCCTAGATTGACTCCAGTCTCTCAGGAGGCTATTTAAGCAGTTGGTGTTTGACTGTTGGGGGGAATGGTCATTAGTGTAGTGGTGGGATGTTACGTTAATTTGAGTTTATAAGTTGATTTCATCAGTGTAGCTGTGTGCACATGATGCGCCGTTAATGTGAGTTCATATGAGTTGAGTTTGTTCAGTTAAGCAAAGTTGACTGTTTATTTGTTTTTTGTTTGCATGTACTTATTTTCTGTTCACGTGTAGCATAGTGCCACCTTTTTGTAAATAAACACCTCTTTATACCTGGACCAAGTCTCCTTCGCCTGCCTCCTACCCCATTTCTAGCCACTCTGGTCCCGCTCCTTAACAGATGCATTGAATCTGAACTGATGACAATACCATGACCTGATAGTTATGTCTAAATATAAAATGTACTCATTATGTATTTATAATGACTAAATTGTACTGTAAATGTATTCTAACATTAATTTATATTTTAGGACCCCAAATTAGCATTACATCATAATCAGGTGGCTCTTGCAGCATGATTCGAGTTTTTTTTGCCTGTAATATAATATATTTATCTATATAAATATCTTCCATATTATCCCCAATAATAATACCAGGGTCATGCACAATTATTTGTCCATGAGACACAGATGCAAATATCATATCATGGCTCACTTTGATGCTGCAAAACACAAGCATGCTCAGTGTTTGATAATTACTGTACAACATTTAGTGCAGTTTTGACATTTGGTTGTATAGATAAAAAACTTAAATATGTGGTGAACCATTCCTTTAAAATTATTTTACATTTGGCTTTATCTTCTCTTACCAGTACATTCATTCGCTCGGCTGCTGCAATGGCAACACTTAGCTTCCTCTCATCTTCCTCCCTCTCCTCCTCGATCACACCCAGCCTGTGACAGACATAGATAAACGAGATGCTTGCATAAACAAGGTCAGTATGCCTCAGTAACTATTTATATGTGAACATCAATTAACTTACAGCTAATTAGTAGTAACAATTAATAGACAACAACAAATGGAGTGTTCAAATTACTGTTTAACTCTACTATCTTACCTGAAGGTGGCGCTCGCGAGTTGCTCTTCTCGCATAGCCAGCAGACTCTGGAGCTTGTTGACCTCAGCCTGCAGCATTGCATTATGGTCCTGGCTTTGGATGATGAAGTCCTCCAGGCGCTTTGCCATGTCCAGCTCCCGCTCCGTCACCTGCTCTATTCCCAGACGGAGCTCTGACAGCTCCTGAGCATGCTGGGATGTGAATTACAAATTGGCAGTTTCATGAAATAATAATGAAATCATACAGCCAGTAGTATGTCACTTTTGGTGGATAGGAGATTTGACATACCCTATCCAGTAAGTTTAACTGCTCATTCTCCGTCTTCATCTCACTTGACTCCCTGTTGTGGCTGACTTTGATCCAGGGAACTGGTGCAGGCGTACGTTTGATACTGGCATTCTGAAACAAGATGAAAGATGTCACAAAGTTATACTACCTCTGTGTTATCAAATATGTCAAAATGTGTTTATTGCTAAGTTCATAAACTGCGATATTTTACAGGTTTTTATTGTAGTATTTATCTCAGTGGCATAAGTTCATGATCTACTGAGCTCGGCAGCTAAAAGAGCTGAGCTCGGTTCACAATGCTTTTTTGTACTCACAGTTTCTGGTGATGAAATTTGTGGCTGGTTGGTCTCCATCTCCTGTTCAGGGTCAGCTGTTGGCAGAGTTTCAGAACTTATCTGCCTCTTCAAGGCATGTTTTGCCTGACCGGGACGTCTGTGTGGAGCACTCTGAGTTCTAGTTACTGGCTTCCTCTCTCTCGCACTTCTCCGAGTCCTGGCATCCCTGTTGAATGAATGAATAGATGTATGTGTGCAATAAATCAAAGGATTACATTTCGAAAATCTGCGAATCATTTTAGCAGGTTAATCGTCTTGTATTTGTATAGTATATTATGTGAATGTGTATATCCTGAACGGAATAAAAACCTGCCAGTCAGTGTTCTCTACTGATAATACTAACCACATATTCATTGCAGTAAAATATCGTGAAACGTCTTCTGCACATAACATGTTCTAAATGTTTGAAGATTCCTCAGGAGAATCCTTGACTAGTACTAAAAAAGTGAGTGTTCATTCCGTGCCTAAAGAGGCATTAATTACCATTTGATCTGTTTCCAACCTCTAAGTATGATGGTGAACTTTGGGTATTGACTAAAAGAATGAGGCTGTGGACACATGTGAGCGGACATGGCGAACAGCCCAGTAACAGACACACAACTATCATACCTGTCTCGTAGGCCTTTGGAGTCCGCAGGAAGCTGCTGAAGGCATGGTTGATGTGGGCTGTACTTGCTCAGGTCCTTAGGAGGGATGTACTCTGGCTTGGCACTTGATTCAGTAACATGTCATATCACCATGTTAAAGTTGGTTATATATATCACAAATTGCTGACAAGTCAAAAATGATATACGCCTTAAACATACCTGCTAATTTGGATCCGAGGAGCTTCAGGGCCCAGGGACTCTGTTATCTGATTCAGAATCGAAGGCAGAGGGTGTAGCTTGTCAACTGTGTCCTGAGGAAGAAACAAGCTGCATGTTATGTCCCATTTAGCACACTCTTAAAGCATGTGGTCAGGAGCTTGATATCTTGTGTGGATAAGACATGCAGGCAAGTTGTACACGCAAACGTCATTCAGAATGTAGAATTGTAGAATGTAGTCAGCTGTGCCTGACTACATCTGGAGCTAGGCTGGCAGATTGAAATGAAAATATCCCAGACTAGCTCCATATTCAAATAACATATTCCTACGTCCAACTATTTCTGTAACTCTCTGAAACTGTCAATGTGACATTCTCTCTTTTTTCATTCTTTCCACAACAATTTTTCACATTGTTGTGAATGCCTTCCATGAGAGACTGTCTAAAAATGTGAATCCATGCATTTAAATGATTACTGCAAACTGCTTCTCTCTTTGATGGCTGCCTTTTTACCCCTCCTTTGAATATGGTTGTTTCTATACACACTCTTGCCTTATGACATGGTCACACAATATGTCATAAGAACTGGTTCTTTTCCAGGTCGCATCATAACCCTAAGGCCCTAAGAGTTAAGGGATAGCTGTAGTCACACCAAAAACAATTGCGGTATTTCCTGTGCGTGTGAATCTGCATTGACCCACAGACACTGGAAACTACAGCTTATTCGCTATGCTTAACATTCTACTGGTCCAATCACACACAAGCTTAAAGTTCACATACACACACATGATAAAATCTTGTGAGAGTTACACAAACCTTTAGAAGTAGCTACTAAACTGGACTCACTAGTTTACTGTCCTACCTGATCCCTCTGATAGATGATGTCTACCAGCAGGCCATGCAGCACAGCCAAGCGCAGAGGCAGGTCCACGTAACCGTCGAAGGAAGTCATTGGGATTTCGGTGTCTGAATTAGACACTGTTTGTAGAAAGTCCCTCATTCCATCCCAGTGCTGCTGCAGGAATTCATTCATGAAGAGCATGTATTCCTCTTTCTCTCCAAACCTGAACCAGGACAAGAGTTCATTTACTTAAGCCAGTTGAGGTAAATTAAGAAAATATTGTTATTCTCATTTCTAGTGCAAAAGATGTTTTGCTCAGGTATAAATGCACAAATAAATGCAAAAGCAGATGCCACAGAGAGCACTCACAGGGTGAAGTTGGCCAGGTTTTGGATGACTTTGGCCGTTAAGGTGAGGGTACGCAGGGTGTTTGGCTCTGGATAAGGCTGCGTCAGACCAAAAAGAGAAGGACTGAGGACAGCAGGACATAAGAAACGAAGGAAGAGGGAAGCAGAGATGAGACGCTGGCCAATCTCCGGTCGGCCCTGGTCTTCACACAGCTCCACCCAGCTGGAGAAGATCTTGTGTAACTCCTCAGGAAAGGGTCTGAAGGCAAGAAACATGTCAAACATCAACTCTGTGAACGTGAGTTTTTCATCAGCTCAAATACTACAACTGACCGAAACTTTTAACTTTTAACTTTTATGACTTCTCCTCTCTCACCCATGGAGTTTAATAATCTTCTGCACCACCTCCTCGCAGACTTCCTTCAAGTGCTTCTGGTTGTTTGACAGTTCAGAGGCGGAGCATTTACGAGGGTCAACTTCACAGTTCTCCACAGAGGCGTAGAGCTGAGTGATAAAGTCCCCTGCAGTGACAAGAAAGCACAGAGTTCAGTGAAAACAAAGCACCAACCAATACCATTTTCAAGAAGCCAACTCAACCACTGAACTGCTGTACCTAGTGTGTCAATGAGGTACTTCTGGCCAACCAGCTTCATATAATCATCTATGGCTTTGGTGGCCAGTGTGTTCTCTCTGAAGATCAGTGCCTCCTTCTCTCCAAGACGCTCCACCTCTGCACTGCCCAAGTCAATGAGGAACTCCTACAGCATACATATTCAATCAAGAAAACATACAGTATGTCTGGTTATTCTTTTTGTTGCATTTTTAAATGAAATTATCTTTGAGTTGTATTTTCCCATTGTGGGATTTCAAAACTATGATTGAGTTAACATATATGCATTATCTGTGAGTCTCCACCTTGGCTTTGCCAATGCTCTGCAGTACATGGACGAGAGCTCCTGCCAGCTCTTCCTTCTCCTTCACATTCAGAAGTGGCTCCAGGCCTCTGCACATTTCCACATAATCCACCGTCACATACTCAGCAAACTCTTTGTATTTTTCCATGGGCAACACCTGCAAATTCTGGAAACGGGCCTTGATGCGGAGTGAAGCCTGTGGCCCCAGCTGCTCTTTGTTCCCTGCTGTGCCTGAGGCCTTGAATGGAGTGATGGGATACCACTTCTCCTGATAGGTCCTCCCTCTGATCTCATCTAGAGGTATGGCCACGCTGCCCAGTGGGTGAAGGCTGGACTCGTCTCGGGAATGACGCTTTTTCTTGGGGTCTTCTTCACGGAAGAGGTGCAGGGTGATTTGAGAGACACAAGGCAGGTTGTCTAGCTCGAAGAATTCACCCCAGAACAACTGACACCCTCCGGTCACACCTCCACTGGCCCCGAGGCCTCCTGAAGATCCAGTGGAGCTGTCCCCTGCCAGGCTAGAGCGGTTTGATGGCTTGCCAACAGCTCGGCTGCTGGTGCGGGCGAACAGGGTCCCATCCAGGTGTACCTCACAGTAATACCTCCGCTTGGGTTGAAGATCCTTAGCTTCATTTACCCACAGACTCAAGGAGTTCTCTGTGCGCTCGATGTTATCCTGTGAACAATAATGCTTTTAGGTCTTTTTATTGACGTTTTGATTTTGCATTTGACACATTTTTTTGGAGCAAATGGCTAATGGCTTACCTTATTGGGCTGGGCAGCCCGTCTCAGGTCTTCAATCCAGCGGTCACGTTCGGCGGCTGAGGAGCAGCCAAAGCAGTGAGTGTTCTCTGAGTTTATCACCTATGAGTGCATTGAAACCAAGGGGATCGTGTTAGCCTTACTGGGATAGGATGTTTCTTTTTTTGATACAATGGAGGGCACTGGATGATGCTCCTTAAGACAGAGCCAGAATGCACAGGTCAAAGTATACCTCAAAGCAGTACTTCTCCCCCAAAATGGAGCTGTGGACTGGCCTGATGACAGTGCTGGTGTCTGCACTCAGATCTAGACTCCCCACTATACCGACTGGAATCGACACAGACTCCCGAGAACCATAATGCCTTAGATATAAACAGAGTAGAAAAAGTCAGCCAAAATGGAAATGATAAAAATGTTAAATATCAAATACCATGATTTTCAAAGTGTCATAAAATTACTTTAACTTTTTACTATTCATTGTTACACCAATGGGACACTGGCATATGTAGAATTTTCACAGACTATTGGTTGTATGAAAGGTTACATAACTACAAGTATCAGAGGTCAAAGGTCAAAGTGTGTTTTGTCATGTGCACAGTTAAAAGAAACAAGTTTCCCTGTACAATGAAATTCTTCCTTTGCATTCCACAATGAACGCCGTTTTGAAAAAAATAAAAATAGAAATGACAAAAGAATAGAGAATAAAATCAGAATTAAAAAGATATGTACAGGATATTTACAATAACATCAATGTGCAAAAAAAGTGCCAGTGCAAAAAAAAAAAACATGGATGTGCAAATATTGGATCATAATGCAATGGCAATACTATACAGTATGGATACAGAGATGATGAATATGACTGTAAATGAATGTAGTAGTAACTGCATCAACAGTAATGCGATAGAAAAAGATTTTACAATACAAATACAGCCTCAGATGATGAACATGAATATGAATATAAATATGAATAGAAGATGAAATACTGCATCAACATCAACAGTAGTGAAAATATGTCATTGTGCGTGGGCTGGGATGGGGTGGGGTGATACGTGTGGTTGAGGTAGTTACGGTGGGGGCAGGGGCAGCGGGTCTTACAACAGTATCCATCAAACAAACATCCATGTCCTCCCTAATGAATTTGTCTAGTACTTTGGTTTATGATAAAATAATTCTTACAAAACTGATGACATGACAGTCATCCTTGGTTTTACTTTGTTTTTTTTTTGTTTGCTAACTAGCAAATGGTGAGCATAGTGTACATGACACCTGTAAATCATCATCTGTTGACATTGTGAACATGTTAGCATGCTGATGTTAACATTAAGATCTTCCCTTAAATTTTATTTAGGTTATTGCCATGGTAACCCAATATTGATGTAAACAACCATAAATTAAAACTTAATCTGACGTTCTGGAGTACAGAGTCAGCACAACAAAAAATGTTTGAATGTCTAATTACTTATGGATTTCACTGTCTTTGCCTTCATGAACATTATAGTGAACTTTACCTGCTTCCTTTGTGTAACCCTGGAGGGTTCATTTGGGTGGTGCTATTCCTCTTGGTCCTGTTCTCGAGACGTCGCTTGATCAGTGCCTGAGGGTGAGGAAGGCAAGCATGGTGTATGAGAGCAAATATGTCAACAGGAAATGCAGGGCTGGCAAAAAGATTATTATCTCTGTTGTGTAAAATACTCACCCTCACACCGCCATCTTGGTTCTTAGGACGAGGACCACCCGGCATGTGGTCGGGGCTACATTCTAAATATAAGGGAAAAATTCAGCACTTGATAATGATTTGCAGATTTCATTTTTCTGTCACTGTTTTTCTGTATTTTAAGACACCTAGTTAATGGCAATTGTATACATAAAAATATGATTTCTTTCCCTTTATTATTTGCACTCAATACTTTGTATGTTTCTGTTACCGATTTCAGATTTGTTCACAGCCATCAAATATCCAATTTAAATGTATGATCGGCACAAAACTGCCAGTCAAAATTCTGTCTCGTCATCGCTCCAAACCCCAGCTACCACTCATTTCTGCATTTTCACTGAAGAAAGAATAAACCAATGCATTCTCACTATTGAACCCCATTGAAGGATTTGCAGAGGATGAAATTAGAAAAATTACATTCTGATGATTTCCCCTGACTTTTTGACTTTCCCCCTTCAGTTTTAAGGGAACAATATACATATACAAAAATATACAACACAGAGCATTGTCAGAAAGGCTTTCTCTCTTTTTTGCTTACCCAAAGTCCCACCACAAACAATCCAGCGTCTAAATCCCATCATTTAGTCCACAGGTGTGCCACAGCCTTGTTACTTCTCTTTCTGTCCCTTTAAGATTTGCCCTCCTGTCTTCATTAACATATGCTGATGATGACACGGTGCCAACTATCCACAATCAATAGGGTATCAGTCACTTCCACAGCGTAGCTTCAGAGCTTCTTCAAAGCACAACACCAGGGTTGGAACTGGAAGCAGTTACTGACAATGCCCTCTCTCTCTCTTTCTACGAGCTTTCATGAAGAGCGCAAGAACACCCAGACACGATGTTATCTTCCCCAAAAAACGTAGAGGAAGCACTTTGACATTCACTCGCACGCATAAACATTCAGCCATTTCCTCTGCGACTGTCTGCAGAATCATGCTTGCGTTGCTGTGATGCCAGAAGCTGTTGTGCTGCTCGTACTTGTCCAAATTCATGACGGTTTTGTTTAATGTTGACTGCATTTCAAAATACACGATTCTTTATTTTGCTTAATTTATACATATATGCTTGTGTGTGTGTATTAACCTGTGTCGATATCCACGAGGTTCTGCATGCTGCTGTTGGACAGGCAACTGCTGACACGGTTTCGAGTCCACATCATTGGCTGAGAAAGACACGCACAGACACACAGACACACACAGACACACACACACACACACACACACACACACACACACACACATTTGGTGATTCTATTAAAATGAAATAAGTCGGAATTTGTGTAACTGTTTGTGGTCTTTTCAGTGGAAGTGTTACGCATTCACTTTCGTAGTTTTTCACATCTGCACTGTCTCTGCAGGTGTAGTAGACTTTATTGTTAACCACGTGAGTTGGTGATCGGTGTGTGTGTGCGTGTTGATACCTCTTCCTCTGGAGAAATGAGAATTTGTCCTTCTTCAAGCATACAGTTGCTGATGTCCCATAGGGGGACCTCCTGAGGCGGGACCCACTGCAGTCTTGGGAGGCTGCAGCTGGTGGGCACAGCTGATGCCGGTTCATCTGTTACACAAGCCAACATATGCATACACACATTGATATTCATCACAGCAGAGCTCAGAGAGAGTCGACACTGTTGCACTGTCTATCCACAATCAAATTATAGAAACATCATTATATCAGAAATTACATTAGAATCATATTAGAAATATAATTTCCACCCACTCTGGAGAACAGACTCTATGCTTGAATGAATATAGCAGGAACATAATTGCAGGCACATGCTAACCCTTGTTTGTTAATGAGTTTTGATAATTATGGCATGATGGCACTTATCTCCCACAGCACTTGGCCACTCCTATTTGTGGATTTGCTGGAGCTACTGATGCTATCGCTCTCTTTTCATGACACACCAGAATGAACTGCGCACATCCTGTGGTTTCTCTGTAGCTTTCTTTCAGCTCGTATTTGCATGGTACTTTAGGTTTAAAGTTTCTCCTTCATAATAAGCTTAACTGAAAAGACATTTTACATGTTTTGATAAAGTATTGGTAGTAACAATAATGTATAGATTGAAAATAAATAAGTGCAAGTAGTAATGAAATGATGGCTATGATTAATGGAGTTTTTCTAGTTATCTGTTAGTCAAAATAGTTAAAAGGAAAGATAAAGAGCGGATGATGGGGAGCAACATTTGATAAAGTGAATGAGATTTTCACCTTGTTTATCTATTTTTAGAATCCAGATAAAGTTCCTTGTGCAGTTGGATGATTGTTACTCAGTCTGTGTTACAGGTGCTTCTCTCTGTTTCTGTGGTCTGGTAGCCACAGTATAGCATCAGCTGAGGCCCAAATATAGATTATATAATATATATAAAATATATTGTTAACTTTGGCTTGGTTCAGTTCTGTTCTGAAAGTTGCCCGAATGTTGTCACTATAACGAAAGGTCAGCCAGCCTTAGTAACAGCTGGACGAGAGTGCTCCTTTTTGTTTCCAGCTGCAGTCGAGGTTTTGCAATATGCCAGGAATGTTGCTTAAATAAGGCTCTAAATTTTGGTCACTTTTATGGCTACTTCAAAGTTAAGAATATTGACCTAAGTCAGCCTTGAATTCATGTCTTCTTCTTTGTACACATTTGAACCCAGTGTGTAGGGATTTATTTGGATTTCTTCTTTTGTAATAAGTGGCCACCTCGGTACCATGCAGTGAAGTTGGAAGAAGAATTCATTAGATTGGCCATGTTCTCAGAATTTCACAAATAGGTCTGTCTCGCTTTAGCTTTTAGTTCCTTCTCAGCAGAGCGGAAGTATCCTGTGGGAGTGGTTTGTATAGGTATCGGTTTGTTGTTCTACACTTACATTTGCATTTAATTTCTGGAAATTCTCAATTTTAACTTTTTTGGGTACATGATGGTTTGGATCTATGTTGATTAAGACTGACTGATGACTGATTAAGAAGGTCTCAATTCTGCTTTTCAGTCTTTTTCAGTGGACGAGAGAATGGCCAGATCATCTGCATATAACAGACACTTGATACTTGTTGATTCTGTAGTTCCACTAATGGTCATTTAGATACATTTGAAAAGGGTAGGGCAAGGTTTACACTGCTTACCCTGCTTAGTGCCTCTTGTTCACACATTGACACAAAACCCAAACAGCAAACTGATGCAAATTGTCATACTTAGGTATTGATTAAATATATTATTAACTTCTCCCTATACCACTCACCACTAGTTAAGAAATAATCTTTTCACTACACTATTATTTTATTCATAGTTCAATAAAACATGTATTTAATTGTCTTTATTTTGATGGTTATATTTACATTTTGTAATTTTTACAGTACAAGGTAGTGTGTTAGAGTGAAAATAATATGTTGAAGTCCATGTGTCTGTAGTGACTTGTTAAGATGTCTGCACAGTCATGCACAGATTTGTGGTCATGTGTGATCACACCTACACTCCAATCTAAGCCTCCAGAAGTCAAACTAAATGAACTTTATGAAATTTGAATGAACATATTCTGCTGGTAAATGTTGTTTAAGACACCATCATGAATACAAGAATTGTTTGTCAAACTGTAATATCAGTTATCCAGTAATGTCTGGTCATTTTAAAATTTCCTTTACTTAGCGCCTGCTCTTTTAAAAAAAGCGATCTTCTAAACACAATTCCATTTATCTTCACTTTGAACATACACCACAAAGTGAATAATTTGCACTGATGAATATGGCACTAGATGCTGGAAAAACTACAATAGTAATACAGCCATATTCCTCATGTAACCACTTTTCTACGTGAAAACAAAATCTTAGCTTTATATTTTCAACATGTTAATTTACTGTAAAATATTTACATTTTACTGTCATTTGACATGTTTAAAATACCAAGATTTTTTTATACTAACTACTGTGCTAATATCATGATGTTGGCAGACAGACAATAGAAGCTAATGATGTTTGAGCGTCCATGCACTTTCAGATTATGTGGCCTTACCTGACAGTAAATTCGGGGTGCTGCTCCGACTCTGCAACTTGGGCCTCTTGAGCTTCTGGGACACAGTCCTCAGGTACCTTTTTAATAGTGCCCCTCCGCCTCCTCTCTGTGCAGGGTCTGTAGGGGAGAGCCCTGAGGCCTCTGCAGCCGCTGATGATGAAGCAGCGTGAGCGGAGCTGGCAGAGCTGGAGGAAGGGGACAGGGCGGCGAACAGTGATCCAGGAGGCTCGGACAGGGCCCTTCTGAAGGGGTTCTTTCTGTTACTTTTATCCAGCTTGGCTCCCTCTCCACCTTTCCCGTTGGATGAATTCTTGTCTCCAGTGTCTTCGCTCAGGGCCTTGCGCCAGTTTTGCATCTTGCTCCATTTGTTGGTAGAGGCTTTCTGAAACTTATCGGTCGTCGATGTGGAAGAAGCTGCTCCTCCTTCTCCTTCTTCTTTCACCTCATCCAGCGTTCCCTTGGAGCCGGTGTGCCACTTGTACGTGTTGAGGGGGTCACTGGTCTCAGATGTTTGTCCTTGAGAAGGCTCCACTGGAGACTCCTTCTCCNTCATGCTGAAGTGTGAACTACAGCCAGCGCCCAATTGTTGGCTATTTATTTATTAATTAAAACACGTCGTATGTTTTTACGGTACCCCGGAGGTGTCAGGTTGCATACTATTTTATTAAGGCGAGGGCACGCCTTCTATAGTGTGGGTGCGCGTTAATAAAGCGTTCCCTCTGCGCTATGTTATAGTGAGGGACCGGGATAAATAAAGCGCTCCCTCCACGCTATGTTATAGTGAGGGACCGGGATAAATAAAGCGCTCCCTCGCTATATCATAGTGAGATGCCTCTGGGGCTCTGTATACCTCCGGGGCTCCGTTTTCTAACTAGTACATCAATGCGATTTTAATAGACACTCTCACACTCAGTTTTGAAGTGAATCCAGTTATGAGCATGCGCGTTGGCAGATAAGCTGCTTCACTGACAGCTTTTTTGCCATTCAAAATGCTCATGTATAGTAAACGCAGCCTCAATATCGCAGTGCGCATGCGCGAAACAAGCTGTCAGTTTTCCAGCTATTCGCAAACAAAGCAGGATAGATAAGGCAGGAATTTCAGACCAAAACACTAGAACTAAGGTATTGCTTTATAGAACACACTGACAGATGAATATTTTCAATTATTTTATTGAAGGGCTTGGGCATGCACTGCATTTATAGCTTATTATGACCGCTCGCCCCTGCTTCAAAGTAATCTTCAAATGATTATCCAAGAGCCATTGTGCAAATATTCATACAAACATGTATAATTTTTAAAGAATTAGTTGTATAAGGATGATACAAGTTAAGTTTTTGTCCTGTTTTATTGCATCCCTCTGGTGGCTGTATTTTGGTATTGATAATCATATTGAAAATGTGCATTGGCTGTAGAGCAGCAACGATTAGTTGAAAAGTTGATTTATGAGCAGAAATTTAATCAGTTCAATTAATCAGTTTAATCAGTAATTACTTTGATGATGGAATAATCTTTTTAGTCGTTAGTTGTTAAATCATTTAGTCATTGCAAAAAGGATGGTTCTAGCTTCTTAATTGTGAGAACTTAACTGTGAGATGCTTTTAGATAGATTGGATATATTGTCTCAGATTTGATATTTCACTTTATGAGCTGTAAAATATCTCTTTAGTTTTACAGGTATTAAATTACAAGTGCTATATGAATTAAACTCTTGAACCGATGAAGGCACCAGATAAAAAGACAGGGGATCATCAAAGTTATTACAATTCATTTCACGAATCCATCTTACAAATGTGTATATTTCACTGAATAAGTAGAAAATGTAACCTGCTAGTGGCTCTAGTGGCTCTAAAACCAGGGGATCACCAAAGGCAATAGGATTTATCTTGTGGGACCATCAATGTCTGGGCAACATTGTCTGGAACAAAGTGGTGGACCGACTAGCACGTCATCCATATAGACAAAACAGATAAGGTGGACTTAAGGTGATTATTTGATGATGAGAAAACTAACACACATGAAAATGAATTAGGTGGATAGTTGCACTTGCCCTGAAAGCCTCAGTACGCAGAATAATGTAAGCTCAGCTTTGCTATCATAGTGAAGAAGGTGAGGCCTCTCAGCTGTAAAGAAAAGTAGAATGCATTTTGTGTTGGATAATAGAAAGTACAGTTAGGTATAATGTGATGTGGTGTTCTTTTGCTGTGGGGAGAAAAATATCAATAAAGATTTGTGTTAACTTTTGTGCCAGATTGCAATTCATTGTAACAACAGCTATTGGCCACTAGATGGCACAGCACATCCATTTAAGTTTCAAATAATACAGTACATCATTTCTTTTTCCACACAAACATGTTTTCTGTTGTCTGCTCATGTGTCATTGGTCCTGTGGGCCATATCACCATTTTCCATAGAGGCTATTGTCATATATTTCAGTAAGAGCAGATTACTTGATCAAATTCTGCACAGCTAATTTGACAAAATATTTAAGTATCGGGATAGTTTTTGTTCTCTGAATGACTCTTATTAAGAAATACACATACATTTATCCACCTGTATTTGTAAGTGGTACATGAAAAGGTATGTATACTTCTGAAAGCCTCTCCGTTGGACCTTGAACACTCATATGTTCAACACCCAAGCACACCAAGGACAAGACTTCCAGAAGGAGAAATGGCAGTCAAAAAGGTTATACATGCTTCAATTGATGATAAATTAAAGAAACATTTCTGGCTTTTTGCCTTTGTCTGACTGTTGAGAGTGCAGGCGGTAAAGGAAAGAGAAATACAAGGAAAGGAGGATGATAGTGTGAGGAAAGAATCCGATGCTGTACATGAACCTGGGATATTACACTAACATATTATGTACACTCCGCTAAATGATGCATATGGTCTGTTTTCATTCCCAAATGATCAAATTTTCTCTTGCTGAACCACTGAACAACACACAAAATGATGACCTTTTGACCTTGATTTAATCTGAGTGATATTCACGGACACATCCTGTTTTCATGGTCGGGGTATGAATGGTGTATCACTTTGTTAGATTGTAATCACAATGGATCACATTCTTCATAAACAGATTGTCCTGCCAGACATTATGTAGCCATACAGTAATTTTTAAAAATATAATTGCTGCTTTAATGTTTGGTGTGGTGGCAGACCTTGATGAAAGCTGCACAAACACAACTAGCCTGCCCTTTGAAACACAATCTCCTTAATGCTATCACACACTGCCATCGCTGCTAAACCTCTTACATAATTAGGATGTGAGTGTATTTAACTCCGAGAACTAAACAGAAGCTTATAGGTCACAGCAAAGTCCAGACATATTTATGTAACAACAAAAGAAGGAAGCACTCACTTATGAGGTAATTTCTCAACAGTTGTTTCAGTCGAAAGAATTTGTACATAAAAACATAACATGAGTACTTTGATATTTGATTGTTAACAGATGCATGGGTTTGTGGTTTTCACTTGATTTGAGTTTTGTTGTTTCATTTTGAGTCAGGTAACCTGTTTAAAGTTTTACAACAGCAGCAGTCTTGTGTTTCAGGTGTGTAAATTCACTCATACATAGGATCAGCATTGCTTACAAAGCTCGTTTTACATGTCAGTAATCCAGTAACGATCAGATTACAACAACCGGCATTGATTACTTATGGCCTAAAATGGTTTACACAAGGTATTTAGGGGATTGACGGCTTGTCAGGGACACACACTTTTGAGGGCAGATGAAACCAAAGACACTCCTCAGGGGAAGACACACCACCTTCTATCGTGTTGAACTGGTCAAAGAAAAGAGAGCGGTGTGTCTTTGGTGTCCCCCATTGCTTTATAGTATCTTATCAGAAATTAAACCTCAAATAAAAGACCTGTACAAATAACCATGTGTTGAATAAAAGATTATGATTATGATAACAGATTACACAGATTTAATAACTAAAGGTCAGTTTACAAGGAGACAGGAAGGTACAGTGTTACGGTGGAGGTGGTGAGTAGTTTGATTGCACAATGAAAATTGTGGTCGTCTACCTTTTTGGATACTAGGAGCTCAAATTTAAGACGTCCTGCTCAAATCCACAATTGTCAACCTGAGCATGGCAATAGTGTGAGAATCGTGAATGTCTCTTCCAAATTTTATGCTTATCCATCTTGCAAATGTGTATATATATTTCACCGGATAAGTAGAAAATTTAACCTGGCACTAAATGATCTATCTGATGCTTCTGTCTCTTATGAGTCAATTTGATCAAAGTGCCATTCTGAATCACTGGAATGTCCCTTTAAGTCCACTTCAAATGTCACCTACTGTTCATGCTCAAACCTGTATATGTCAGTCTTCTGGTGAATGTGTAAATCTGTGTTCTTAGACAGACAGCAAGATGGATAGAAAACATTCATTAAATCCCACTGGAAACATATTCATCTGGTGATAATCTCTAAAGACATTCATTGACATTCATACTTGAGGGCTACACATTACTTTGCCCTGATCACTTGCTTTGCTCTGTCCTCTGGTGTTTGTCCTTCACTTGAACAGATGTGGTCGGACAGAGGATTTTGATGAACACGACACTGCGCCGCTGTGAGAGGTGGAAAAAAACTGAGCTCAGAAAAAGGGGGAGGAGCGACGGCATCCCAGGCATGACTGGCAGAGGAGGAGAGGACAGAGAGAGGGACACTGTCCTCCTGTGTCGACACTTCGTCTGCCTGATTTATCAGTGGGCCGATCAGGATATTTAGTTTATCGTTCTTCCAGCTCTGCCTGTGAGGAGGACTCGTCCCGCGGTTAGCTTGTTAGCTACTCACTCCGGCTACATGGCTAGCTAGCACAACAAAGCTAACTAGCGTCTGCTTTCAGCTCCGGACCCGGCGAAGTGAGGAGCCGAGGAGGGGAATGGCAAGAGTTTACTCGGATAGCCCTTTGGGAAGAAACAACGACTAACCAGACTAAAGCAACTCAGATTTATTTAGTTCTCCTAATTCACGGTAAGCACTACTTGTGAAATGTGTGTCATTTACTTAACAGCGATTTGTAAAGTTAGCGCTAGCTTGCAGGCTAGTCTCAATTAGCCAGTGTAAGCTAACGTTAACAAGTCGGCGTGGCAAGTGTTGTCAACCGCTACCAGGGTGGCTGTGTTAAAATTACGGTATCTGTTTTACATTGTCATTTTTAACCGGAAACATAGCACTTTAAAGTAAAATATATTTCATTTTCCCAGACGTGGTCCCGTTAAAACTGTGAGACGTTACAGTCGTTACTGAAGGCAGCTCAGAGAAAACCAGATCAAGTGACATGAACACTTAACACGTCCAGGAATAGTCTGAGAAAACTATCCACCCAAACAGAAGTTACATGCATAAAGGTTTGATGGTGATCAGATTGGATGCCTGATTAACAGATGCCAGTCAATCAGACATGATCATGCTCGACAGAGGCAAACCCAGGTGGAGGAATAGTGTCTTTGAAAGTTTGTCACCTGACGTTTCTTACAGAAACCCACAGCTGTTACTAACATAACTGTCTTGTTTCGACCTGTCTCTCATGTTGCTGACAGATCCTGAAGCATGACGGTAATCATGTGTTGCAGTAGTAAATGTTAGATAGGTGTGTGTTGTTTAGAGGGGAAGACCTGTTTGCGCCCTGTCTGTCTTAGCCCGGTTATTATTAGTGTGCCTGGCCTGATCCCTCCTGTAAGTAGTGCTGAGAGGTTAGCTCACACCCCTCCTTGTAGCCATATTCCAATCAGTGCATAGCAGGCGTTACAGACATGCATCAGCATGCTGAGTAAAGATGGAACATAAAGTTCAAGTCCCACTTTGCACTTCTTTTAAATTGCCTGCAGTGAGTGATCCTTGTCCCTACACCACATTCAGTTTGATTTTCATTAAAACACCAGCCAATAATGCTCAAGTGATTAGAAGGTTTCCTCTTATTCACATATGTTTATTCTGTCCCATTCTATTCAAGACTAAAATACTCCTCATCATATGGAATGCAGTGTTTACATTGTAAAGACCAAGCAGCTCCTGCCCTTTTTTTCAGTCATTATGCAATGTTGTGTGTAGCTGTGACCTGAGCTTCTGCAGAGAGACACTAGATGGACTTGGCTTAGTTCTATCCCCAGGTAGTTTGCAGTAAAAAGCCATTGCAGTGGTACTGTGTCTGTTTGATAAACGAGCGGGAAATGCTGCATCCATTGATCAGAGAGCTCCTCGGTCATGGCTCAGGAGAGTTCCCCTTCTGCAGCCCATCACTATACAGGGTTTGCTAGTTTGTAGGGCTGCTTGCCAACATAGAAACACACACACACACACACACACACACACACACACTCCCAAGCACCTGGCATCATTCAAGCAGTAAGCCAAAACACACCTTTGCTTAATTACACGCTGAGTCTCCTGTTGTAGGGCCAGATGCAGCTACAATGCTGTCATTTTGGCACCCAGGCCCATATCTCAGCTCTCCTCCCCTTCACAAATACCTGTGATTACAGAGTGTTCTTTCTTTTCTGATTTATTCTTTTTTCTGTTCAGGTTGTTGGTGTTACTGTAATCCCCACCATGGTGCAGAAGTATCAGTCACCTGTGCGGGTGTACAAGCATCCCTTTGAGCTGGTGATGGCGGTAAGTGTCTTTACCTGTACTCGCAGTCAAACCTCTGCCCGCATTAATATTGCATCCCATAGAGGCAGAATTATGTAATGCTGCTGGGTCGGCGCTTCAGAGGTCACCCTCGGAAAGTAGTCATTGACTTACACACCTTGCCATGATTGGCTCACAGATTCAGAGTGCTGCTACTGAAGGCAAACTGAAGTGCACGCAGTTTACTTCATGTTCCTACATTACCATTCTCTTGTCCATGGCTGTTTGCGTGGAGTGTTTACCATCATTGTTGTGTTAGTAATCTGCAGGACCTACTGCAACACTATTATGAGAGCGGCTTCTGATTAGCAGTGACAGTATAAACCTGTAGAAATCTTTCTAGTTGAAATATGAAAAACAAGAAAACCAGCACAGCAAATGATTAGCAGCAGCCTAAAAGAGGTCAGCTATTAACTATCTAGAATGATAGCTGTGTAATTTCAGAGGTTATACCCTCGTGACACCCACCACACGCACTCTGTCTCAGGTCATGTGGGCCGCTGAAATTACCTACTCCATCTAGCTGTGTGTCATCTCAAGGTTCATTGTTCACTGAGGTTGAAATCATTGCGCTGTACATCTGCAAACTCAGCAGCTGAATATACAACACGACTGTGCTCTTATGTCAAACAGAGGTTCCACCACAGACTTAGTGGTGGTAGACCATTTGCAGTGTAAAAAATTCAGTGCCTTGCATTGCTTTTAGCAACTGCCGTGCTGTATGTTTTCGTTCACTTTCAAGCATGAGTGCCTCCGATGAGTGCAGAGAGACACTGTAGGATTGTATGCCCCTCTCCTTTCTTTTTGCTCTTTTTCAAATGGCCTCAGCAGCGTTCCTAGTGCCATCCATGATTTTTCCTACATTTTTGGAACTCATGTTAATTTCCCCTTGTCTGTGTGTAGTTTTCCATTTGAAGCTGTTCATCAGTCTTTACCCCATTGCTTAAAAATAGGGGATGGGTGGAAGGTTGGATTGCTAAATGGTCCAGCAACTGATTGAGTCCCTGTAATGTCGTGTCTCTTCCTATACTGTACTTTCATGACAACACTGGGTGTGAAAGGTGATGAGAGAATAGATTTTAATATATTTTCCAACCTGTGTATCTTTTTTTAGGTGCAATCTAGTCTTTTGAAATACAGTGTAAAGTAAATTAAGAAAGCTACACCATAATACACTACACTAATCAAATACTGGATGGATAGTAGATGGATGGTTTACTCAGCAATGTTTTGACCTCAGCTGCTGTTTGTCAGTAATGTGTTGTTGATGCACATCTGCAGAGTCCTGGCCTGATTATACAACCGTCAATTTCAGCCAGTCTAACTAGTCAAAGACGCTTTATTGCTGTACTGATAATTTCAGCAATGCATGATTATTCCTGCTGTACACATTTAAATTACCTCTGATCGCAAGGAAATGAGTTGGGAATGACTTCCTTTTTAACAGCCTGTCATGTGTTGAAATGCAGCTCCAGACAGGTGCCTTTTTCTTTAAATGGAAATAAGCTTTCTACACCCGGCAAGAAATAGGATGCAGAAAGACTAAATCTCTTTAGCACAGGATGGATTGAGCAGTGGGCCAACAGATGGCTATAAATAGAGGGCTGGTACCTACACCTGGGTCTACACATGCAGCTGATGGGGAGAAAAGTGATAATAGCAAAGCAGACTTACATGATTTGTAAGCTGGAGATGACCCACCTCAAAGGCTTTTTGTAGATGAGACAGCTACTTTTGAAAAACTAGTGGAGTAGCCATGGGTGTTTCTTTAAAGTAGGACAGCAACGGGTAATGTATATGTTAAAAGTTGAATACAGAAAAAATGTTTGCTTTATGTTGTATAATATAGTGGTCAAGACACAAGCAATGTGGTCAGAATCTGTAGTGACTTGTAAAAACACGTTGACTTAATAAGTGGCTAAAATGTACATTTCAGTCCGTTTGAAGCAGAGTTTGGTGCATTTGGATTATTTTCCCTTCTTGTGACTTTTCTCTGCAGTGAGTATTTTTGCAGACACTGCAGAGCAGACTTAATGGTGCGTCACAACACTTGCTGGCTCTTTTTATTGAAAAGCCAGTGAAATCTCAACCCTCTCACTTCCTCTGTAGCAGGTCTGTCACCATTGCAGTATAGTAGTGTAACAACATCCTGCACTTGTGGGAAACCGTAAGGAAGCATTGATTGTATTGTTTATCAACTGCGTTAACAAGAATCAGCTTCTTCATACCAAGACTGCTTGCTTTCACTTGCAGTGTGTATAATGTGTACATATTGTTCCGACAGACTGAGGCATTATGCAGAGTAGTTCCAAATAATGTGCACATTACTATATTGGGCCATAGCTTAGTTCAACCTTGTTATTCCTCCCCCTAGTTCCTCTGCCAGAGGCTTTTGAAATATTTGCCAGTGACTGCTTCTCCCTTTCGTCTGTTGGGGGATTATATTTGACATTTTGCTTTAAGGAATTTGGTGTTCTCTCTCCACTTGACTCTGTTGTTTGGATACTGTCAGTTCTTTGAAAAACCCTTTTACTCTTCTGAGGGTAAAAACCAAGTCTCGACATTCCTCTGTTAAAGCCTTTAAATGCATTCTCTTAGTCGAGATGAAATACAGCCTCTCTTCACGTGGCCTTAAGGAGCCACTCAGCCCACTGACAGGTGCTATCAAAGTATTTCAACCTCTGGCCAACACTGCTGTGGCTTGAATATACTGTTGCATAAGTCAGGCCTGGATCTCAGATGCCCCTCAGCTGTTTTTGTTCTGCAGTGATTACGGTACCCTGCTTTGAACATGGTATTTTCAGTATTGCCAGTGTTGACAGCTTTTGGCAGATTTGACACTCTTCTCACAACCACGACAGTTAAAAGTCCAATCTGATGGTTTTACAATCTGTATTTTTAACAGCAAGGAAATACATTGAAAACTAAGCATCAGCACCCTTGTATCACTGTTTGTTGTCACTCTACTTGTTTCGAGTTTTGCTTGTGGGTATTGTGAAACGCTTTAAGATAGCAACAGTGATTAAGGCCTATACAATTTAACTTGACAGGACTAGGCTTGACACTTAATTAAAAATTCCATTGTAATGACACCTGATGTTGAAAACTGCATATCTCTTAAGGAGACTATTTGCATATTTATAGATTGGCACATACTAAATGAAGCCTAAGGTGTAAAGTTGCATCGAGGGCATTTTTTTTCATGGAAAAAATATATAATTTTGATGAACAGAGAAGAGGTTTTAGGGGTTTAATCAAGACCAGCCAACTTTTTGGAAACTCTGAACTTCCTTTGTATGTAAAGTTAAAACAGTCAACAACTGTCTCTTCCTTCTGAGAGCTGTGCCCTTTGATGACTGTGTACAAAGAAGAACTGACTGGGTGGGTATGTAGGTGCTGACCTTGATAAAGGTCCATAAATTTATTTTTTTTTTTTGATGAGTGATTTGGAGTATCACTGAAGCAAGGAAGTACACCAGCAGTTAGTTGTTTTTTTGTTTTTTTTAAATCATCCTCAGTCACAGCGGTCCCTTGAGTCTTCTGCCATCACAACAACAGGAAATGTAGTCGATGCTGTTGCTGCTATTATCGCAGTAGTCCAGTCTCTGAGCCTCTAGTCTATCCTCAGGAGTCACAGAGGAATGTCAAAAACACAACACAATACCCCTCTCACTGTTGTTTCAGGCCTGAAGGGACAGTTGCTTCTGGAACACATCCACAGATGAAGAATGACTTCAGTAGCTAAGAGAGGAATAAATATCTGGCTGACCCTGGAATAGGAAATAATGGCTAACTTGATGCTGCCTGTTATGGTTGAGCTTAAAAGAAAATAACTATGCCTAAAGTCCCTCAACTCCCAGATTAGTAGGCATGCTGCAGAGAGAGGGTATTAAGTGAGTCAAAGCCTATCGTAGCCTAACCTGCTCCATGGAAACGTATGGGTCTGTAGCTAATCCACGAGGACAAAGCGCTTTGGTCCTGCCCCTGTCCCAATAGAGTTTCTACTGTGGAAGGAACAGGATGTGCCATGCTCTTGTAATGCTTCTGCACTTGTTGGCACCATCAGCGACAGGGCATGTTTCTTCCTTCATGTAGCCTAAATCCTCTATCAGTGCCAGCAACGTTGACAAAAACACATGTTTTCATGGCAACAGACTGTGCGTTTCAAAAACAAACCACATTGTCTTGAAACTGCAATCAGATATGTCATTAGTGAGTTAAATTATGTAATGTTGAAAAACTGACTCAGAAGCATTACACACATGTGTTTCAATGCACAGAGAGCACAAAATAAAAGGAAGTGGTTGAAGGATGAGGAAACAGAGCAGAAGTAGATGTAACTCACAGGGCTAAGCAGAAATGCCACAAGAAGAGAGACAAAAGGGAAGAGAATGAAAGGGAGAGGCAGAGTGACCCAGACTACGCTCACCACTTATTAGGCTAAGCTCTGCCTGCCAACACAGTAGCCTCTTGGCATCAACCGTGCGACTTCAGAGTGTCTGAATTTCAGTGATTCCCTTTTTGTGGGGCCCACACACTCTGTTAACTCAGGTGAAAGCAAATGGTGAAAGCATGCACTGCACACACCTTCTTCGGGGACGGACTGTAACCTGTTATTTGCTCTAAAACAAGTTGTTAACTAAGGCTCATGAATGAGATCCTGAGTATATTACTGAAAACAATTGTTTCCTATAATCCAGAGTTGCATGAACTGTGGCACAGTTCATGTATTGTATATTTATGAGATGAACAACAGTGAAACTGTTTTAATAAGAAGCTTGCATGAGGCAAGAGAGCAGCTTTCATGTCGGATCATAGGGCAATCTGTCATCGAATCATGCAAATATGAACATTTTATTCAAGGAAGTACATTAGTGCATCTCTATGCCTGTTTTACCTGTCGGTTGGTAAGATAACAGCACTCAAACCCAGCCATTTTAAGACAAGAGAACTCACATTTTTCATGCTATAGAGTGCTAGAGAGTAAAGAGTTGAATCAAAGAGATTTTTGATGATGAAATGTTTCATGTTATTATTGTTGTGTTTTTGCACCACAAACTAGTTTAATCTCCTTGTGCCTCCTGTAACTCTGTATATGTGAATCATTCCCAGCATCTTTTTACAAATGTCGGATCGCCAACACATTGTTGTGTGCCTGTTTACTGGCGAGCCAGTGTTTCTAAACCTGGCTCATCCTGCTGTCCCCCTTCTCTGTGTCTAGCTTGGCTAAGCACCGAGTGGCCCTGCCAGGTTGACATCCTGTCCCACTATGTCCTGACCCACTTATGGCCAGGTCTGGTTAAGGTTTTTGCAGCCCAATTCTCAGGCTCAGAAGCAACCCGGGCGTTGTTCTATTGTTTTAATCCGTCTGTGAGCTACTTGCTGGTCGGTCGCTCATATTAACCTAATGGCCTCATGTCTAGAGTGTACTTATACAAGCAAAGATTCACCTGGTCAGCCTTGCCTGAACAGAAAAATGGGGTCATTTTATCAATTCACACAATATTTTTTGGCAATGTTGTCCACTGAAAATGACAAATAGAAAGAAACCTGATTACACTTTATTCATACTAGTTATTCAAAGTTCATCAAGGGAGATTTAATATCAAGAAGGAAATGTAGTGAAATGTTTGCTGATTTAGCTGTTTATGTATGATTTTCTCAGCAGCTTTTCTCAGCATTGCACCTGTCTGTTCCGATTCAGAGAATTTCCATCCACTCTTCTGAATGAATCTGTCAGAGCTTTGCCTGCAGTGTGTAATTCACTTACTCGGCTAGATGCTGTGTGCCAAAAACAGTGAAGAGTTATGGCCTGCCTTGGGGAGAGGAGCTTATCGTCTGGCGTGCTGCTTCAAACAGTATTAATAAAGGACTGTACCACCCCCACCATGTGACTCTGGGAGCCTATGAGAAAATTCTGGGGCTGATTTCATTCACTGATCACTGGGACACTCATTCACCCTTTTTCCTGCTGCAAGGTCAAGATGCTGCCCCTATAGCTCCCCTCCCCCACACTGCTTCACTCTGCAAGACACAGATGAATGTGCCTGCACATACCCTTACACAATGGCCCTTTAGCGTATTTTACACTGCAATCATGCTACAGTGTGACAATGGATAGTGACTCAGATCTATGCGGCAGCTATGTTAATAGAAATGTGGTGCACAGTATACTGTGACAGTCTCTGTGTATATGTGTATCACTGCCATGCTTTTCTAATAATGCATGTTTTTATTTTAGGGTTGGTTAAAGCACTTTCTTCTACTTGGTTAAAAATGTTTATCCAAGAACAGTGCGGCCAATACAATGAGACAGAAAGGTAACACTGCAATTTGTGAGACATTACTAATCCGCAGTCAGATTTTTTTTTGACATAGTGTGAATGGTAGGTGACAAGCAACCCACATAAAGACTCATTGTTCTCATTAAATATCTGGTTGTTTTACCTTCAGATTTTTATGCATTCTGACAAATTCCACATACTCACACACAGCAGTCCATTAATTGCCTAAGAGCAATGACCAATCCTGTTCCCCCTCCCCTGTCATTTGTATCTACAGTATGTTCACTGCTATTGACTCAACCTTTCCTGGAAAAAATAAGATGCTCAGGAATCTCCAGCAGCATTTACCGAAACCATTCAAGAGGTTAAGAGGTTCATCACGGTTAATAAAATAATTGGAAGTTGTAAGAGTGGTGGCAGAACAGGGAGTGAATATGCTTTGCCAGCACCTTTCCTTCCCTTACTGTAAAGCAGGATATCAATAATGCTGCAATTTCCTGTAACTCATTGCTTATGTACAATTCTCATAGACTTGTATGCAGTGCTTTGTTCCTGTAGGGAACAGTGAGAGTGATGAAAAGGGCTGTGGTTGATCATCTTGAAAGTTTAAGGAGATAGTGTATTCAGATTTTGATTGATGTCACAGTTTGTTACTGTTTTCATTTCATTTTCTGCACCCACACTAAATATCTGTGACTGTTGAGGGCATTGTATATGAATGGTGGCATTAGATCTGCGAGAAACATTATGTGTGAGAAGGCACCATCTACAACATTGAATTGATAGTATAAACTTTCTCTTCAAATGGGTGGACTTGGATGTCTATTAGTCCTTTTGAAATTGGAATATAGTAAGACCCTACCTTGACAGATACTGTATTTTGTAAGTTAGTCTTTTACTCCTAGTTCTGTTCCATAAATGCTAATAACATTTGTAAGTGAATGTTGTTGAAAGCCGAACCTAAATAGATTTGAGAAGGAAACAGAAAAGGTTTCATATTCAATACAATTCAATAGGGGATTCAGATTTCATCAAATGTAATTGAATCCCATCAAAATGTGTCCTCAGACAATGAAATGTCAATTATTTGGGAGCATCATTGTCTCAGTAGTTCCTGTATGTTTTTTAATGAGCTGATGAAGTTAAAGCTTACTTTGACAGAGCTATGCCTCAGCCAGCCTTACACCAGAAAAATGCATACAGTTCAGCATTTCTTATTCTTACTGTGATGACTTTTTGATAGCCAACAGATGGCTGTCCTGCTGCTTTCTATTCCCTGCTATGCTCATATAGCTAACCATGCATGCATAACCTTGCACTGCAGTTAAGCATATTGCATGGTCCACCAAATATTTAGGACGCTGCATTTATATAAGGTCTTTGTAGCCTACTTGGCAGATTGTCCCCCTCCTCTCTCCAAGTTGGTAGTTCCAGGCAGTTCTGTCATTACAATGCACAGTGTAGCAGTGAGATCACTGGAAGGAGAGAAGTGGGTGGTATCGCATGCTGAGACTAAAGACTCTATTGTTGCATCTGTTCAATCAGGAGCTTGTTCTCTCTCCTACCCTGCATCCAGTCTACACCTACGCTCAGATCCAGTCGGACCTGATGGGTGGAGAAATGTTTCATCTGGCCTGCCTTTAGTGCTTTGATTACCCTTGATTTGCCATGATGTAGCTCTTTCATCACACGTGCCTATGTTATCATTTCTTGCTCTAAAGATATGAAAGCAACTCAAGTCTGTTAAGTATAGCAAATAATATGCAAAGCACTCTCCAAATAGATTAGTATTACTTCTATATCAACACTGGAGGCTAGGCCTACAACATCCCTATTATGTTGTGTGGTGTGTCTAACTGGTTGGTCCAGCTCTGGAGAACAGGACATGGAGGCTCTTCATATTTTATAGGATTTTTTTCTATTAGGTGTTTTCACCTACTTAAGCTCTCATGAGCAGCTCCCTATTCAAATGCTCTGTACACATTGATTCATTGATTGAGTCTTGTTGAAAACCAAAATGGACCAAAAACTGAGGTCCTACTGCCATTACTTTTGCTTCCAATACTTTAATTATTGACTAATCAAAAATGTATTCGGTTGAAAGGATTAAGTGGCAGCTAATTTAGTTTGTTCTTTATGTGAATTTTTGTGATGACAGGTTGGTGAAAGCAGTAATTTTGTTGCAGGCATTTTCTTATGATTCAGATATATTACTTGTGTTTATTCATTATATAAATGCCTAATTTCCTTGGGCTGTGGTTCAGAAATGGCCCATGTCAGTTTTTTTCAATAAATCTTTAAAAGCTTTAAAATATACGTCCCTACACTGCATTTGCTGAAGTGTAAGTGTCTCTGAACCTGGAAAACACCTAAATTACAGTCATTGCATTGGTTCTGTTGTTTGGATTGGATTACACAGACGTGTCTGGAGAAACATAGTAATCAAGGAAATGAACTGTCAGTCACTGAAATACAATCCAGTCCCATCACAGAGCTTGTTGGAAAGATCTCTTTGTTCTCAGTTTCACCGTTTCAAGGACGAGACCTTTTCCTTCCTTCTGATTATCTCTAGCATCCTGATGAACCAGTTTAACCTGTCTGAATTTTTACCTGCCAATTCTCACATATAAAGAAATCTTAAGTAACCACTTAAGCCCAGTGTGGATTTTTTTGTTTTTCCTTGTGCATTTGAGCCAGTTAGAAGCAACAGAGCATTTTAAAGCTGCCTGCTCAGTAACTTTCCTCCTGCTCTCCCCCCCATCCTCGTCAATGACCTAGTTTGGAGTTTATAGCTTTGCTCTCTGAAATGAAAACCAGGAGGAATTTTCCTCTCCATATGCTGTTCTCTATACCTCATTCTCTAAAACCTATGCACCTCAAAGTATGTAAACAAATGCCAGCAAGATCTTGTGCGTCAGGGCCCTTATTTTCAGAAGCCAGCCATGTGTCTGCAACAACCGGTCTCATGAAAGAACATGACATTATCTGTCATTTGATAGCACTGGCATCCTGCTGCTTCCCAGTGATAAGCAGGAGTGGCTCACTTATCTGTAGGCCGAATGGTCTCTCAAATTTTCTTGTAACCCTGATTGCCAGATAATAATGATAATAATAAACATTGTTATATAACAGTTATAGTAGATATGTAACATTTACAAAGTATAACACAACACATTTAAAACACAGAGAGAACAAAACAAACTAAAATGTCATAAAACAAATAAAATCCTCTAAATGCAATTTTCAAAAAGTAATGTAAAAGAAAAGGCAGAGTTTGCAGGCCTGATACCCTCTGGTCTAGAGGCCCTGACTGCAAAGGCTCTATCACCCTTTTGTATCAATCTAGCCCTTGGAATGACAGGGCCGACACATCCGAGGACCTCAGGCAGCAGAAAAGAACATTGTGCAATAGAGATCTGTTAAATAACTTAGAGTGAGGCTTCTCAGGGCTTTGTAACTCATCAGTAATGGCTTTCTGAAAACATCAGGTAGCCAGTGCGAGGAAGCCAGAATTGTTAAATTGTGATCATGCGTCCCAGCCCGGGTCAAAATCCTGGCAACAGAAGTTTGAATGAGCTGCAGACAGGAGAGAGATTACACTAAGTCCAATTAATTATTGGCAAGCACATGGCAGATAATGTCCAACAAAAATACAAATATGTGACAGGGCTATGCTCAACCCTTGTAATGACGTTCCCAACAGGTCAGGGCCTAGGATTGCCTGAGGTGGTGGGTGGGAGCGTGTAATGATTTTTGCCACCAAACATTGGCTTAATGACGTCACACCCCTGCCAGCAGCTCTCACTCAAAGCCCAGTTTGTTTGTGTCTGACGTCAACAGTGGCGTGTATTAGTTATGCAATATGCATTTAGTCTTTTCAAGGAAAAATCTGAGAGCCGCATCAGAGAAAGCCTGAAGTGTGGCATCACTCCCAATGATGAAGCCTGTTGGTGGTTGTCTGTTGGCTCAGGCCCATCCTTCATCCTGGGCATGGTCGAACATACACCCCCGCTCATCCACTACCGTCTGATACTGCAAATCGGCTCGCTACTCCCTCACTGTGAGGAAGACCCCGCTTCTGCTCAACAAAATCATGACCGTTTGCAGTACTGGCTCCAGAATGGTGGAATGAGCTCCCCATTGACAACAAGACAACAGGAACTCACAGCAACCTCCTTTGCAGACTGAAAACTCACTTGCGCCAACTGCACCTTGGGCATTGAAAAAATAATAAAGAAAAGAAAGGAACACCTTCTGCACGTGAGCACAGCCGCCCCTTGAAGCCCCTTGAAGCCCCTTGAAGCCCCTTGAAGCCCCTTGAATGCAAAGCAATCCTGTGGATTCGATGAAATTTGATGTCCTTCTGATTCTTGAGTTGTATCGATGTGTGAGAAACTGAAAGACACTGAACTGTTGCAGGGAGATGGAGTGTCTGAGGAGGTACTTGCTGACACATGCTGTTATTCCTTCTGTGTACTATATTTGTACATTACTGGTTTATAAATGAGACCAACTGTGTAAGTCATCCTGACTCATTTGTTTGTCTTAACACCAACAAAAGGCATTGTTTGTTCTTTTTTTAAACATTAAAACAATTGAACTATGAGTAGAACACATAATGCATTTCTTGTGTACCTAGTCACTACTTGAATTTCCTTTGATTACTTAACAAATGCAGCCTGGTCGACTGTTGCGTCTCAGCTTGTCTGTGCTTTGTTTGGCAGGTATGTTTTGACATCAAATATCTTAATCTTAAAAGTGCCCCTGACCAAAATGTTCCCATTTTCCCAGCCGCCAGAAAAGCCAGCTGATAAAAATAGCTGAGGCTGACCTCTGCGTGGCTGCTGCTTCTATTACACAACCATTTTCATAAGCTCCAGAGATGTGACACTGCTGCCGAGGAAGTTGGAGTGTTGGTCCCTGGAGACCTATGGGACAAGGCTTTTCATCTTACCAATAGCAGACTGACCCTCATCTCACTTTCAGGATCGACTAGATAAGCAAATTGCATTGAAGTTTTTTAAACCTTGTGCAGCAACAGGAGAATGATCTTGTCTAACAAAAACTGAGTGTGGTGTGTTTGCAGCGTTTTTGGTTGTGTAAGTGAAATTCATGTGAAGGCTGTATAAAACCTGACATACCAGAACATTTAGAATCAAGTCAGTTCATGTCTTCAACTTTAGGCTCCCTCTAGTTCTTGTGAACAGCTGTTGATCGAGACATTGCATCAGAGCTGTTATCTTTGGGTGAGCGTGCTTCTTTCACCCCATCCAGTAACTGTTTTGTGGGACTGTATTGCGATACATTGGTGGACTCATCTGCTGCTCTAAGCACGGTGATGTTATCTGACATGCAAATACAGTAAATGCAGACTTATGAGTTATGCTCTTGTACTTCTTCTTTGCTGTAAATGTCAGTTCCTTTCATTTGTACGTCCCTATTTGTTGTTCGTATGTTGTTGGCTGTCATTATGACCCAGCACCATTGTTACCAGCAAGTGTTACTGCACAGTCACTGTAGTTGGCGAATAAAGTGTTATTGCTACTTGATACTAGATGTTCTCAGTGCTTCAATCAAAATCAGGTCAACTTCTGATGCACCTCACACCCAAACACATACCCACACCTCATACATGTTCATACGTGCTCATGATTGTTGTTGTTTGGAATGACTGTGACTCAAATAATTGTTTGGAAAACCCAAGTAGGGTTTGGCAGTTTAATGAAATGTGCCGTGAGGTGTTATCACTTTGTTTACCATTTATCCTATGGTAACATCTCTGGGTGTGCAGGATCACTGTAGGCATTGATCTCGCATTGAGTTTTTAATGGTTTTTGGGTCGACAATAACTGTCACACTTTGCTCATTTAATTGATTGGTCTATTACGAATTAAGGTGAAAATACCTATTGCAGTTTCCCAGAGCCGAGAGCGACTAACAGTCTCAAGCCCAAAAATAGTCAATTTACAATAATATAAAACAGAGAGAAACAGCAGATCCACACATTTGAGTAGCTGGAAGTTAGATAGAATTGCAAATGTCTAAAACAGTAAAACAGTTAATTATCAAGATAGTTTCTGATTAATTTTCTGTCAGTTAACTCATCAATTGACTGATATTTATAGCTGTACTTGAATACTCAAAACATTAAAACAATTTGGTGTGTCCTAGAGAACTCTCTTTCCTCTATTTGTTGAGCTCGTGCTTGCAGCTGCTGTATATTAAAGTTCATTTTTTATGTCATAAGTTGAAGCCAGATAATGGCTGGGCTGTTTGCCAGCACTGTTCTTTTCTTGCCCAGTAGTACATTCTGCACTTTTGCGAGCAACATGCACCTCTTTGTCATCTCAAAATGTATTATGAATCCCCTCTGAACTCTTGGATTTCCTGAATGTCCCTTCCTGAGCAAAATAGGTCTTGTTTTCCATACCCATGCCCTTATTCACACTGCATGCTGTCCAGAGGGAGAATGTTTTCTGTTTATGCAGGAAGAGATTAGGTAACCTGTATTGTCTTTTTATATTTTCCTCTCATGCACCCCTTTGAAAGCACATAAAATTTCAAGCCAAATTCCAGGAGCTGTTTCTCATGGCTTGGCCAGATGGGGTGGGTCCCGACATATCCTGTGACCATGGAGACTGGCGGATGATGTTTCGGCTAACCTGGAAATTTGGCTTTATGTTGTTATGTTGTGTCAATATGCTAAAGTGGAAAGAAGACAAATGAATATTTACTGTAGTGGAGTTTGGTTACCCTGTGTGTTTGGGTTGATGTGTCATCAGTGCCTGTTCTTTATTCCAAAGACTAACCACAGAGCAGGTGAACGTTTGTCATTTAACTGCTGCATTGTCTGCTTACTGAGAAGTTGCGTGGAAATCTGAATTGGATGTTCGAGAAGCATTGCAGGTGTCAACTATACAGGTTAATTTTGTTAAGCTTATTGTTTGTTTTGTTTAGCTTTGTATAGCTTTTTGTTCAGTACACACTTGGCAGCTTTGTGTAATGTTGAATCCATTATCTGTTGTTGAATTAAATAGATTAATCAACTGTCTTTAGGTTTGCATTCCATCCTCCAACTCTTTGGCATCATTTCTCTTTGTGATAGTTGAAAAATATGCCACGTGTAGTTCTGAATAGCTCTGATAGAGAAAATAATGAACGGATGTCTTAATAGAATACTCTGTAAGTGTTACACACTTCCACACTGTAATATTAAATTGTAGGCCAATATAGACTTAAGTAAGTGCCTGGATAAATGCCTAATGACCTGAACATTGACTGCATTTTACTCTCATTTAGCTGTGTATAGTGAGTCATGCCTACAGAACACTTCATAACATGACGTTTGTGCCTGAAGGAGGGTTTTGTAGAACATCAAAGGAGATGAATATAGACTAGATCCTGTTCAAGATGAGTTGACACATCCTGGAATCTACTGTGACGTCGAGGTTTGTTGATTTAAACAAATTCTCAAGCTCCAGCAAATGCTTTCAGAAGTTAGTATTTTCCTTGTCGATCAAGGAGTCGAAGGGCCAAGAAATAAATTAAAGACACGACCTGTAATCCAGTCCATTCGGACGCTAATTTAACAAAATTAATAGGATGGAATAGTCTGTTAGTCATAATATTTCATTTGTTGCAGTTCACCGTCATTAGTATCACATGTAGCACAGAAATTAGTCAGATGATCAGATGAGAGCAGATTGTATCTTTGTGTTTTGAAAGCCCAACAGCGTAGCCTAGCAGCATGTCCTTACATTCCCTCTTTGAGGAATGACCAGGTATCATGACCTTCCTGTTTCCTGTTTTTAACACTGAAACAGTGCGTGCTATTTCTATACACTGGGGGCTGCTAAAAGTAGTTTTTTTTTATATTGTTTGCTTTTTCGTGAGGCAGAACAAGGCCCTGATGGAGGTGAACCCTGTGTATTTGTACAGTATGTAAGCCCATTGTTGCAGTGAAAAGTGGTGCATGTTTTTGACGGCACATGGCACTTGTGGTTGAGTTTGTTGTTGACGTATGGTTGTTTTTAATGGGTGAAACTGATGTTTACAGTCAGTGCAGTTGTGCTGACGGCAGTACAAAGCCTGCGCCCAGTGTTCCAGAGCGTCAGGGCAGAAAAACAGAGCTCAGCATTCAGTCAGTGGACAGTGTGCAGCTGAGTGGCTCTGCAGCCCTGGCAGCGCTATGCCAAGAGCTGCTGAACCCTACGGACTGCCTACCCAGACATAAAACAACAGCTGTAGATCAACATGCCAAACAGGCTTAACCTGTTCGTTGTGTTTGTTTTCTTATGTGTAGAGATCACACATGTATACTGTCAGTTATATGCAAATAAACCCATCATTACAAGTTGCTCTGTTTCAAATATTAAGCTTCCTGTGCAACTCTGCTGAATGTCAGGCTCTGTTTTATATCACAGTGATTTCTCACGAGCTCAAAGACACATTGCTTGTCCTCTGCTCTGTACAACACAGCTCTTTTATCAGCGAAACTCAGCTGACAGGAACTCAGCCGACCCCAAAAGTCTTGTGAGCAGCACTCGCTCTTTCATTTGATCTTGCACGGTCTCTCCCAGCCCTCGTCTTTCGGGCGCTGCTGTTTTCCAGGATGCTGTATATTTTCAGTCTATGTCCCTGTTGATGAAGTGGTAGATTTTCTACTGATAGACCACACTGCCACCTTACCCACGTGTTGCCGGTTCCCCTTGTCTTTCTTTGTGTCATTGCTTCCCTGCTTCTTTTTCAAAAGTCCATCATTTACCCATAAATCTCATTCACTCATAAATTAATATATTAATTCAGGCGAGCTGTTAAAAATGAGGAAATGTCCTTTTGGAGAAGAGACATGAATCTCAGACCATCTCAGTGTTATGACTAACTTTTGCTGTGTCTCCAGTACAAGTTATCAAGAACATCAGTTTACTGTTGACAGTCTAGTCTGCTGTTTTAGAAGTACCAGTTTTGCAGGCCAATCAGATACAAGATGGAAGACTTGTGGTGATAAAGAAACGGAGGACATGGATGCCACTGCTGTGCATTGTGCCAGCCAAGGCCCAGTTGCATAACAGCTGGCTGGTCTTTGCACAAGAGCTGAGTTTGCCCGTGTTTTGCGTTTATGAGAACACATCATTTGGAGACACAGTGTTGCGCCTGGGCAGAGCAGCTTAAGTTTTGTTTTCTAAAGGTATTAAAAAGCTCTTTAGTTGAGTCTGGGCCATCTTTTCTGTGGCTTAGCTCGAGTGAGAAGTTTGGAACAGTGATTGAAAGTTGAAGGAGCTTTTGTTTGGCCTCTCACTTGTTTGCTGCATGGAGCTATTCTCTGCCCACTGATTCAGATTCTTCAGTCCCCCTTAGTTCAGTCCTTGCATTCTTAAAGAATCCATGAACTTTCTTCTAATGAATTTTATATAAGCTGGCATTACTAGACCCATTGTTGCTGTGTGGTATCTTTTAAGCTGTGTTTATCCTGAGCCTTTCAGTCATATTTATTGAATAAACATCAGTAGAGCCTTTCTAAATATAGTCTTGTCCAATTGCTGGAAATGTCAAAGCCCTACACAAGAATACCATGTTTAGGAAGCAGTAAAAAAATGACTTTACTCCCTATGAAAACTTGATGAAATTTGATATTTTAACACCAAAAGGGACATATGATGTTTCAGCCAAGCGTCTTACAAGAAGAAAAAAAAAAGAGAGAGAGAGCTTGCTTTATAGGTTAAATTTGATGAGCGGTGAAGCTTTGCAGAAAAGAGATAGTAAAGATCGGTCTCTTGTTTAATCTAAAACACGCTCAACTACCTTTGTTAATATATTGAAGACCATACAATAACACCCTTCTAATAAAAGTGTTTATATTGTTTGCCCTCTGCACAGCATCTAGAGAGATGACACTGCAGCTATGGAAACCTCTATTCTTTTCCTCCTGCTCTATTCACTAGAATGAAACTTGAAACATAAATGATATCTTTCCAGAAAACCCCCATATTAGCTGACCATTTCATTTCCCTCCTCCTCTTTCAGGCCTATGAGCGCCGGTTCCCCACATGTCACCTTATCCCCATGTTTGTGGCGAGTGATGTCGTGGATGAGGAGACCAGCGAGGATGGTTCCACTCAAAGAATTGAGCGCCGCTGTGCCCTGGATGTTGATGCCCCGCGCCTGCTTAAGAGGGTATGTTACATTTGTGTGTTAGGTTTTAGCTGTACAAACAGTAGTTTACTAAGCTGTACCTTGTTGCTGAAGTTTAATTTTGGTGATGATGTCAGTTTGGTCTCATGTGGCATGAGTTGTTGTGTGTGTGTGGTTTGCAGATTGCAGGCGTGGACTATGTCTACTTCATCCAGAAAAACACGTTGAACCGAAAGGAGAGGACACTTCACATCGAGTCCCATAATGAGACCTTCTCCAACAGGGTCATCATCCATGAGACCTGCTGCTATTCGGTCAGTAGCACACACACACCGCTGCTGTTTAGTGTAGGCTGTTGTCCAAAAGCAGCTTATAACATGTATATTTGAAGTACATATGGCCCCAGAGGGAAACTCAAACCCTGACCATGGTAGTTTTTATGACGTGCCCACCTATTGAGTTATTCAGAACTGCTTGTCTATATTCTCACAGACAAATGAGCAAACACATACGTTCTGTAAAGCTGTTGTTCAGCTGCTGAATAGCGAGCTGCCGCCAGCACACCCATGTTAATGTTTGTGCCTCTTCCAATCTCCTCCCTGCTTCCCTGCAGAGAAAGCCATGTTTAGACTAGTACTGAGCATGTTGCTAGCTATCTCTGCCCATCTCTCTCTGTGAATTATTCAGTCCCCTCACATTCTGGCCAAACACACTCAAGCACTGATCTGAAACCCGCGTGCCTTCCCGTTTGTCCTGGCACTACTGTGCTGCTGCTTGCTTTACTCTGACTTCAGATCTGCGGATTCATGAATGGATGTGCTCTGAGTTAATGAGGTCAAGCACATCGTATTAGCCTCCAACCAACTACAGTGCTAATTTTAGGTCCAAGGCCGCACAGAGGTTCTTCTTGTGTGCTTTAGCACACTGTGCTAACAGTAACCAGGATGGACAGCTCAATTAGACAGAGCTAATGGACCTGGCTAAGGCTGAAATATTTTGGTAGCCGAGGGTAATGAAGCTACCAGCACAGTGCCTTCAGAAAGCATTAAACTCTTGACTTCTTTCCTAGCCTGAATCTAAATGGATTTCAATTATTTGGTGAAATATTAGGGATGCCCTTTTCTGCTGTTTGGCTCCAATCCCGAGCCATGTCCTTTAATATTGGGTATCTGCTGAAGCAGATCCTTATATGTACCTAAATGTTGATTAAATCTGACATATTAAAATAACAGATGTAGCTTTGGATATCTGATACACTTTATTTTTCATCAGTAGCATATGTTATTGATATGATATAAATAACTTTAACTTGTCGGAATGCGAGTGAAATGAAAATGCTGTGAAGACCCATCACTCTGTTGGAGTTGTTGGGACAACAGAAAATACTCAATCCACTCATGATTGTACTTTGGTGTCACAGAGTGATACTTATTTTACCTCATAAACAGTCTAGTGCAGACACTGGCTGCAGAGAGCCTGCGAAGCCACAAAGAGTTCAATTTTGGCATGCCTTGAAGTTAATCACAGAAATAACGTTGATTAACAACAGCTGATATGATCTGCTGCCACAACAAAAGTGACAGGTCAGTGCAAGATAAAAATGAGAAGCTCCTACTTGAATGTCTTGTACACTGCTCTTTGCTAATAATAAAGGTGAGATAAGAGATTCATTACTGTCGCAGCTCAGCAAATATATGTATTTTGCCAACCCTGTTGCCAGAACAGAGTCAATCACTGTTACGACCAAATCCATTTCTCACATTCACACACTACATAAAGTGAAATACTTTATGTGTGAAGCCTGGCTGTCATTAACGTGAGCATTGCTAGAACGTTACAAATCACTGTACAGCAAAGAAAGGATTGCATTTTGATCTGCTTCATCTTAGCCGATAATGGTCCATGAAAATATGCCTGAATTGGGACATACCTATAAAATGTACACCAGAATAGACTAGAATGAAAAATATTTTTAGATTTGTCTTTTTTCATCTCAAGCACCACCCCCGTGGAGTTGCCATAGCAGTGCTAGACTCAGATAAAAGATAGATGGAAACTAATTGTGCCTTGTATTACTTTATGTAACTGATACTGACCAGCTGTTCCTGATGATTGTCTTCTGTTTTGTCCAAAATAGACTCCATTTTTCTCTTTATTTATCATTGCCTCTGTGTCCTTGTATGAGTGTTGTCCTTTTTACCTCCAACTCTTTATGTGTAAAGGGCTGGCTAATTTTATATGGACAGACTGACACACACACTCCCACTCACAGTGCACAGTGTGAAAATTGCTCTCTGTGTGCGTCACCATCTAGTGAAGCTGGGTGTGTGGTTACCATAGTAACCTGGTCATCTTGTTTCTGCATGTGTATATAGTATAATGTACTGTAGGCATTTGTGTGTGTTGGTACAGGTTCACCCGGAGAATGAGGAATGGACGTGTTTTGAGCAGACCGCCAGCCTGGACATCAAGTCCTTCTTCGGCTTTGAGAGCACTGTGGAAAAGATTGCTATGAAACAGTATGCCAGCAGCATCAAAAAGGTGTGTGTGTATTGTTAAACCTAATCATTACGTGTCCATGGTTCCTGTGCATTTTCTGTGCATGCTCAGAACCATAAGTGCTGTTTGGATTAGGCAGAACTGGCATCAATCTCTTCTGTAAAGTTTGGTGTTGAGGGGTTTCTGGAGCATGAGTCATGAGTCAGTCTGTCTCATGCTGTAATTGCACAAATAAGCTTGTATAATCTCTTGGAGTGGACAGGGGTCTTCTACTGTGGATGGAGTGAGTCATCTGCCTTCATTCTTTGGATGGATGTGGCCACTTTTGAATGCATCCCTTCTATTTTCTCCCTCTGTTTCAATTACCCAGCATTGCAAAGTATTAGAAATACTAAATGAATATGCAGAGCCTTAGCCATTCTTGGTTGGAATGAATAATTATTTGAAAGATTGAGTCATGAGTATTGTTGGTTTGTATTCTAAATCCCTCTCTTTAATTTCATTTTCTCGAATTCACAGCTTCTTGTGCAGTTTTGCCATAGTTTGACTTTTATTTTCTTCACTTGGCTTCCTCACAGGGAAAAGAAATCATAGAGTTCTACCTGAAGGAGCTAGAAGATGAAGGGATCACCCATGTGCCGCGCTGGACTCCCTCCTCCCTCCCCCTGCCTCTGCCCAGGCCAACCAGCCTCTCCACCAGCCCACCAGTCCTCCCCACACTCGCAGTCACGCCTGCAGTTTCTATTCCGCAGCCCTCTGATACAAAGGACAGCTCCTCTCAGGATGCCAAGCAGGACAGCAGCGCACTTCAGGCAGACAGCCTAACAGAGATCCTGGCTGGTACACCTGAAGGTCTGTTCCTACAGATGATAGAAAAATGGAAGCCAGCACTTTTTGCACTTTGTACTAGCACTAAAGTAGCACTGTTAACATTACAGCACAATGCAAAATAGTAGTTGTTTTCCAGCAAAAACAATGAAAGTAAGGCCTCATTGAAATCATTGAAGAAATACACATTTGAAAGCAGCTAGCAAAAAAATTGTACAAAGGGTCTTGAATTGACTCAAATGGCAACATATTATGGGGTTTTGGTTTCATTAAAGGTGTTTACCACATATTAATTAAACTAAAGTTAATTTACCTTGTAGTTGATGACTGGATTGTATTAATCGGAGGATTTCTGTTTTTGTGTTGCAGATAAATTGGATGCAGACTATATCAAACGCTACCTAGGTGATCTGACCCCCCTGCAGGAGAGCTGTCTGATCAGACTTCGCAAATGGCTGCAGGAGACGCACAAGGGAAAGGTAATGACAGTCTAAGACATTAATAGACTTAATGTCCACCCATCAAACCATTATCAGGGGCATCTGTGGAGGTTATTTGTAGATTTTGAAACATATTCTGTCTGACAGCAACCAGCTACTTTTTACAGGCTAATTTGTCTAACTTACATGTTATTTGCTGTGATGCTAATGGTCTCTGACATTGGTAGTGTTGCAAAAGGTTTTGTTCTTTTTTCATATTTTCATTAATTTGCTCACAAATCCAGTACAGCTAAACACTGTCCCCTTACTATCCAGATCCCTAAGGATGAGCACATACTGCGTTTCCTACGTGCCAGAGACTTCAACATGGACAAGGCACGGGAGATCCTTTGCCAGTCACTGACCTGGAGGAAGCAGCACCAGGTGGACTACCTGCTGGAGACCTGGAGCTCACCACAGGTCCTGCAGGACTACTACACCGGGGGCTGGCACCACCATGACAGAGGTAGGTCCTGACAGAGGGAAGCAGTGTGTTTGGTTTAAGGAAAACTATAAATGGTCACATCTGCAGCCGTACTCCAAGACAGTCGATCATTTAAACATGCAACAATCTCACATGTGTATGCATACGCAAAGACACACACTCTTATGATTTATGTAGGGAGCGCTACATTGTTAACTAGTGGATGATCTTGGTTCTCCAGTTTCTTACAGACTCAAGTTACACACACACCCACACATGCACCACATGAACTAGAGTCTGAGCAACCCACAGCCTTTAGCCCTGCAAGTGAATTAAACATGAGACCAATTTGTCAGCCCGACTTGGTTACCCAAATAAGTGACACACACTCGCACACAGTCACATTCCTCATTTTGATGTGTGCTGTGGATTCCTTGTTTAGAACAGACGGTTACTGCTGACAATATAAATCACATTTAAATGACTTTTATGTTCCCACATCAGTCAACATAATCTTCTCATTTCAATCTTTCTATTTCTATGGGATCAACATGGACAAAACATGAAAGCATTTTTCACTGTACACAATCACTTATGGTCTTACGCAACAGAAGAACACAGAGGCAAACTATGCAAACCTTCTCATGTAACACAAAGCCTTGCACAATTTAAATAGTGTGATTGGATCATGTAAATATTTGTTTTATTCCTCTAGATGGGCGTCCTTTGTACATCCTGAGGTTGGGCCAAATGGACACTAAAGGACTGGTCCGTGCTCTTGGAGAGGAGTCTCTGCTCAGACATGTATGTGACACAAGTTGCGTGTATCAGTGCAGGTCAATAAGTTTGTAGGTCAGTTGGTGCTTAGACTACAGGTTAGGGAATTAATGTACGCTGGCATGTCCTGACATGTGTATTAACACAAGGCTTGCTGCGGTCATGTAAGCAGTGTTACACAGTGTTGCCGGCATACACACTCACACACTCATTATGTTACTTGCCCACTGCCCCAACGTCATCCAAAATGGGCCCAGCAGTGAAAGTTGACCAGAGAAGTAAGTGCCTAACTGATATTGCACATCACCAACAAATATCTTTTCATCAACACCAGAATGTATACAGTACAGTACATATATAAATAGCCGGCTTGTTTACAATGTTGCGCTCAGGTTACGAATATGAGAGCTAAATGGTTGAAATGTGAGATCGCTAAAGACCACTGAGTTCATGTTGTGTCATTTTAGGTGCTCTCTATCAATGAGGAGGGTCTGAGACGCTGTGAAGAAAACACCAAGGTGTTTGGTCGACCCATCAGGTAAATCTTAAAAAACATATATATCAATTTAGTTAAGTCAACAGTCTCTTCTTCCAGCTTCTCAAATTTATTTAATAGCTGTGTTTCTCTGGTAGATATCTTGGTAAACTATATATGTTTTTGACTGTTTTGGACTGTTAGTGGAACAAAACAAGTAATTTGAAGGCTTTGAGCCCTGGGCATAAGTGATACATTATTTACTATTATCTGACATTTTAAAATGTGTTTGTTTAACAGTTCAGTATTCAGAGGGTTTTTTCTACATCCTCATACAATATTTGCAGTAAAATGTAGGTGTGTATAGGTAGAATAAGAGTACAAATAAGCAATTGCTCTTCAGTATGCTTGACACACCTGAGAATATGCAGAAGTAAGAGGACAAGAGTTCACCATTGTGATGTCTTAACAATTAATCAACAAGGATTAATCAAAAAAAATAATCAATGAAAATAATTGTCAGTTACAGCCTAAGATTAATGGACATTTCCTCGTACAGTAAAAACTTTAAATGTGGTAATGGATCAATAGAGACACATGATTAAGTGTAAAAGAAGAAAAATGCTTTGAACAAGCAGCATTAGTCTCTTTTGTTTGATCAGGACTCAGCATACAAGCCAGATGGATTGAGTTCAGCACTTTTAGCCTGGACACAGGTGCACACACAGAGACACACAGCACAAGTGGGTCCAGAGGACAATTATCTCCCACAAAATGGAAAGAATGTGCAAGGCTCTTCCATGAGTGCGGCAATTGAGATGGTGATGGAGAAAGTGAGAGGGAGGGAGCGGAGATGGTATCTGTCATCTGTCAGCCCTCTCGAACAGGAGGAGGTGGCTGGGATAAGAGCCACGCAGGAAGGCATGTGAACTATGAATGGCTGTCACGTCGCAGCCCTCAGCCAGAACAGTTAGAGGGAAAGGGAGGAAATGGCGAGGGGAGGTGGAGAGGGGATCCAGAATTAGCAAGCGTTGCCTTCACCACTTAAGCTTCGCTTCAGGATGACAGGTGCTAAGTGGTCGGAAAGAGGCTGTAGCCCAGTTGTGTGTGTGTGCGAGTGTGTGTTTGTGGCGTGCGTTTATCCCAGCTCTAATCCTCTCTCTTCCTTCTCTGTAGCTGTTGGACGTGTCTGGTTGATCTGGAGGGGTTGAACATGCGTCACCTGTGGCGACCGGGAGTCAAAGCGCTGCTGAGGATCATTGAGGTCGTGGAGGCCAACTACCCAGAGACTCTGGGGCGGCTGCTTATCTTGAGAGCTCCCAGAGTTTTCCCTGTCCTTTGGACACTGGTGAGTATCAGGAGAGGGATACTCAGCCTTCTCAGGTTACCAGTTTACATAAATTCCCCCACCCTCATTTTCATAAATGGCCACACTATAACTATTTGTATATATGCAATAGACTGAAAATCCTTGTTAACAAGCACACGCTTTACAAACTGGTAACTCACGTCCGACACACACATTCTGCTCTTTTCTTGTTATTGCTGTAAATTCATACATTTTTGCCACAGAATCACAAGGACACAGCGAATTTGGTACACCCATAACCCATATCCACATGTGACTCTGCCCTTAGGTGAGCCCATTCATCGATGAAAACACCCGCAAGAAGTTCCTCATCTATGCAGGTAATGACTACCAGGGTCCTGGAGGGCTGGTGGACTACATAGACAAGGAGATCATCCCTGACTTCCTGGGAGGAGAGTGTATGGTGAGTGTCTGAGGATTGAAACTCCTCAGTTATCATTTGAGAATATGATTTAATTCCAAACTTTCTTGGACGTGACACCACCCACATTGAGTTCCCATTCGCTGACCCAGTTCTGTGTGTGTGTGTTTCTCTGCATGCTTTTCCTCTGCAGTGTGAGGTACCAGAAGGCGGCCTGGTTCCTAAGTCGATGTACCGCACAGCCGAGGAGCTGGAGAATGAAGACGTCCGCCTGTGGACCGAGACGATCTACCAAAGCGCCAGCGTCTTCAAGGGAGCTCCACACGAGGTGAGGCTTAACATCGAGCACAGGGCAAAGTGAGAAGAAAAGATGGGAAGCCTGTGGTGATGTTTTAAATGAATATGTAGGGCAGGACAACGGAGAGCTGCATGAGGTCTCTGATGGAGGTTTTGTAGAAAGTCTGCCATCTAGTGGTTCTACGTGGTAGATGATGACTTTGTGGTTTTTGAATTCAGACAGTGAACAAATGTGATATGGCTTTGAAACTTAATTTATCTACAGTGAAAATATGTTTTTAGAGAGAAATAAGAGCTAAAGAGAGAAGTAAAATGTTTTTACTTTGGTTTAGTTTTTATTTTTACTTTTGTTTAATTGGCCAATCTTCCCTCCCTCCGCTCTTCGCCAACCAGCTTCTGATTGAGATCATCGACGCCTCCTCAGTCATCACCTGGGACTTTGACATGTGCAAAGGTGACGTGGTTTTCAACATCTACCACTCCAAGCGGGCCCCCCAGCCTCCGCGAAAAGATCCCCATGGCATCACGTCACCAGGAGGAAACAACGTCCAGCTTATCGACAAGTCCTGGACGCTGGGGCAAGATTACAGCATGGTGGAATCCCCACTCACCTGCAAGGAGGGTGAAAGCGTGCAGGTGAGGTTCCAGGATTGTGAATTTATGCATAAAAAAAAATTAAAAAAAATATGTATATATATTGGTTTGTTTTTTGTTGACAGGGATTTTTTTGCATGTCAGTCTTTGATGTTTTCTGTACTATTAATCTGCTCAGGGCTCCCACATTACACGGTGGCCAGGTTTCTACATCCTCCAATGGAAGTTCCACAACATGCCGGCCTGCTCGGCCACCAACCTGCCCCGGGTGGATGACGTGCTGGCCACCCTGCAGGTCTCCTCACACAAGTGTAAAGTCATGTATTACACCGAGGTGTTGGGCTCTGAGGACTTCAGGTTAGTAACTCTGAGTGTGTGTGTGTGTGTGTGAGAGAGCGAGAGAGTGAGAATGATCGACAGAGACATACATTTATGTCCATGCTTTTATACATGAAGTGAATGTATCTGTCCATAAATTTGCTGTTTAAGGTGTTTTACCATGATGTTGTGATAGTTTTGATTTCAAACATGATTCTTTTACGACTGCTCATTTTTCACTCCTGCCTTTTTTCAGTTTTCCCCCTCTACAACCTACCACATAGTGCCACGTATGACATTTGATATTTGAATGAATTAAGTCTGTAATGTTGCTTATATGACACTAAGAAAATCCTTAAGAGCATCATGAGTTTTCTAGGCCCAGAGTTTTGAAATGAGGATGCTTCCATCCCTCGGAGACTCCTTTAATCCAGCTTTTTCTGTCCAATCCGCTTCTGTTCTATCGCTCACAACCCCGTCCTCCTCCTCCTCCTCCTCCTGCTCTGTCTTCTTCCTGTTGAAGAACGGCTTGCTGTGATGTGCAGAGTTTGTAAGTGGCTCAGTGTTTGCCCCTTTTCCTTTAGCACTAGCTCATTGCCATTGCTGCTAATTTGAACGCCCCCCCCCCTCATGCTTCTGGTGCAGCGAAGAGATGCTTGTTTACATCTGTTCTTGCTGATGGCTTTTGTTGGCATTGGCAGGATCTTGTTGTTTTTGTTCACACAGACAAAAGAATCCTTGCACTGAAACTACAATCTAACTGACCACTTGCTGGCTTCAGTCACCCTGCTTGCATGACTAATATGTGGAATCCTAGACCGGGTTAAGTTCTGCACACTAGTGCTCAACTGCTGTATATCCAAGCGTGCACACACTCGACATGCACCAACGTGTGTGCCTGTATAGCAATTTACACAAACATTTCCTGGCATTTGTTCTTGTTTTTCTGCACTCATCCATTTTTAACTTACTGAATCTCACTTTGCTTTCAGTACGCCTGCTGTTTCATTTCAACAGCCTTGAAATCACCTTCTAACTCATTCTTGTAGAATTTAACAGGATGTTTTGCTAAAGGTTGACACATCTGGTTGATATTTCTAAGAATCCGAAACACCAACCTGAACTAAACATATGGATTTTAGATAAGCCTTTCTTTTGCCATGTCTGTAATGTACCTGCACAACAACATATAAACACACGTCAAGCATTAATAATGCAATAGGGCAATTATTATATCAATTTTTTTTGTCTTTATTCTATTTTCAGACTTTATAAATTAAACAATTGATCGGGTCATTAAAAAAAAGCATTAATTAATTTAACATAGAGTATGCATAAGATGAATACACTGACAAATTTTGAAACATTTTGAAATCCAGTATCAAATCTGCTTGTTGACAACTTTAAATTTACTAAAATTATAACGAACCAAAACTCAGAAGAAAGAAAATGCAGTTGAAGGTTGAGAAGACAGAAACAGCATGTCAACCTATCCACTGTTTACAACATGCAGCTTCAACCTGAAAATGAGATGAAGAAAGAAAGTTTGTGGCAAAGATTCTCAGTATATATAGTAACATAAATAAATCTGTACATTGCAGCAGAAGATATCAAAGGTTGATTACACATCTTAATTTCCAAAAGATACTGCAAATCCTGAAGCTCCTTATTCAGAACTATAAGTTAATCTGCTTCATTTTCTGATAAGTTATCAATGAAATGTTAACTGAGAGATTCTGACCCCTGAAACTGATGTCATGCAATCAGCTGGTGGTTTTGCTAGAAAACACTCTTGTTGTGGTTACACAGTGATGCTGCAGTGATCAGGCTTTGGTGGTGCACAAACACTGTGCTCGTCATCAAGCTAAAATAGATGAGCTGCCACCTGAATGTTCTGTACACTGAGTTTTGCTAATAAGAGTATGAGAAGTCAGGCAATGTGCCCCATTATTTATTTATTTTTTTTACACTTACTGTAATATGAAGACTGCTGGCACTCACTGTAGAGCCCTGCATTTTGCATTTTGTAAAGTCCTATGAACGTCATGCTGCTTTCTCAGGAGTGAAGTGTCATACTGCCCTCGCTTCAGACTTCATCATCTTCAATACAAAATGGGGAATGCTATTGTGAGCAATTCTCATAATTGACCTAAATCTAATGCTAATGCTTGATATAAAACACCCCAATTCATGTGTTGTCATGCATAATGTAGGTCTAAATGATACATTATAGACATGGGCTGACTAGAAGTGTCCTGTAGGGTTAAATGTGAATGTTGTGTTTGTATTGACTCATAAATCCAAACAAACACCAAGCAGCCTACTAATTATATATTAAAAACATATCAAGACTCCAAAAAGTCTCAAAAAGACAGAAAAGAACAAACTGCTTCATGCTTTGCCATAGGCAGCTAAGCCTTCCATCATGCAAGGAAGCCAAAAGAGCAAAGGCTTCTTTTATTTTGCAAATGAGACAGAGTGGATCTGCTTCTGCCCCCAAAACAAAACAGCAAGAATGCTTTTCCCACGTAGTATTTTTGAAAATACTTTACTGGAACAAGCAAAGTCATTTTGATGTCCTCTCACCCTTCAACTGTCTTCTACCTGATCCACTGTTGCTTGTTGCAGCCTGTGGCAGAGCCTGAGCCCTGTGTGCTCCACTGAGTGTCTCAGTCTCCCTCCTGTGGGTTTGATCTGGCTGCATGGTTCTGCATCATGAGCACGAGTCGTGCGCACAGAATGCATTCAGTTAGTCATTGGCAGACTGCGGTTGCTCTGGTGTTGCATACACGTGAAATTACCTGCAGAGCTTGTGTGTTTGTGTCTGCTCACATGTCCTCTGCTTTCCTGTTTCTTCCCTCAGGGGTTCCATGACCAGCCTGGAGTCGAGCCACAGCGGCTTCTCTCAGCTCAGCGCCGCCACCACCTCCTCCAGCCAATCACAGTCCAGCTCCATGATCTCCAGGTAGAAACTGGAAGCTGAGGACTTCAATCTCAAGAACCCCCCCCCCCCGCCAACCCCTACCCCCAATACCCTTACCATCAACACTGAAGCCAACTCTCCTCCTGCCCTTCCTCTTCATCTTTGGACTCTGTTCCTATTGCACAGCCAGTCTCTATGGAACTGAAGCATGCTTGCACAAACAGAAGACAAAGAATTAAAAAAATCTGAGGCAAAAAGAAAAAAAAAACTGAGACTGTGTACAATTTAAAGGGCTGATTTTTGCACAAAGGTCATATATTTTTCATGCCTGGCATGTCTGCTGGGCAGCAGTTTGAATCAGAAACTTAGCAGAATGTGTGTTAGTGTCGTGTCTCGTGCAGGGGGGAAATGGTTAAAGGTCCGGGGATGAATAGCGGTGCCTTTGTGGCACTGGCAGCTGAAAGAAGCAATATTCTCATCCTGGGAGCCACGGGACCGGATGAAGACACTGGAGGCGCTGTTACATATATGCATTTACATCTACACCCACGTACATAGTACTGAGACGACACATACCTCATTCCTGTGCACTCGCTGAAGAACTGGATGTGCTTTTACACACACACACACACACACACACAAACATGGACGTTTGTTGACATGCAAAAATTTACAGTGTTTGCCATTTTACCAGAGGGGTTTGTTCAATCTGGTGAATTGTTTATAGGTCAAGTGTGTATGGGCGGGGTAAGTTCTTAACAAGACCTGGGTCGAATATCACCTGCCAATGATTTGTTTTTCAAATGACATGGAGCGACGGAGTGGGCGGAGCTCACTGAATCATGGTGACGCAGATGGATTCAGATATTTTCCTGTGGCTGTGTGAGCTGTTCTGCCATTCGTTGTGTTGTCTTATGTAGCAAAGCCCACCCGTCTGTCTCACGAGGGCTTTATCACTCCTTGAAAAGCATTTGAATATTCGACCTCGGTCTGACTCTTGGCGAAGTAATCCGCTAGAAGCAATAACACAAGTTCGACTTTCTACTGTGTGAAATATTTCTATTTATCATTAAGATGTTGGTGGAGGATTGTGGGTGCTGATTGCAGATGACCTTCGTGTCATAAGTTGTGTACAAGCAGGCGGACAGACAGGCAAACTGAGCCAGTAAACAGCAACATTCTGTGGCATCATCATCACTTCCTGTCTCGCTCACCGTTAGGAGAGAAACACAAATAACTCAGAATGACCACAGCTGTTTTGCTTTCTATCTAGCGTCTGCACGCTCGGAGAACTGGAGTCAAAATCAAGTCGTAAAGGAGATGCCTTGTCACTGATTTGTGAATGTGCTACTGATTGGCTAGCGCTTGCCAACCAATGAAATGCCTGAATTTGGAGGGTTGTGTTGTAATTGGGCAGAACTGCCATCAATCTCGACTTATTTTTCAGAGTGATGTAGATTTCAGTGTGCATTAGGGGTGAATGTTACGTTGTGATTATCATTTGATGGTGCACCAGTAGACGACATATTGATACTGTACATGTAATAGAGTGGGTTGGAGTTTGTTACTGTTTTTTGGAGATGAGTACTTGATGGGGTGAAGCAGTGTGGTGTGTTACTGCATGCTCACGTGGTGACTGGGTTTACAGATCTATTATTTAAAAGTTAAGATATAGCCATTTTAAGAGTCATGTGTCAATAAATACCATTTTAGCCTTTGTAAGCATCACTTTAGAAAGATACTTTTTCAAGGTCATCGCTGTCCTAGATGAGTGATTGTGAACTGAATGATCATTTCTAAATGCAACACATTCATGCAACGGTTTTGAATACAGTTTATTTGGTAATAAGCGCCGATGACTTCACGTAGATGTGACTCCCTCTAGAGGGCGGAAATGGTCGCCATTGCCAAGAGTCATCGTGTGCTGTTGCCATGGTTACCAAGTGCAGCTGACAGCAAAAAGAAAAAAATAATCAAATGTAGATAAGACAGAATCTTTCTTCTCGAATGGGAATCAAACTCCTGAACATACTGGCCCTGCATTTTGTTTTTCATACATGAAACTGCTTGTTTTTAAATATTATTGAAAGGTCAAGGGTTAACTTGTGGTAACTATATGTCATTAACTGCAATAACGTGAAATGCTTTACTGAGAAAAAGGACCTCCTCAGATTGTGGGCTCGTCCGTGTGTGTGACGGTGTCAAAGAACGAATGTTAGAAACGGTGGGGATAAAAGATTTGCCTGTAAAATGTGTGTAAACACTCCCTCTGCCCCTTATGGCAGGTGTGTTTCTCTACTTGGCCTCTTCTCATTCTGAAGCATGTCTAGAACCACACGACTAACTTTCCTTCGCCTGGTTATTCCTGCGTTTCTTCAGTGGCTCGACTGATGAGGAAACAGGCAACATCAGCTGCAGACCTAACTACTCTTATACTTCCTGTTGTCTCTCTATCTACTCTGTCATTTGTACACTCCAGTTTTTTTGTTTTGCTTTCAAGCACTTTTCATTGTGTGTATCTCAGAAAATGGAGTGGACCTTGATCGAAGCCATAGGCATAAAGAAGTGTACTGAGATCAGATGCTTTTGTTTCCTTTCCACTTGAATTCAGTGTTACAAATACCAGAGAACTTCCATGGTCTGCGGTCCCCTGCCTCTCTGACTTTAGCTCTTACATTGTGGACACTTTTCATCCAGATCTCATTGACCAATGAGGGCTATAACTGTTTGTCTTGTCTGTTCAACACGTTTCTCTCTCTGCTTCTTTTTCTGACATCGTTGCATATCTTCTCTTTACCTTGATGTGAGGAATTATGTAAAAAGTACATGTCTGAATTAATGAGAATATGGCGCCTTTACATTTTTTGAAAACATTAAACTTGAATAATGAGAAAATACAAGTACTTCTGTCACATTTATTTGCGTTTTCCATGTGTCTGTGCTGCTTTTGCTTATGCGATGAATTAAGTTAAGTATGTATTAAGACACAAAACTCATATAGTTCACCTTGACCCACACAATTGACTTTTAATTAAGTGAAACAATGTGTGTGAAAATACATCTATTTCCAGAGTTAGAATAATTCTTGTATTTGCTTTATCATCCACATTCTCTAAACATTTAAAGTGCTTAGAATTGTGTTAATGCTTCTCCCTCCATTTGTAATCACCACGATGTGCATTCACTTCTTAATGGCTATAACATAAAAATGGGTTTTGTGTTTGCGGCATCACTGAATCAACAATGATCACGAGAGACAATCTGCCCCCACTGACCTCAGTCTCCTCATTGCAAACAGCTTGTTAAGTTTTTCGCTCTGAATTTTCCTCAGATGCTGTCAGTTGTGCTGTAGTTGAGGTCATGTCAGTGCTGCTGTGTGTGAGAAAAGGAGAGCTGTTGACTTCATACATGTACATCAAAGGATAAAAAAGATTTGAAATTCCTGAGTGTAAAATATTTCAAGATCACACAGTTGTTAAGAAATAATGTTGTCTGATTGAAGCTATATCTATGGAGCAGGCCCAACTAGCCAGCATCGCTGTTTTTCTCAGAATTTAGACATAGGCCATATCTAAATAAGAAATTAGAGCCTATTCTTTGTCTAAGCTCCAATTTCCCTGATATTGGTGTCATTAACTGTCTTTACAGGCATGTATAGAGAGTATGGTCCATGGCAGTAGAAATGGCCAAGGGGTGAAATAATAATAATTTAAGCAATATTTTCTCTTTTTATTTGACAGTGTAAAGATAGGCAGGAAAAAAAGGGGGGGGGGAGATGACCTGCAGCAAAGGTCCTCAGCTGGACTCAAGCTGAACATATGAGGTCATGTGGCGTGCACTTTGACCATAAGGCTACCAGGACAACATCAGCTGAAAGAGTTGTCACTGATGAAACTGTTTTACAGTAAGATGAGCTCACATGTGCCTCAGCATCCTCTCCTGACCCCCCTTCATCTAAAACTGCGTCCTATCTGTCCCTGTCCACGTCTGACCTTTAGACGTCTCAGAGGACATGATTGCATCAAGCATTTCCAGTAGCTCTTCTCCCGGACACGTCAGTCTCAGTCTGTGCAGAGTCCTTATCTTCCAGTGATACTTTCTCAGCATACCTTCCCTTTGACAGGCCTTGATAATGTAATGGATCACTCATCCTTTTAGATCACACATATATTTTGATATTCAACTAAACTCTGGCATTTTATTTGCAGTCAAGTCAAATGGAACATGACATTATCTTCACTGAAACTGATATTCATTATCGACCTCTGTACCCTTGTGTCATGTCTCTAGAGCTGTCGCTTTGTTCATCTCATCACAAATCAGACCATACTTTTTTTTCCTTATAAATGATGTGAAGCTGTGTTGAGCAACAGAAGCTATTGGGGGTGTATTATCACAGTCACTGTCAGCAGCCTGGTTCATTAAACAGACAACAAATCCGACATCTGGGCCTTGATATTACTAGAATTTATTTTTTATTACTATTAAGGTGTAAGCTGATTAAGATGCCCTTTAAGCCACTAGATGGCAGCATTTACCCGTATAACACTACGCTGACTGACGCAGCCTCTGCTCTCACGATGACGTCAGCACACGGAAGTAAAACAGGAACACAACAGCAGAGCTGGTGAACACGTTATTTCTGTCACTTGTTTTTCCTCATGAAAATCCTCCACCAGGCTGGTACCGATGCTCGCTCCTCCTGCAGAAGATCTGGTGAAGCAGTGGGAGAGGTCAGAGTCCGTTTTTTACTTTAATGCAGTAAACTACATAGAGTTCAACTGAGAGCAGAGGAACGAATCTTCTAAGTTGTATCATTGGCTTGGTAATAACAAACAAACACGTTGATCCATAATGTGCAGACAACACTCTCTGCCATTGGTCTGTGAGTTTGTAATGACAAGGGCAGTGTGTGTGTGTGTGTGTGTGTGTGTGTGTGTGTGTGTGTGTGTGTGTGTGTGTGTGTGTCAACATCCAACAGGTTGTCTGAAAAACCAGTCTCTGCTTTCAGCATTTCTGCTTTGTATTGTTATAAATATAATATGTTTTTGTTGGTTAGAGCAAACAAGATGTTCATATTAGACAAAACATCAAGAAAATACTTAAAGAATGTTGATAATGAGAGCGTTAGTTGCAGCCCTCTGAACCAAAGCTTTTAGTTGTTTGACTAAAAATTATAATAATAACAATAACAATAACAATAATAATGATTTGCCTATTTCCTTTAATAAGTAGTTTAACCAAAAATGCCAAAACATAATGGTGGGTCCAGCTTCTCAAATGATTACTTTTACAAATGAACATTCTGCTCTTATTTGTTATGTATGATAATAAATATGTATAAATACCTCAGTCCTGGTTGGACTAAACAAGCTATTTGAATAAGTCATGTTGAGCTCTGGTTAGTTATATTTACAGTATTTTCACTGTTTTCTGACTCTTCATCGAACAAATGGCCAATGATTCATTGAGGAGATTATCAGCAGATTAATGATCGGAACAGTTGTCAGTCACAGCCCTGGGAATGCTTCGTCGAATTTGGGCACTTTTTGAGAACAACCACAGTCTGTAGTTTGACCTCAGGCCTGAAGCCAGGTCATGAGTCCAGACTCCCTCAGCTCAACCCCACCCACCTGAGAACACCACGACCAAACTATGTTACATGTCCTGAGTATTTAGCAAGAAAATCATACGTTTTATTTATTCCTTTCATCAAGTCTTATTTGTCCACATTGTGTTGTGGTGCCAGGTGTTTGATCCTACTGTAGAATAAGAAATATTATGACCAGACTTCTTAATATGTCTAATCCCAGAATGTAAATGTTTTTGGGTTTTTTAATGTAAATTAAATCTACATTTATGTGTGTCTTTAGCAGGATTAGTAGTAAAACATCTGTATTTGGTTGTTGCCTAACTTAGGTCCATACAGTAAAAAAACACAGGTGCCAATCTTCACATTCTTGGTGGGGCCACAGTGACACCTTTGTTTGCATTTGTCATGTGACTGTTTGAGCAGTGGTCCAGCTTGTGTCCTGTGATGGCACTGTTAGTCTGAGTGGTCTGTTCTCCCTGCAGCGAGCAGGCCCGTCTCAGGCAGCAGGTGGTGGAGGAGGACACCGAGGACTGGCAGAGGAGTCCAGACTTCTCTGGTCTGGAGAGAGTCGGAGGAGTGGACCTGTCCTTCATCAAAGGGGACGACGTCAACGCCTGCGCCCAGCTGGTGGTGCTCAGCTTCCCCAAACTGGAGGTGAGCTGGCCCCTCACTGCACCCACTAACTACAGTCATAGGGCCCTATAAATTCCGTTTTATTTTTTCCCAAATTCCGTTTTAATTTTTCCCAAATTCCGTTTTTTCCATTTTAATTTTTTGGAATTCCTTTTTTTTTTTTTTTTTTACTTTTTACCCATATTTTACCACAAAAGAGTGTGTTTTAATAATGTTTATGAATAAAATGCACCAAATGCACTGCTAATTAAATAGAAATGACCTTACATTCATTGAGGCAACACAATATTGCACTTTTCCTCAATACTTTATTGCTGCTTCATGCAACACAACAATGCACTAAGTACTTCAAATAAAAAAAATTCCAGTGAAAACAAATGGTATATTAAAAAAAAAAATAATAAAGTGCTCAATTTGTTAATAATCAATTAATTTTTTCTTCAAGTAAAAATATGCTTGACTTTAAAAAAAAAAAAGACTTTTGGACAACAGGTGGTCATCACATTTATTTTTCCGCTTCCAGTCAACAGAGTGTTGACAAAATGTATAAAATAACACGTCGCCTGACACATAGACGGGAACTGCTCAGCTCTGTAGTGAGGCGTTAGCATCGTATTACGTAGCTTTTTAGCAGACGGGGGACCGCCATGTTTTCATATGGTTTGAAAAGGGGCAGGGGGCAGGGGTTGTGTCACATTGATTAGCAACCCCCAGGAACGATTGCCTATGTTTATGTTCCTCTTTCACATGAAAACAACATTTCCGCGATATTCCGCATTAAACATAAATTCCGTTTTTATTGTCCAATTCCGCGATCGCGGAAATTATAGGGCCCTACAGTCAGCAACCTATGAGCTTTGTCAGCCTCTGGTGGTGACAGGAGGGAACAGCAGCAGCACTGACAGAGTGTGTTGGCTTCGTGCCTCACCACTTACATAAGCGAAGCCTGCGTTTGTGAGAGAACACACACATTTTCACATAAGAGTCCAGAAAGATAATCGCAGAATGGGTTCAGCACATATCATGAAAATATATTTGTCATCATGTAAAATACTGTCAGAATATTTGCCCTCAGAAGTAGTCTTGCTGTCTTTATATATGTGTTGTTGAATGCAAGTTCACAGGAAGCTGTTTCGACTTTTACACTTTAAATTTGAGTGCTCTTGTGTGACTCCAGAAAGCTGTGAACACACTTGAGCCAATTACTCAGACTTTCACCCAGGCTGCCTGTGTGGTTTTGTCAGCCGCTGAAACAATTTCAAATGTTTTTCCATCACCACCTCATTCCTCCTGTGAGCTTCTGACTCCGACCCTCTGATCATGAGCCTCTTTATACCAAAGCAGATATTGTTTGTTACTGTCCAGTGATCCTGCTCCAGTTTTATTTCCTGCATGTACGTCCCCCAAAACCACTGCTTATTAATGTCCTGTGTCTATTTCCACTTGTTGTTTCACGTTCTCAGGGGATTTGTTAAAAACAAAGTCCAGCAGTACGAGCAGGTACCTGGGAGCAGCTACTTCCTCCTGTGTTTCAGGTTGTTACCTCAGGTCCTTGTTAAATTCATGACTTGATTTTTACACAGGGCACGCAACATTAAAGTCTGGCCTATTACACATTTACTTGATCTGTAAAGCATTAGACTGTCATTGAGCCAGATTGACTAGATGCATAGAAAACAAGAGCAAATGTGCATGCATTGTTTTTTTTAAATGAGAAGCTGGAAATGGAACACTTTGAGTACTTTCACTATTTGCTGAACTGGATCTGCCTCATGTACAGTATATATTAACAGTGCAGTATAAACAATTAAATACTTCATACATACTTAACCTAGATGCAAATTTTACTAGAGGCAAACTGTAAAATCACTGGAACGTGTTCAGAAGTCCTTTCCTGACCAGATGTTAGATGTTAAACAAACATCTTAACTATTGGCTTTTTGGTCAGATAGCTCACTGTACTATATATGACTATATATGTCTTAGGTTGGTACTTAGGTTATGTGATGACAGACAGATTGTATTATTAGTATTTCTGGGTCATTTTCACATTAGTTTATTAGTTAATTAATGGTAGATTTAACCTGTATTTAAACCTGTATTAATTGTGTTTTATGGCCACTTGGGGGCAGCAGAACAAGCTTTAAACATGGTAGCATTTGAACATTGTAAACACTATTTGAAGTCTTGTCCCTGTCTGCCTGAATATAAGTCTAATATTCATTCACCTTTTAGCTCTGTAGGCACTAAGTGCTCCACGCTGTTTGTCAGCTCGTCACTAACTTTATGCTGTTTGGTGCTGACCTTTAAATAGCTGCCTGCTGCTGGAAACAAGGTTGATGAGAGCAGTTAGACTAAGGTGGAAACAGTGAAGCTGTGGGCTTCAAGACTGAAACAATGAGCTCAAAGATGCTAAAAACTCTGACTGTTCTCTGTAGGCTCATTACTATGAGTGACACCTTTCACCTGATGCCTGGTCATAGGATCTTTTGTTAATGTAAAGATGTTGATTATAGCAGCTGAACTTTTCACCTGTAACACATTTTTCACTTATTTACTTTATTTGAAGTCAATTCTTTTTAAAGTATGGGAGGGTCAACAACATGGAACATAGAGTCAACGTAAATGTTGTGATGCCAGATGCATTATAGATGATGAGATAGATAGATACTTTATTCATCCCCATGGGGAAATTCGCAATTATTATTATTATTTTTTTTTAGATAGGTAGATAGATATATATTTATAAATGTCATCTGTAGTATCATTAGGGAATGGTGAGTTACCTGTGAAATATCAGAGAGTGGTTATTTCTCAGTCCTTAAATTAAACCATCCAAACTCAAACTCAAAGAGGTTTTTGAGTGTCAGGGAGTCTTTTTGTCAAATGACCTTATAATTACTTAACCTGTGCCCCCCCCCCCCCCCCCCTCTCAAAAGTGTGTTGAATTTTAGTGCTCTGTTCCATAAAAGCGGTGGTTGTCTAATCTAGTCCAGCTAAATGTTTCGAGTCCACCTGGGCAGCAGACTGGCCGAGCATGAAAAGCAATGTTAATACACAAGAGAGCTGAGGTTTAATATACAACACAGCTCAAGGTCGAGTCTTGTTAAACGGCCTGTTGTTAAAAGATAAGACCTTGGCAGTCCCAATTTTCTCTTCATTTACTTTTTCGTAAAGCCTTTCACAAGCACTCCTCTCTCCTGCTATTTATCTGTGCATTAATATGGGCTATAACCCGCTATAATTAATGACATTTGTCACTGCATGTTGTTGATACATGGACCCAACGAGCCTAATGAAATGTTCAGAAATGTTGTCCAATAATTAGATTATGTTCCCTGCTTGCTTTCAATTTACTCCAACGCTGCCACCCAAGGCCATTTGTGACATAAAGTGAGACATGATGCACAGCGTGTCCACTGCTGTGGGAACCTCTGTTGTACAGTTTGCATTGAAAAAAGCTCGTCTGAATCAGGAGCTCGACACACTTTTCAACGACCTCTCAGCCTGAACAAGCCATTCGTTGAAATTCTTCGACTCAATACTTTACAGCATAACACTCAGCATTTCATCAGCACTGTTTAGCAGAGGGGGGATGAAGGTCACTGCAGTCAAAAATACGTCGTTTACATATCCTGAATGATAGCTGACATTTCTGACAGCTAAGTCAGTGCAGAACAACATCCTGGTGTGGAGGCGTCACAAGCTCGTCTCTCTTCACAAACCAAGGCTTTTGCATGTTTTCTTTGTAGCCGCTGCTGTAGGATTTGATAGAAGCATAAAACACATATAGAATAAAATAAATAAAAGTAGTGTTAAAGGTTCAGTTTCTATCAGATGTTATAGCATCTAAGGCCTTGGCACATCCTCTCATTGTTAGCAGAAAAGCATTTTCAAGTTGTAGCACAGAAGCTTTTACCTCAACTTCACAACAGATCTGTTTCCTCCTGTCGACAACTCCATCCACAAAATGCACGCACATAGTGACAAACAGCAGTGTTTTAGACCAGGGGTTTTCAAAGTGTGGGATAGCGAGCCTCCCTAAAGAGAACTCAAAAGCATGCCGCCCCCCCTTTACCCCCCCTAATTATTATTACTATTATTACTGTTATTGTTGTCTCTTTGTATGTTCCACACAGGCTTCAAAAAGGTTTTAAACAATAAATGCTATACACATCTTTATTTTTGTAAATATCTTAAACATGTTTGTATGTTCTTAAACATATTTTGAAAACATTTTAATCATCTTTATCTGTGTGTGTGTGGATTAACATCCTTTTTTAACATATTTTAACACCTGTATGTTTTCAGCATCTTTTTAAAACACATTTTTAACATCTGTATGTTTTAGCGTGTTTTTAAACACATTTTAGCATCTTTATGTTTTAACATCTTTTTAAAACACATTTTTAACATCTGTATGTTTTAGCGTGTTTTTAAACACTTTTTAACATCTTTATGTTTTAACATTTTTTTAAAAACACATTTTAGCATCTGTTTTAACATATTTTAACAGAGCTTTTGAATATCTTTTTGAATACATTCAATTTAAGGCCTCTGAGTTTACATGGTCGCATCCTGTCGTTAGCTAGCACCTCTTTGCAGATAACACTCTGTGGCAGCGGAGCATCATCAGGACCAATACATGAAAAGCCAAACTTTAAATCATCAGGGTCATACTTCCTCCGTTTTCTGCTCGCCCCAGACTCTGTGTCCTCTCTCACTTTCACTTGAGATACTAAAAATCCATCCATCTTGTCTCTTGTCAGATGTTTACACTTTTTTTTTCTTTTAGGGTTTATTTTTTCGATCGCCGCGCCTCCCCTGAAGCCCTCTGGCGCCCCCCAGGGGAGGCGCGCCTCATACTTTGAAAACCGCTGTTTTAGACTGATGACTTTTTTTTTTAACTTTATTTTTCTTCATAACATACAATAACATAAAACATGGAGAGAACAAAACCCCACAAATATTCCCACCCACATATACATATTCATAAATACTTACACATATATTTTCACACATACCTATATACATCTTGATTAAAGAGGAGAAGAGGAGGTAATCATAAGTGAGGCATCGCCTCTGTCAATGGTGCCCATCTTACCCTAAACTTGTCCATTTTCAATTGCAACCTTGCAGTGGTCTTTTCCATGCTGTATACATTCTTCACTCTTTCCCTCCATTCTGTTATGCTAGGAGGCTGCGGTTCTAGCCAGGATGCTGTTATAGTTTTCTTTCATATTACAATTAAAATTCTGATTAAGTAGATCAAATTCCTATCTATTGAATGATTTGAGAATATGCCCAAAATTGCTAGGGCCGGATCTAAATTAATTTCGATGTTAAGAATTTGCTTGATTTCCCTTTGAATATTACTCCAAAAATTTGTGAGTTTGGGGCAGTCCCAAAGTATGTGAGTAAAGTCCCCCACTAGACCGCAGCCCGAATTGCTATATTTTGAAGTAATAATTGGAGTATTAAAGTAGACTGATGACTTTTGACCTGATAAAATCAAAACATAACTGCAATTTTGAATTTTACTCCCTGACACAGGACTTCACATCAACTTTTGACTTCGAGTGTGCAACAGATCAACGCTTCATTTTCCTGACATCAGATATAGTTTGAACCAATCTGACAAGGAGCAGAGGAAGCTGTGTTTGCCAGTGCACATCAGCAGACAAACAGATGATATTGACGATCAGCACATTTGGATATTAAGACTATAATATGGCTCATGACAGCAACATGCAAAACATTCATCTCAGAAATGACAAATTGTGAATTTCCCCACTGTGGGACGAATAAAGGCTTATCTTATCTTATCTTATCTTAAATAACTCTAATTGTGTTGCAGGAATAACATACAAAGACATACAGAACCCGATCCTTTGGTTTTTGCTCTAAAGTTTATTTGAAATTTATTGTCACATTAAAATTTTACATGGCAATAAATTTGCCAATGAGCGCATAATGACTGAAACACCTTATACCTTATATGAAACACCTTATACCTTATATGAAACACCTTATACCTTATATGAACAACATCTTATGGTTCTATGTATTTGAATTCAAATCTCATCTATTCAACTCCACCTGTCTATACATATACACATATACATATAAAGACAGAGAGGCGCCATCACGAAACCAAAGATGTAGAAGATCAACCTTTTTGTGTACTTTTCTCAAAAGAGAACACATGACATTAGATTACAGAGCAGATATGTACATATGCTGTAACACACAGAAACCATGTCATTTGATTTTCAGCAGGTGAATAGAATAATGTTTCTGATGTTCAGTACATGCTCACAGCCTTAAATCAACTAAAAGTAACAGATGTTCCGTTTGGTGCCAGATGGGGATGTTGGTGATTATCTTGCACAGCTTGTGTGTGTGTGTCTGTGGACTCACCCTTACACATACACTGGGGTGGACACATTTGTCCGAAGTAGGCAGCACCTGATCCGTAACATTCCCACTGTCTGGGCTCCGTTCAGGACCACAGTGAAATGCTATGAGTCATGAATGTTAATGAGTGAGGTGGTTCAGGATCAGAGTACTGCTCAAGTCTGCAGGACTGGAATGGGTGGGAGTGGACCCCTGGAGAAATACAACTTCTTGATCACCAGAGAGTCTAAAACCACTCGGCCACCTTTTTGCCCAGAAAGCGTTTTGAAATCTTAAGCAGTGTTCCCGTTCTGTTTCCTCAGCTGCTGTATGAGGACAGTCAGATGGTGACCCTGACGGCCCCCTACATCGCCGGCTTCCTGGCTTTCAGAGAAACCCCCTTCCTCCTGGACGCTCTGCAGCGGCTGGAGAGGAACCAGCCCAAACTTATGCCTCAGGTCAGTCTGCACCAAGCGGCAACCTCCAGCACTGAAAAATGAAGCCAATGCGGAAGTGCAAAAAAGCTGCAGTTCCTCGAATAACCACTAGAGCAGGCTGCAGAAGGGAGTCAATTACATTTGAGTCCCATGTTAAAATGTCCAATTTTACGACAGAAAAAAAAACATATTTACAGCCTGGTTCAAAACATGGCTCTAGTCTCATAAGCTGTTTTTCTACTCCATGACAACTCTGGGGGGGGGCGAATTTTTTTATAAGGCGTTCATTTAAAATATACAGCATACATCATTATGCACAATTCATAGCTGTCAATCTAAGTGGCGCCACTTTGACTGACAACTAGCCACTGACGGTCTAAAGGGCGTCACCCCGGCTAATTCTAGTCACTGAGTTTGGGAAAGAGATCGTCGTGGGGTTAGCCGGCTAGCAACGCTATTTAGCATCTAACCTAGATGGTTAGCCGTAGCTAGTTTGATTATTTTGAATAAAGCGGCTTTTTTTCAGCCAATAGCGTTCATTCGACCCGCCTCAGCTCCGCCCTCGCTCCACCTCTTTGTCCATATTTGGAGTAACCGGAGGTAGGCTACCAAGATGGCTGCGCACTACGATTTGCTTCATTTTTGCTCTTCAGAAACCTATGGGTGACGTCACGGACACTACGTCCATATTTTATACAGTCTATGGTCTGCACACACGTTAATGGGGTCACTCATAAAACATTACGTCCAACGTGTTGACTTCGGGTCATATTTTCAGTCACAACATTTCCTGTGAGTGGAGAGTGAACAAGATGTTTAACGGGAGAACTCTTGACAGGGGCGATATAGAGTAGTCCCTCAAACGACTACAAGCACTCAGTGTAATTGTAAAAATATAGTTGTAATAACATTTTAAGGTTGTTTAAAATGATTTGGCTTTGCCCCAAGGGAGAGAATCCACGGAAGGTGCTGCTGGCTTTTCCACTTGAAGAAATTCTTTTTTTAATATGAGGATATTTTAAATTGGTCCTGAGCTGAGATTTGGTGTGTTTGAAGCCTTTTTTTAAATTTCTGTCATTTGGATTAAAATGTGTCTAGTTCAGTTAAATTCTCTCATCAACACTTTATATGTCAGTTGTTTAACCTGTGCACAAACAGCAACATAAGAATGAAATGGTCTGTACTTGTAGTGTTTCTTATCCTTATCTTGTAAATATTAGTCCATAAATCCACTTGGGAGATGGAAAAAAAATACAAGCAGGTCACATCCGAAGAGCACTGAAGCAAAACCCCTTTGTTCCACCCCTATTGATCAAACCCCTACACACTTCATAGGACAAGACATTTTTTTGTTTAACAATTTTTATTAATTGATTTTCCATTATATTTTCCATACAGTTATTAGCAGCATTTGAAAACAAAAAAATACAAAAGCATAGGACAACTGCATTATTTAAGTGATTACAGAATTGAAAGTACCCTCCCAAATTTCCCTTAAAACCCAACCCACCCCATCATCCCTACTTGTCCCCGTAAGTCCAGATCTACATAAGAATAATCGTCCATCAAAGTGTCTGTCCAACCAACTATTACAGAAGTATAAATTGTATTATGCGATGTACAAGGATAAATAAAAACATATTCAAAATACAGGTAAAATACACCAAAATAAATAAATACATAAAAAAGGGGAGAGAGGAAAAAATAAGAATAATAATAACAATAATAAAATAAAATAAAATAAATAAATAAATAAATAATAATAATTCATCCTTAACATTGTTATTCAGTCATCCTTATTTAATGGTTCTTGCAAACTCTCGTAGTACTCTAAAAAGGGAGTCCAAATCTTTTTAAAGTTTTGCAATGAGCCTTTGAGGTTGTATCTAATCTTCTCAAATTGTAAAAAGTGCATCACATCTCTGATCCATCTTGTAAAGTTAGGAGGTGTCTTTTCCTTCCAGGAAAGAAGGATGAGACGTCTGGCAATCAGGGAGGTGAATGCTATGATTGTGGGAGCTTTGTCTTTCAGGGATTAATCCAAATAAAGCACAAATATAGGACAAGACATTTGACACAATTATGTCACCTTTCAATTCATTGGTTTGTTTCATTACACCATTAATCAGCATTTTTTAATATTCATACAGGGGAGTTCTGGTAATTTTCTATTGGGATCTTTTCTTTGTTTCTTTGTCTTACTGCTTGCCATTTTAGAATAAGAAAAGTTTATTTCAGTTTGAGTAAATGTGCTTGTGCTCACATTGATTACGTTATAAGTGACTTGACAACAAACAGGATCCTATTTTCACACAAAGTTCATTCCAGTATATGTTCCCTCTGAACCACATTCCAGTTATTAAATGATCCAGTCACTTTAGTAATTCCCTTCATTCTGAACAAACATAAGTCATAGAACACAAGACAACAACAGTCTAGTCTAACTTCTAATATTACTTTTAAATTCAAAGATATATGTGTCAGCACTCCTTTATTGCATTATTGCATTTCTTAACCATAATCAAATTTGAATCATAACATATTGATTTGAGTAAATATAATTTTAATCACGAAATCGGTTTCATTCTAAAAAATGACACTACATACTCACCGACTGTAGCTGGTGTCTGGCGACCTGTGTCACCGCTGCCGAAGCTGCACAGAAGTAATGAGTGAAGTGATAAACTGTTAGTTACAGCACGTAACTTCTATTAAAATAACTGATACTTCTTTTTTGCACACGTTACACAAACAAGGTGCAAATTTTTCAGTCAGCTTCAGGAGTGTTGACAGGCTTGTTTTTTTCCATTGTTGTCCATGTTGTTTTACTATATGACGACATTTCATCCTAATAAGCATCTATAATGATTCATATTAAGACTTATCAGTGTCAGTTTGTCAGATGAGGCTGAGGACATGTTGAGGTATCCAGGATGAACTGAAGAGATGAGTAATTGGAAACTGTGGACTTTTAAAATGAGTAATAGATTACTGACACACCCAACAAGATCGACAACTCACTGACATTATTGGGCTTGTTTAAAAGGTGACATCCTTACCTTGCCTCATGCACATTAACTCTTTGACGCCTATTGCCGTGAATTCGCCTCAAACCGCTTCCATTCAGAATGCATCCAAGGAAGTCTGTGTGTTCCTCCAATGCCGGTTCATGCATATTCGATACGCACCTAGGAACCTTTTGGAAGCATTTGTTTCTTGGGGGACCGTTCAAATTCGGAACAACATCCGAATATTATATACACACATTAGATATACATGCATTATATGCATTCTGTGTGCCAGAGTAAAATGAACAATCTCCACTTAATTTAGAATCTGCTTGAAAGCAAAAACACAAATTATTTATTTTTTAATATAATTGTATATAAATTCGGGCATCAAAGGGTTAAAGCCCACTATATGAACTGCAGTTGCTGTTCTCTCTCTCTGCTTCTTAAAAAGTTGCCTCAAATTCATCCTCACCCGCTCACTTGTTGCAGCCCACGCACCTCCCTCGCTCTCTCTCACACTCCCGTCTCTCTGTCACCGCTCGCAGGTGTGCAGAAACACACACACCTTCACCCACCACATCCAGTACACAATCACACACACACACACACACACACACACACACAGAGTTTTACTTGCACTGACATTTAGCCCTGGACAGATGCAGTCGCTGCTCCCTTTATCTGCAGCCTTTGAAGTGAGTTATTCCTGCTGACTTATGATTCAATGCTGAAATATGTCTGTAGAGTCACCTTTGGCTTCAAGAGTTCATCGGTGCACCGGAGCTGGAAGAGTTAGAAAATCAGTTTGAGGATTTTGTCTCTTACTTAGCTTTAACTTTTGAGGCTCAGGATAAAGACTCTGCTGTCTCACACGCTGTGTCTGGCATTGTGCCGGGCAGTGGTGGCTGCTGGGCTCAGAGACCATTGAGGCGTTTTAACCATAGACATATATACGTAGACGCCGCTTTGAGTGGCTTGGCCCTTTGCTGCGATATGTCAGCGTGTCCGCCATATTGGAAGATCTGCCCCGTAAACTAATGCAAGGAAATGGACCAAACTTGATAAAGCACCTTTCTATGAAGTTTCATTAAGTTAATGCCTTTTATTCACCCATTCACACACACTAATATAGATTTTTTTTTTTTTTTTTTTAGAATTTTCTGTCTGACCTGTGAAAGGTAATCCCATGAGATCTGGTTTGGACAGAAAACCGGTTGGTACAATTCCACGCAGCACATGAATGAGGCATCTTCTCCGTTCACTCTCATAGACGTATATGTGTCTATGGTTCGCTCTTGCCACATCCAATATGGCGGCCAATAATGCGGCCTCTACGTATATATGTCTATGGTTTTAACTTGTTGATTCAGGAACTGTACAGGTGGAACTAATGACATTATCAATGCCTCTGCTCCACTGTGTGAGCAGCCATGATTATGATTCATTAGACCTGTACTTTTCCTGCTATGACACGTCAAAAGTCTGCTGTATAGTTTTGTGTTACAGGGAAATTCATTCCAGTTGTGTTTGCCCTCTCAACAGGTGGTGTTTGTGGATGGGAATGGTCTCTTCCATTACAGAGGTAAGCCAAGCTGCTCTTTACTTTTTCTGTTTGATGTGTTCAGTGACAGACCCTAAAGGTGCAATAGACCTTTTTTTTTTTTTTTTTTTTTGTTACCACAATTCTTTTTTACATTTCATGATAAGAAAAGCACAGGCATAGCTAAGTACATTAATAACGACTGTGTTCGACAGATTTCTTCTGCTTAAATCCTTGTTTGTGTTGTATCAACTCTCAGATGCACACTTTGGAAAAAAGTCTCTACTAAATGAAATTGTAGAATTGTAGACGTGTAGATTGGGAAGAGCAGGAAAAACAGCCCCAGCTCTGCTTTGAGAGTGTTGATGCATCATTGCAAGGTGGATAGCTGTGTTGCCAGCTGTGTAGTCCCAACACATAAACAGTCCAAATGATCTACTTTTGTTGCGTTATGCATTCGTAGCAGTTGCGGTGGTGCATTTGCTGCCATCCTGCCAACAGTTTGTATTGTCATTGTGAGCAATCCCTGATATCTCCCACTTGGATTTTTGAGTCCCCTCTCGTAATTATGTCATAAACAATATGACTTGAAAGCAAACATTCGCCAGTTTCCGTATGACTGTATAATAGCTTACTGGTAATAGCTGACAAGGACATTTGGCACGGCACCTTTGTTAAAAACAAATGAATTACCTGCTGTTGCAAGTCAGGTCTGCTGTGAGAGGTCTGTTGCTGTCAGGTCCCCAGAGCCAGTTATGACTGTTGGAGCAGATAGTTCAATGTTCAATATTTAGATATGTTGTGATGTATGTATGTATATGTAAGATGAGAAGATTGATTATATATCTTGGAGCTGGAGTCCAGGTGTGGTTGACATAGCTTAGCATAAAGAGGAGGGAAAATCTCCCAGGTACCTCCCCCTGAAGCCACTGACATTTCTCTTCATGCATGGATTCAACAAACAAGATACAATATGGTATTTGTTGGACTCCTTTCTCCACCTTCTTCTAGTCCTTTTGATAATGTAGGATAACCTTTATGTCTCCAAATTTGAGCTTCACGCACAAACACACAAACATGAGGGACTGATTGATTGGTTGATTGATTGATTGATTGATTGATTGATTGATCAATCGATCGATTGGTCTCCTCACCTCACAGAAAGCAAATATTTCCCAAAACCTTACTCAAACTGTTCCTTTGAGCAGCTTAATAAGACAGAACAAACGTACATCTGACACCTGACAGGTAACATACAGCTTCACTTGGGCTGATTGAAAAAGGACTTCAAAGTGAGTTCAAGGTGAGCCCAACAAACCGTGCAGGTCAGCTGGATGAATTCTTCAAGCTGTCAAAAAACCCTAAAACATAAAGCGTGAAAAAGGCCCAGCAGTGTTTTATCTGAAGTGTGTGATGATGCTGTCTGTCTGGCTGTCTGAGCTGCTCTGACTCTAGTTTGGACGTTGTCACTGTTTGGGCCCTGCAGAGTTCGGCCTGGCGTGTCATCTGGGCGTGCTGTCAGGACTACCGTGTGTGGGCGTGGCCAAGAACCTGCTGCAGGTGCAGGGCGTGTACAAGAGTGAAGAGCACCAGTCACAGGTGAGACTGCATTTTAGACCACCTTTTAACCCGACTTGACTTTTTTCCCCTTCTGTGCTGTAAAGCTTTGTCACTCTTGGCCTCAGCTTACACAATGTAAGACTGTAATATTAAATGCAGACATGATAATGGAAAGCTAAAGCGTTACGTCACATATTGTGTTCTTTTTTTCCTTTTGTAAATGCTGTTCCTGTAAAAAAAAAAAGAAAAAAAGTTGCCAACCTTGACATGAGTCAATAGATGAATTATTTAAGTTAAGTTATCAAAGTGTAATCACTTTTTTCTGTTTTGCTCGCTGCATTCCAAAAAAGAAAGAAATGTCAGAGAGGGACAAAGCAAAGGACAGAATCCTCAATTACTTCTGAATGTGTGTGTGTGTGTGTACGTGCGTGGAACTCACACTTACACTATTCAAACTTGCGTGCGAGTGTGTTGGTTGGTGTGTATGCTGTTTTGACAGTGTGACTTTTATTGCAAGCCAAGGCCTCCGTGTGTACCTAATGCTAATGTGACTTTTTGAATACAAATCAAGCTGGAGCAAAATACCTACTGGTCAGAGTATACCTGAGGGACAGCACAAACTGGATTCATTAATATGTAGATGTTCACACTGGTTCAGGCTGGAGCATAGACTGTATAAAATATGGACGTAGTGTCCGTGACGTCACCCATAGGTTTCTGATGAGCAAAAATGAAGCAAATCGTAGTGCGTAGCCATCTTGGTAGCCTACCTCCGGTTACTCCAAATATGGACAAAGAGGTGGAGCGAGGGCGGAGCTGAGGCGGGTCGAATGAACGCTATTGGCTGAAAAAAGCCGCTTTATTGGAAATAATCAAACTAGCTACGGCTAACCATCTAGGTTAAATGCTAAATATCGTTGCTAGCCGGCTAACCCCACGACGATCTCTTTCCCAAACTCAGTGACTAGAATTAGCCGGGGTGACGCCCTTTAGACCGTCAGTGGCTAGTTGTCAATCAAAGTGGCGCCACTTAGATTGACAGCTATGAATTGTGCATAATGATGTATGCTGTATATTTTAAACGAATGCCTTATAAAAAAATTCGCCCCCCCCAGAGTTGTCATGGAGTAGAAAAACAGCTTATGAGACTAGAGCCATGTTTTGAACCAGGCTGTAAATATGTTTTTTTCTGTGGTAAAATCGGACATTTTAACATGGGGCTCAAATGTAATTGACTCTCTTCTGCAGCCTGCTCTAGTGGTTATTCGAGGAACTGCAGCTTTTTTGCACTTCCGCATTGGCTTCATTTTTCAGCGCCGGAGGTTGCCGCTTGGGCTGGAGCCTCAGTGACCTGTTGAGGAAAGAATGAAAACAAGTTAAAGTTAATTCTGCCTGATCAACAGTCATCTGGTGAGAGTGTAAAGTAAGATCGTAAAGAAAGTAAGTTTTCAAATCAGTGAGATTTGGAGAAAAAGGGAAGTTCTGTTACCTGCTGCTTTGAGCTTCGTCACTTGGTCCATTACTACATGTCTGACTGTAGATGCACTTACACACATTATGTTGTTAATGCATCTGCCAGCTCTCCAGAAAATTTGAAATGTGATCTCCAGTGTTTGGAGTGTTGAACCTGAAGCAAACCAACATGCTGAGAAAAAAAAAGAAAAAAAAAGTAATTCCTTTTTTCCCCTCGTCTGAGGTGACAGTGATGACTATTCTCACATGCTTCCCTGAGGAAAACATCACCATCCAAATCCTTGGCGGATCCATAGAAGAGCAGTTGACGGCCGTGTTAATGCTGATGACTCGATCATCTGATCCACTGCCAGCTCAATTAGCAGGCAAAAGACTCTCTGCTCGTAACCCCAGTGGTCTTCATGTAGTGCTGTAACATGCTAATTCAATTCTCCGGCGGAGTGTATCCATCTCCCTCAATTAGTGCCAGTGGCTTTGGCGTCCACCTGATCTCATTGTTTACACAGGACACGGTCACCTCCGAGGATGAGTCTCACATATCTATTGATAGCTATCTGTGTGCCAAAATCCTAGTGGCTTGGACGTGTTCTTTCTAGGTATCAGGTAGTGTCGGCATTACGACTCATTTGCTGTGCATGAAATTTTAGAACTCCCCTCCCGTCCATGCTGATGTAATCGTCCCTCTCTGGGGCTCCGGCTAATTTGTCCACAGGCACGCACAGAACTGCGACGCCTTCGAGTCAACACCAGCTTTGGCGTTTGAGCGCTTGGTGGGAAATTAGCTGCGAAGTAATCCGTGAAACACAAGCCATATCAGGCTCCCGACCAAATTTCAGAAAATTAGATGCTAAAGAAATAAGATTAGCCATTACTGGATCTGCACGCACACACCAGCACGTACCACTGACAAGTGATACACCACCACACTCGCTTAGATGTCACAAAGAGTTTCCAAAAGCACACAGAGTTTTCAAAACCAATATGCAGCCTGAGAAGTGTCTCTGAAGGATACAGAGAGAACCTTCTCTCAGCTGCTATAATTAAAAGCGTGTGCCTCCAGAGGAAAGGTGCTTGTGATTGTATTTGTAAGACACGGGTGCACAGATCCTTGAAGGTATTAATGTAACAGAATATACCTCTTTCAAGCTGAAGTACTGAGTGCATGCATACTATAAATACACATGCACATGTGTGGGATAATGAGCAAGTGATAAGGAGAGTGTCCTGTATTGAAAATGCTACAGATAAACATTCAGACTAATTTGTCTTTGTTATTTTGGCTTAAATTCAGCCTTCAAGACTCTTCTTAAAAATTGGCTCAGCATTTTAGAAACTTAGACCTATTTCAATTCTTAATGCAAATTTCCCCACTGAGGGACAAATAAAGGTTTATCTTATCTTATCTTATCTTATCTTATTTTATCTTATCTTAAATGCTTATGCTCATTTGCATTCTTTCAAAGATTTAAATGAGAGTCTATATCAGGGGTATTCAAGTAAAATTTAAAGAGGTCCAGCTGGAGAAAATTTCTTGAAGCGAAGGTCCGGAAGATCATAATGTCTAACTATTCAATGTGATATATATTTAAGTAGCCTAGTAGTTGTATCAACATCTGCATGTACGACTGTCAAATCAAATGAATTCAGGACAATTCGAAAACTTTTTGACAATATTTATTGTCAAGAAACATAGAACTGAACTTATAGATGTATGACTGCCCATATGTATGATGTTCTCTCATTTACTAAATAAAAAAGGGCTGCATTTCAAAATAAGAGAAAATAAATACCATGTGAAAATTGTGCATGTTCAAATAAAGTGCTTAACTTTAGAAAAATAAAATAAATAAGGAAAGGCTTGAATTTCCCCTTTGCTGAAATGAGTCTGTCCATTCCGGATGAAATGCTCTATTTTTGCTGTCCACTTTTCTTTTTTTGGAGAGCACCATTTGTTCCTTATACTCAACTTTCTTTTTCTTTCTACCATATTTTCATGTGTAACTTGCCTCTAACTCTCTCATCTGTCTGAACGGTAGAGTCGCAATATTAACCACCTGGAATGCACAGACTTGATTGGCTGAGTGGTATCACGTGGAATGGTTTAACTCGCATATAATTGGTCTGTGCGTTTCCTCATCCACTAAACCACTACTGTAAAAACTACAAAAGCTGCGCCGGGTTACAATAGAGGCAACATGTCAGGTTTTAAATCATAACCTTCTGTTTTGGTTGTAGGTCCGGGTCCATATGGGACAGCTTCTGGGTCCGGACCCGGACCACGGTCCGCCTGTTAGTGACCTCTGGTCTATATCATAAGAAATCTATATCAATCTGTGTACGTAGCTGGAGTCAGGAGGTGGTTAACCTAGCCGTATTATGAAGGTTAAATAAAGGTGACGCATCCTCCAACTCCTCCTGCAAATTGTGTATGGATGAGAAAAACGAGAGACAACATTCTATTTACATTTTTTAGCTTGACCCCCTGATTCTAGCTCTGTGCTTTTGCAGCCAAATCAGCCGAATGGGAAGAACTGGAAAATATTCTGTCCTTCAGAATTAGGCCTAATCAAGCCTGTTTACCTCCAACACCAGCCCTGTCATGTCATTTAAAGAGCCTGAAATTGCCTATTTCTGCAGTGTTACAGATTTGGAGGAGTTCATTAACAAGCGAAACCAAACTGTGTATAGATTATTTTAAACGAGCTGAATCAATTGCATTAGTGTTCATATTGGATTTTATTTAGACGTAGCTGCCAGAGATGGAGGTTTGTGGGTGGGAGGTATCAAAGCTCTCCTGATATCTTTGACTCAGAAATACAACTTTCAGTCTGACACGAACGGTTCGTCTGACTTAGTTGTATCAATCTTCTTATCGCACTGTAGGAAAGCAGAGAAGCTTCCATGTCCCAAAAAGTTCACTTAGTCCTTTCAATCAAGAAAAAATACTGCTTGTAAAATGACACTTGAGTCTTGAAACAAATCGCATGAAAACACTTTTTTGTGTGTGTACAGTTCTCTCACCAGCCTTATAATATATATATATATATATATTATATTATATTATAGACTATTATTATTGTTATTATTATTATTATACCACATATTATATTATTATTACACTACACTACATTATACTTTGATAGTATATCACTACTAGTACTATTATATGTAATAGAGTGTGGTATATACCACATTACACTACTATATTATTATATTATACAAGTACATGTATGTTATACTCTTGGATGTTATACATTGTATATGCTATATTATATTATTATATTATATTACTATATGCACTCTACCATTACCTTTAGCATACCATACCATACCCACTGCTGCTATCACTATGTACACACTCAGGTACACACATACACATATGCATATTTTCTGTAGATCTCCCAGTGTCTACTTCTGATTCAATTCCTGCTACATCTACTGCCTAATTTATTGTGTCTATTTTTCTATTTTCTATTTTTTATTTTTCTATTTTATATTCTATTTTATATTTTGTATTCTATATTTAAACAGTGCAATATATGAGAAGTGATGGAGATGCCAATTTCCCGGAGGGAACCTCCCAAAGGGATTAATAAAGTACTCTGTCTGTCTGTCTGTCTGTCTGTCTGTCTTTGTGTCCATTAAAGGACATACGCGATCTTTTGAAGTGTCCTTGAACTAAACAGTCCACCTCCTCTGCTCAGTCGCTTTACATTACTCGCGGCTGAATGCACAGGAGATGTAAACGCAGGCTGCCTGTGCTTGAATTGAGGCGAGGGACTTCTGCGTGTTTTCATCTGAGGTCTGACTCTGAGACAAAACAAAAAGGATGAAGGAGGAGAAAAAATGTTCCTTTTCATCCTCTTTGTCCTCGATACACTTTGGGAAAATGATATCCTTGTTATTGAAGTTCCTTGCTGCTCGGTGTCCTTCAGATCCTACGTCCTCTGTAATTGTCCTTCCCTCCTCTCTCTCCCTCTCACTTTCTTTTGCTTCCATCTCATCTCTTCTTCTCTCTTTTTCTTCTCTCTCTTTGTCTCGTTTCTCACTGATAGCCAGGCTGTAACTCAAACTAGTGTGTTATTGATGACTTGCTCTGTCTTTCTGACTTCTGCTGTTCTGGCTTCAGGCCTGCTCTCGCTTCAGCAGGAGCCAAACCTCTCTCTCTCTCTCTCTCTCTCTCTCTCTCTCTCTCTCTCTCTCTC
>JBBMOC010000110.1:101363-148863 GCA_037975185.1 Centropyge bicolor | reverse complement strand
AAAAAAAAAAAAAAGTTCACCTGAACCAATGCCTCCTCCTGCCTCGGGCTCTTTTCCTTTCCGCCACTAGGCTGTGCTCTGCTTCTGTTCTTCTGCTGTTTCCACTGCACAGAAAACATACATTCACACACACACACACACACACACACACACACACACACACACACACACACACACACACATCTCAAAACCAGTTTTTCTCCAGCGGCTAGCTCATCCCCTCCTGCGCGTGTGTTTATTTCATCAAAGTGTGAGTGTGTGTAGCTGGTGGGAGGAGGAGGAGGAGGAGAGCAGCGGGGACTGAATGTGGACATCAGAGAGAAGCGGGGACTCTCTCAGCTCCCCCTGTCCAACCACTGCCACCTCTGTCTTTATCTCCCTCTCAGTCCAGCTGTGCTCTCTTCTCTCCCTCACCTCCGCTTTCCCTTTCTCTTTCACTCTTGCCCTGTGTGCTCGCCCTCCCGCTCCCTCACACAGATATTTCCTATTCTCTCTATTGCTGACATCACAGAAAACCCCCCCCCTCACAGATCCAGCTCTGGTGAGTGTCATGTTCCGAGTCGAGCTCTGCGTTTATATCGCTCTTTCGTGGACAGAGCAAGATTCACGTCCCTCAGGCCTCTGAAACCTCAGTCGCAACTTGTGGAGAGAGAAAAAAAAAAATCAAAAAGCTGTCGATCTGACAGGAAGACTGTCTGAGTTACATAACAGTTGTCTTTTTGAAGTTTGAAGATGCAAGAAGATGATGTGCAGTATTCTGCCCCTCTGTCCTGACACTCATTACCATCGACTGAGGGCCAGCACACACACTCCAACACACACACTCCAACACACACACTCAGACACACACTCAAACACACACACTCCAACACACACACTCAAACACACACTCAAACACACACACTCCAACACACACACTCCAACACACACACTCCAACACACACACTCAAACACACACTCAAACACACACTCAAACACACACACTCAAACACACACACTCAAACACACACACACGCAGACCTGCTCTCGACAGATTGTGTTGCGGCTTGTGTGTAGTTGTGGTTCACCGCCGGGACATACACAGAGGAGGGATGGGTTTTTGGCGAGCACTGCTCAGCTTTAAGTCGAAGAAAATCACCCTGATGATGTCGTCATCTCAGGCTCAGCTTGGAGAATACAGATTTATAACACAAGGCCTGTATCACACACTGGGCATTTGCAGTGCAGAGAGGGTCTCATCTAAAAACTTTATTTAAACGGCCTCCATGCACAGCACATCACAGCCACTGCTGCAGCTGCTGCTGTTGTCCGGGTTAGTCATCAGCACCAAACGACAATAACTGACTTTTAATTGTTCTTACAACACCAACATCTTTGCCTCACATCTCTCCCTCGATGCCCCCCCTCAACTATCCCGCACATTCATTTTCACCCCACATAACGTTATGTTTCCCAGAATGAGTGCGGCTGCAATTGATTAATCATCAAAGTCTATTAAATATCCAGAACACAGTTGAGTTCCCATCACATGTTGCAATATGAAAACCCAGTTATTTTTAGAAAGCAAGCGTATTGTGTTTCACCAGCAATCCAGAACCCATTCAAGGTCCCTCTGCGTCAGTAGGTTTTATTGAGAGCTGCCTCCGATCAAATCAAAACAAGAAACACTTCTATTCATTTCGTTATCGATGTTTCATCCTCCGACCTTCATAAGATTATTCATGTGTTTGTATATATGAATTTTACCTGACGAAGGTGTGAAGAATCACTGATAAAGCAAGTGGTCGATAATGTGCAGGATTTCTTTTGTTCTGTTCATGTTGATTGTCAATAAAATACAAGAAAGCCTGAAATCATCACAACTGAGAAACAAAAAGTGATAAATGTGCTAATCTCTATATCAACACTGTTTCATCTATAAGTGTTGATCGGCTAATCGATTAATTGATTTCAGTACTGCTCCTCTTAGAGAAGGACATTTTAATATTCTGCCATGACGGACTCATTGCAGTTGAAAAGGAGATTTAGTTGAAGGCACAAATGATGTGATGGATTAGTACAGGGTGTCAGGTATTACCTCAACTTTTAATACTCAGTAATCATGACTTGCAGAGGTAAAATGATCCACTGCTTCTTCCCAGTGTCACAGCAACCTGGCGTTCATTTTCTAAAATCTTCATCTTGTAAAAAAGTACAAATTAACCCTTCTTTAGTCTTCTGTTTCTTTTCCATGCTCCTGCAACAAGATCCTCTCACTTTACATCATGACTGAAATAAACTCCTCCTTCCACAGCTTGAGAGATTCAGAGAGAGACAGATGAAAGGGAAAGATGACATCATGGTTGGATTCTGCAGTGAAGGCTCCTGTGTGAAAGCACTGCAGCACAAACCACAAGCTCAAACTCATTCACGCCCCACGACGGCCGCGCTCCCTCACACCATTAAATTCTCACACTCCTCCTACTTCCCTCGATAAAGCCCATAAGGAAACATGTGATGGGAAGTAGAAGGCAAGCGGACACCTGCCTCCACTCATTCACTGCTTTTCTGCTTTGTGGTCATTGTGACAGCGACGGAGTGACGAGCAGGGGTCAGAGAGCGGAGGCTGACACGTCAGAGGGATATTACATCAGTGGTTCATCCTGTGCCTGTAGAAGCTTATTGTGGTTGGTCGTCTCTGTTCATTGAAACTAATGTCTCAAAAGGTGGCAGCATCTCACAGATATGTGGGTCATTCCAGAATTGGAGGACATTTTAATAATAATAAAACATGAGGTTTCTGAGTAAATTTACTTGTCCTGAGAGCAAATAAAAAAAAAACTATAAGAAAAGAATGCTTGAAAATAGTTTTAAAAATACCAAATAAGTCTGGAGTACCCCCTAAAATGCCATTTTTCTCTTGTCCCTTCCCCCTAATGACCAAATTGAATCTCAAATAAAACAGTTAAAATTAAATTTAAATTTCATTTTTTTTGGTATCATTTGTTTCATTGCTGTCTCTTGTAGCTGTGGGAACATTTGTTTTAATAAACATAATATTTCAAATAATAATTATTATTCATGGAACATGTGTCCCCTGTTACCATAACCTTTTTAGCATGGTAGAAGAAGAAGAAAGCAGTGGATCACATGATGTGCTGGACTTGACATCATCAAACAGTTTTCCAAAAGAATGAGTAGAGCAAAGTTATGTCCTCTCTTCTATTTTTCATATTTTTATAACATAGTTAGCCTTGATTGAATGTCTCACTCTACCTCATGCAACCCTGTTATGCCTATAATCAGAATAAGACAATTTTTAAAAAAAAATTTCTTTACTTATTTTCATAGGTAAGTTTGTCCTCTTCCTCAGCAGTAACAGCTAGCTAAGCAGCTAGCTTCTACTCCTGAGAGAAAGCTAACATTAGGATGGATTTGCAACCCTGTTACTGTGATATGAGTAACGTTGCACCAAGTATTGTAAACACCAAATAAATCATGTGAGAAAAATTGTACCATTTATCTGTAAGCTGAGCTAATCAAGCTTTTGATAGTTTATTACCTATTATTGATGAATATGTAGCAGAAGTGAAGGTTTATTTTTCAAGAATTTGGAAGCCAAAATGTCCTCCAATTCTGGAATGAGCCATGTGGTGTTTTCACCAGCGTGCTGCCGTCACCTGAGCCGTGACACCTGACTGAATGAATTTTTATATAAGCTTACCTCTAATTTATTAAGGTGCGGTTGTTGACATTTCCTGAATGGATCTGTTGAGGTTACTGTGACCTGTCAACCACTGAGCAGCTCCACTGTGACTCTGATTTTACAGGTCAACAAGTTCCTAATAATTTCCCTAAGAAGCCTCCTGGAAAGACAAGTATAGATAAAATAAAGACAGAGTTCATGTGATGCACTTCCAATAGATTATTTCCAGTTACCTAAACATATCGAAGTGTTTGTCTGCAGGCAAGCAGACAAATCAACATATACAAAGAATGCAATAATAAATCAGGATGAATAACTTTTGACATGGGTTTAACCTCTCAAGCATCCTAAGAGTTCCTTCTATACTGTATGCATTGATGGTGGATGAATGATCCAATTAGAGGACAATGAAACGTTCCTTTAATACGATTTTCTTGTTCTTTGTTTAATGTTGAGTTTATGTAATTATTGTGATAATTAATTGACCTTTTAAACCATTTTTCAAAGAATGAAGCCAAGTATTCGCTGGTTTCAGCTGGTTTTTCTAATGCAAGTATTTGCTAGTTTTCTCATCATGTTTTGGACAAAACCAGACATATGAAGCTGCCACCTGATAGACGCTTTCCACTATTTTCTGACATTCCACAGACTTTATGATTAATTGATTAAATGAGAAAATAAGCATCATTAGTTGCAACCCGAGAGTGTTTTTTTTTTCTTGGATCAAAACTGGATCATATTTATATGTGTTGGATAAAATTTGGCATTCATTAATAATCAAATGTGTTTTTGAATTCTGGGCAGTCTGAAGTTAGATATAAATGCTCTTATATTGCCCTGTTCAAATATGACAGAACTGATAAAAGATTCCGTCATTTATGATGAACTTTGGCACTTTTGGTCATGTTTACTTTTTGTTCTATTCCAACACTTTGAGAGTGGGATGTGAAATATTTTTTAAATGAGAAAATGCTTTCTCTACTTTGATGCTTGTGTGTTTTCTCAAGGCGTTCCATTCACCAATTGACTTTTTCTTTGTGGTTCTCTGATTGAATTTACCCAGCATCTAGGTTTATACAGTGTATTATGAGTCTTCTTCACACCTGGTGAAGGTCGTGCAGACTGAATTTTTCTAGACTAAAAGTAAAGTAAGGCACTGTCCTGTCACACATTCAGCAGAAATATTTTTAAAATCCTTTAAAGTTCCTCTGGAAATCAAGATCTGCTCAGAACAGTCTCTGAACTCTGTCTTTATTTTGCCTCTTAATTAGGACCAAATTCCATTGTTTTCCCAGGAAACTTTCAAGAAATGAGTAGGAAACAACAGACCTTAGCTTCTCCCCTGCCCTCATCTTCCAACATGCAGCAGCCCTGCAGTCAGAAGCTCCTTCTGCTGATCTCCCTGCTCAGGCCTTGTACACAGATACACAAAACATGTGTACACACAGGCCATCCGCAGACAAACATACATGTACACATTCCCGCAAGACTGTACACACACACACACACACACACACACACACACACAGACACACACAGACACACACACAGAGACACACAGACACACACACATACACACACACATACACACACACACACACACACACACACACACACAGAGACACACACAGAGACACACACACACACACACACACACACACAGACACACACACATCTTCTGCTCCTTCCTTCCTCTCCTTCGGCAGTCAGTTAAAAGCTCTAATGGACAGCAGTAGAACCGAAACCTAATTCTCTCTGAGCTAATGTTCCCTGACAAACACACTGCTACTCTGTCAGCCCTGCTCACTTGGAATTAGCAGACCTGTCTGTTGGCTCTTTAGGGAAAGCGCTACAAAAAACAATCAGAGAAAACGAATGGTTGTAATGGATCGCAGTTTAAAGCTCTATGAATCCAGCATGTTCAGGTAGCTGCTCCTGACGATGTCTGAGGGTCAGAACAAGCACAGTATCCTGCTCACTCCCATCACAGTAGAAGTATTACATTGTCTAGATGTCGACAGTAAGAAAGTTATCTGCCTCACATTTATTTCGTCCAGATGTATGAGGCAAATAGTACTCAGTATTTACACACTGCCTTCAAGCTGCTGTCTGCAGCCATTCGTTTTCAGAGCAGTTCCAATTGCATTTGCAATTTGCAACTGTTTCCTGCACCAGGCTCAGAGGACATGAACTCATGTCTGTCTGCTGCCAGCTGCTGCTCCGGCCCTTCCTTCCAGCATTAATGTATCAAAATGGCCTCTCCGTATCAGGAAGTAGATCTCTACAGCTTCTCCCCTCTGCTCTCAACACCTTCTTCTTCTCATCAGGACTGACGCCAAATACAAAAGAGAAGTTGACTGTTTAAGCAGTGTAACACACTCAGAGGTTTGGCCTTTCTTGGTCTGATGTGACCGCTAGCAAACTTTAGCAAACTTTACCAACTTTAAACAGATATGGCTGGATAACATTATGAGTAAGTAAAACAATAAGCTCACTTCACAAAGAGACATTTTTGTTATTTCCTGTTTGTCGTGTCATTCAACTCCCTCTCTGTCATGTCACTTTTAAATGATGTCTTAAACAGCTGATTCAACAGAATCCTGGAACACAACCCATGTAGCCACAAGCTCTCTGACCCACAGTACCTGTCTGCTTCTCTGCAAATGAAGACAAACATGTGCCTACAAATCTTTATAAAGAAAAAGTGCCATTATTGTCTAATTGTTTAACGTACTTGTGGAACATGAGATAGTGAAAAAGTGACTCAGTGTGCATGTTTCTGCGTGTGCGCTTTTTTAAAAAATTACTTTTTTAAAGGACATGTACAGAAAATTCAAACGTGATTAAAATTTGTTCTACTTGAACACACTCAATCAAGAGGCTTCGTCATCTGGGACGAGACATCTTCTTCACTAAACTAGTCCATCTTGCTGCCTTCTGCTCCTCACATCCATCCATACAACAGTCTGGATGACTGACAAGCTTCTTAGACAGGTTGTATCATGTGTGTGGTCTCGGCCTACATGTGAGCCGTCGGTCATTAGCTCCGGGCTGGAATCCATTACTCTCCACTCCCCTCCTCTTCCTCCTCCTCTTCCTCCTCCTTCAGGCGCACTGATGGGAAGACATCCACTAGTAATGGGACTCTGAGGAGCTGCCTGAGACGTACAGTAACAGCCTGTTTCCAGCCCTCTCCTCTCTGTCTGAGTGCTTTGCACTGAGCGGAAGTCACTAATTGTTTTCCCTCCTCTTCCTCAGCAGTCACCTGTACACGGCTGCCTCTCTGTGCTGCCCAGTGCATCCTTCAAATCTAAAAAAAAAATCACAAGGCACTGTGCTGTTTACAGTTTTCTAGCACACTGTTTCCTGGAACTATCAGAGAGGTTTGACTTGTATTTCTGTGTCGCTGATGTTTGTCCCTGGCAGCGTTAGAACAACCCCCCCAACAGAGCTACCAGCGCTAAAAACACTCACAGCACAGTAAAGTTCTGTGGATATGGGATGCGTACACGTTCCCTGCTAAGAGGCGATAAATGTGGTTCCACGCTCCAGTCTCCATTTTGGGCTTCCATACATCCCCCCCCCTTTGAGCCAGGCAGGAAGAGGGGAAATGTAAAAGCTCCACAGCTGCACTCCCAGACTGCAAAAACAGATGGAATTTCAATGTGAGTGATAGGCGATGGGGAGCCGGCATGCATAGAATGAAAGAGATTGAGGAATGCATTTTTGCGTGTGGGTGTATGGGGAAGAGAGGAGGCATGCAGTGTGTGTGTACAGAGAGGAGGATATTGCTGAGGTGTGTTTTGTGCAGATATTGAGGAGCATGATATATTTGTCTGTAAGAAGCAAAGGTTTTTGTTTTCCTTTTTTTTGTGTATTTTTAGTGCTGCAGTCTGAGGAATTCATTGTGCATCCCAGCAGGCCATAACAAAATGTATGTTTTTTCTGTATGTGTGTGTGTGTGTGTGTGTGTGTGTTATGTGTCAACACAAACAGCCTGTGTGCGCTGAGCGTGTGTGGCTTGCTTTTTGATGAGTCCCCACTTTTTCAACTGCGCCTCACCTCCTCGTTCTCCCCGACTTTGTTCGTCCTCACTGTACCGTGTTTCTCTTCTCGCCGCCTTCTCTCATCCATCCATCCATCCATCCATCCATCCATCCATCCATCCATCCATCCATCTCCACGCCCACCCCCACCCCCCCGCTGCTTCGTCTCCTCTCTCTCAATGATTCAGGCCTGCAGAGCTGGTGTATTTTTGGTTGTTGTCACCTCTGCAGTAACACAAACAAAGCCCCTATGAGCGAGCACACACACACACACACACACACACACACACACACACACACACACACACACTCACGCATGCCAGCACGCAGACGCACACACACACACACACACACACACACACACACACACACACACACACACACACACTCACGCATGCCAGCACGCAGACGCACACACACACACACACACACACACACACACACACACACACACACACACACACACTCACGCATGCCAGCACGCAGACGCACACACACACACACACACACACACACACACACACACACACACACACACACACACTCACGCATGCCAGCACGCAGACGCACACACACACACACACACACACACACACACACACACACACACACACACACACACTCACGCATGCCAGCACGCAGACGCACACACACACACACACACACACACACACACACACACACACACACACACACACACTCACGCATGCCAGCACGCAGACGCACACACACCAATTCACACAAACGAGGCTGCCAACAGCAACAAAAAAAGTAGCAGACTGAGACCGCCGAGACTCGCTAACTACGAAGAGTTATCCTTACAGGGATTTCGCACCATCACCGTGCTCCACCCCGTCTCTGCTCTGGTACCTCAGCAATGAATAATAAGATTTCTCACTTTGCTGTGTCTCTCAGAGTTACACGGAGTTTGTCTGTAAAGTAATGTGTGAGGAAAGACAGAACTTTTAAAACTAGAAACTTCCAGCGCTTGTTTTCAGTCACATGGTTCCCTTGCACTTTATATTGGTTTCCATGTATCTGCTGAATTTAGTGTTGGTTACTGGAATAAATTTGGAGCCATTATAAGCTACGGTTTCATTTAATTATAATGTATCTTTATTATTTCCGCTGAAGACAGCACATTTAGGCCACATAGTTAAAGGCCAGTTTTAAATCTTTAGAGAAGACTAAGAAACATTACAATAAAACCAGCCAGGCTCCACTACATCCACTGGGCATCAGGCACTGACAAATGCTTCTTTTAAGGCCGCAATAATTGATTTTTCTGCCACTTGCGGGTGGAAACAGAACAATCTAAAGACATAACATCACCTTACAAAGTTGGTGAACGTGTTGCTTGTTTACACATTCAATACACATTGAAAATCATGACAGAATGTAAGTCCAATATTCACTCTCTTTTTACCTCCACTCTAGTTATGTTCACTAGCTGGTTGAGATCTAGTCAAGCAGAGTTTGTGGACAGGAAAACCAAAACAATGAGCTAAAAGACGCTAAAATCCATAGGGCTGTGAGAAACTGCAGTCAGTGATCGTGTTCTGTGGGGTTGTCAATACAAGACACACCTTTTACATTATACACAGCCATTCAGTCCATTGTAAAAATAGCAATCAAATGAAACCAATAAATCAATTAAATATGTTGGGAAAATAACTGAGATGGAAGTTATTGATGGCTTAACATAGAATGGTGCATTAATTTAATAAGCATAAGCTTTACCTTATTCAGCATCTTATTTTAGTGTGCTAGAGCAGGCAAACAGTTGAGAGGAGGAGGAGGAGGAGGAGGAGGAGGAGGAGAGGCTGATGTCATTTGTTTTGCAGGTATTTGGTCATATATGTATATATGGTGATTTAGTCAATACCGAAGTATTGGACAAACTGAAATTTTGACCTGCTAGAAGACACTAGCAGAAAGGTCAGGAGATCACCAGAGTCATTAGGATTCATCTTCTGGGGACCAAATTTCATGGCAGTTCATCCAATATTTATGGAAATATTTCAGTGTGGACCAACTGTGGAGGTGAAACGTCACTGCCCTCGGCTCTCAAATGTGAGGATTTACCGCTCTTCTCTTTTTATATCTGTGCAAATTGAACATCTTTGGGGTTTGAAGATGTCTCTTTGGGCTCTGGTGAACTTTTTGTTTTCATAGTTTTCTTTGTTGAACATTTTATGGACGATCAAGAAAATGATCATAAGATTCATCAACACTGAGGATCGAGTGGCCGCCACGCTGATAGCAACATGAATGTCCACATCAGCTCCTTTAAAACCAGACTCTCTGTGGAGCAGCTACGACGTCATATTGGTTTGACACAACACAATGTGTTTAGTGGTATTTGAAGCGAACAGACAGGTTTTAGAGGTGGGGTAGTGAGAGAAAGAGAAGCCTACACAGACTACTGACAGGGTAAAACATCGGTGAAGATTGACACCGGTGCTCCACCCGTACCAGCTGCACCAGTCAGCTTGTGGAACTTTTCCGAAGGTGCAGAGAGGATGTGACTGATTTAACCTGGAGCGCCCTCCGGGCCCTGAGGCTGTCTAAATGTTAATATATGACTGTGTGACATTCTGGGGCTGCAGCCACCGGACTGTGGACCTCCACAGAGAGACTGGAGGAGGGCTGGAGAGAGACGAAAGAGCAGCCCTGGGGTGGATACGAGAGAGGGAGGGGAAGATGAGAGGGGAGAGAAGGCAGCATAGAGATCTGGAGGAAAAAGTTTAATGATCAGAGTGATAAAAAGGATTTGGTATTTAAAAAAAAGTGAGTGAGGAGGGAAGATTCCAGGGAGACGGACAACTCTAAAAATGATTTGGAAAAGGAAGAAGGGATAGAGAGAGGAAGACTGGGGAGAGCAGACTGGCATAGCTGCAGGGCTTAAGGAGCTTGGGGGGCTGGAGGATAAAGACCTGCCCCAGGCCACTGGACCAAAGCCAGGACTCAGACACCGCTGCATGTGTGTGTGTGTGGCCTGAATGTACCAAGAGCCCCTGCAGAGAGCCAGTAATGCACATCTGTTCACCTGCACATTCCCGCCTCGCCAAGGACCGTGGCCAGAGGAGAGCAGCTCCGAGCTCCCGGCTCAGGGTTTTCTTTGCTCTGCAGCAACACAGTCGTCACAGGCTTTACAATTTATCACAGTTTTTTCCCTCCGTTTTCTCTTTGTCAGGTACACACAGAGCGATAATTTATGGCACTCCAAACCGGAGTGGGAAATTTTCTTTATTGCATTTTTTATAAGGTGTGTTTCAGTTCACGCTGCCTAATTACAACCAACCAGGCGTGTAAATAAATTTCGCAGGAGCTAAGAAATAGCCAGTTTATTGGACAGATTTTTGTCAGCTTGCCAGGTTGGAGGATTTGGTGAAAAACCAAGTCTAAACAGTTGGGCTTTTCGGTTTGGGTTTCTGTCTAGCAGCTGCCTCGGTGACATTACATTTTGCTTTAAAGGAGGATTTGACATTTTGGAAAATGAGTTGGAATCAAATGTGGACACCACTGTGTTGTCTAACAACTGTATCGATCTTCTCATCTGTGCAGTGAAACAGTGTCACTGATGGGCTTTCTGTTGGTTTTGGTGATGAAGATGCCGTGATACTGCGACCACTTTGAAGTACCTCAGATTATTATGAAAATAACTGATGATAAAGATCAATCTGCATGTAGCATTGTTGTAAATAAAACTGCTTGTTCCCACTCCTCTCCTACAGGGGAAGAGTAAAAGGGGGCGCTTAAAATATTCAACACGGACAATAAAGTCATATGTAATAATAAAAAACCCCTATAGATAACAATTACAGAATATAAAGCACTGTCCCTTACTGTTCCTATGCAACTTTAATAATAATAATAAACTTTATCTATTCATCACTTTTTAAAACTGCAATGAGGAACATTAAATCTGACAATTAACATAATACAAAATGCAATACCATACATTTCCAGCAGTAAGATAAAAACAATAATCACATTGAGGTGATTTAAAAGATGTCGCTAATTCTCCCATGTTATTATCATAAGTCAGACATTGTGATATTGTGGGGAGCAAAAATATATGGATGGATTATGATAATTGAAAAAAAGTCTTTACAACTGATTATTGAAAATTACATCTGACCTATTTTTACTTGAATGACATTGAGTTGTGTCCTTCTCGTTATCTGATATTTCTCCAGCCTGACAACAGACTTTTAGATACTGCTGACAGACCCAAACATTAAAACCACACTGTGTAACTTTTGCTAAACAGTATCCAGTGAGGCTACATGTGACGAAATCATGATTGATGCTGAAGCATGATGCAACACACAAGCACAAGAAGACAAAACCATCATCAATTTTTAGATTTTTTGTGAGGGTTCACTGAGGTTAGAACAACTCTGTCTGAGGGGAAGATGAATGACTTTTGATGTAATGGTTATTCAATAGCTGTTGAGACCAAAGAGGTGAACCAACTGGCAGACAGACAATTGTTGCTCGCACTGGCTAAAAGCTGATCCAACGGCTGATCATGAAAGTGGACATATTGTGGTTTTGCTGACACAGATCACAGGATCCGATGTCCAGGTTAGTGTCCCTCAAGCAGGGAATGACCGATGAGTCAGATGGCCTTGTGTGTGTGTGTGTGTGTGTGTGTGTGTGTGTGTGTGTGTGTATACATGCAAGCCCAGCTCAAGCATCTATTGGGCCCCGAGCACAATTTGTCTTTATGCCTCTATGTAAATAAGCAGCCTCCAACCTGCTGTTCTGTTCTGTTCTGTTTTTAGGTTTCCAACATTTCCCCAGCTGTAGCTTCTGCCTGGATCTGCCTCTCAACTCAGAGTAATTTTGCCGCACTAATTCTGATCACCACAGGCCTTTTATATGTAGAAGTCTGAACAAACACGGTGTAATGAGTATGATTCAACATTTCCAGGCAGTGAAGAGTCGATTCAATTAGTGTGTGTGTGTGTCGTCAGTGTTACATATAGTGGCTTCATTTCACCGGTGCAGCAGTGTTTCTCTCCTATAACACACACATTTATCAAGCTATAATGCAGAGGTCGTGCATTTACTCTTCCACACATATACACACTCATGCCTGTACTTCTGTATTTGTGAGTACCCTCATTGACATAACGCATTCCCCAAGCTCTTACTCTTATTTTAACCATCACAACTAAATGCCTAACCTCAACCTAAACTGTAACCTAACCCTTAAAACCCAATCTTCAAACGACTCTTTGAAGTTGTGATGTCTGGCCAAAACATCCTCATTTTCCAAAAAATATACAAGCACACACGCACACGAGTTCTTGCCAGTAATTCACATCTAAATGGCATAACCATCATCAGATGACTGGAGAGCAGCTTGATCAGAGGAGACCAAGATTATGAACTCAAACAGCTTCTCTGAATCAAAGCATTGATCAAAAGCTGGTGCGTGGAACTTGATTTTGATGCTGTTGGGAAGAAGACAGAACACATTGCCCAAATGTAATCAAACCGACCTCTATTTTTTTCTAGTTATTCCCATTATGACAATTTATTGTAGAAGAATTTTTTTGATCATATTTATTTATATCAAGCTGCAAAACAGAGCAATGCAGAGATAACATGCTAAATTGAGAATACTAATTTGTGACATGGCACGGGTATACAAAATGAACTTTTGCCTGTGAACACAAATATTCAGGAGTGTGACCATTAATAATATTGTACATATGCTGATTCTGTTTAGTACAGAACACAAGAATATTAGTGGGGTGCTCCAAGGCTCCATATTAGGGCCTCTCTTACTCCTTGTGTAATGTATAAATGATATGTCAGCTACAGTGAAATGCAAGCTTCTGCCAATGTTTGACTCACTGGTAATGAATTTTCAATACATTTGGATAAACCTGAGTTAGTCCTGTTTGGATTGAAGAGGACGTTTTCAAAGATGCACATGTTAAAAAGTTCATGTAATTCATCATTACCAACACTCAAGGAGATGTGTTCAGTAAATATAGAATGATGACATTTTGCATTGCTCGTAACTTCTCGTAATCAAACCACTATAGCAAGCAGAACAGACATAATCAAAATGACATTATTAATGATGACACAAGAGGTTTCTCAATAGAATTGCCAAAATGCCCTGTGAAACATGAACTTCACTTTACTGGCACTCTTAAATAGTATGTGACTGATTCAGTATCTCATATGTTTGAGATACAATTTCAGTACTTTATTGCAGCTCAGGAGCAAATGTTTTGTATTTACTTTCACACTCCCAGCTAATCTTTAAAAGTCTGTCACATGCTCGGTGCATGCATCTTATTGTTAATAATCCCAGTGCTCACACTGCACAACACTGTTGATGCTGAGAGACTCTCTGCGGGGGCAGTCTACTGGGGACATACACTTGCTGTCATGAAACCTTCTACTTGTTTGCGACCCACATGCTTCCTTTGATTAATATAGCTGAGATACTGTGTAAGGCCAAATCCTGGAATGGCAGCAGTTTAAAGCGCCCACTTGGTCTCTGTGAAAACACTGACCACACAGTGCTGTGAGAGAGGGAGAGCTGCAGCCAACAGTTTCAATTAATGATATGACAACAGCAGAGAGTGAGATGAGCAGCCTCGAGTTTCAGAAACAGTCCTTTTTTCCATGTTTTGTCACTGACATTACTATTGTGTCTGTATGGAATCGCTGGCATTCTCCATGGAGAGGATGCAAAATACTACAGGACAGTATACAGCACATTATAGAAAACCATTAAAGGAAAGCTGTTGTGCAGGTCATCTTGTCCTAATGCACAGCTATTAAGTTGTCAAGCATCCAAATCACTTCACTAATTTTAATGGAGGCCTAATGCAGGAAAAATTGTGCAGTGAAAGCTGTGTAATTTAAGTGGAACTAAACAAAAGATTGGATTATTAAATGTGACCAGGATGTACATATACATGAAAGCCAGATACTGATAATTCTGTGAGAGCAGACATGATGGAGACTGGGATGAGGAGGAGGAGAAAAAATGACCCATCATACAGGGATATCAATAACAAGCAACTGGGTTCTTAATATCCCTGTGTGGTTCTAACATTATCCAGATTTGTGTTCCTTATAATATCCCAAATATGATTAGAATAAAATCAGGATGAGTGATGAGTGAAGGGACTAGTGTTATAAATCTCGTACAACCTTAATGTAACTTGCTTGCAAATACATTTTTGAATTAACATGTAAATCGAAACGAAATATAGCTTGAAAACACATGAAACTGAATAACAACACAACCAAATACAGACTGATGGACTGTGGAACTGAGAGAGGTGAGGTAAAGGATTGGCCTGTCTGTTCACCACTACACTAACTGCATCAAGAGCTTTCAAGTGTATGCAGTGCCTTACAGTGACATAAGGACCTTTGCTTTGTTTATACTTCCCTTGATATGTATGAGAAGAAGAGAGGCCCTAACATGGTGCCTTGGGCACTCCACTAATATCAACGTAATTTCTGACATAGTGCCTGTCCCTTGGTCCTCCCCTTTGGACGATAAAAATATTTTTGGGCCCCCCCACCTTCATGCACCCACATAAACACACTCTCAGACATGTCCTTTGCTTGCAAACTCCGAAATCCAGAGTTTTAGTTGAAACATTTCTGCAATAATTAATACAGAACTGCAACTTTAGTTTGTGACATCTTACTAAATAAAATGAATGATAATGATAATAAGGAACACATCACTTTTAAGAGTGGGAACATTAAAAGTGACTCTGCAGCTGTATCTTATTTTATGTGTAACAGTTTTTAATTTTTTGAACAGATTTTCTCAAAATTGCCTCTCTGAAATGGCAGAAATGGCAAGTTACCAACTCTCTGGGCATAAAAAAAAACCCTGCACATATTCTCTGCAAAAACAGTATTTCCACCTTTCGTTTACCTGTCAGTCCTGTCACAAACTCCTCTGTGCCTGCACTGCAGCATGCATCATTTGTTTCCATCTATCGTTGCCCAGCAGGGTTGCCAGGTCTGTGTTTTTTTTCCACAGAATTGGGCAACTTTTTAAATGTTGCTGCGGGATTCTTTTCCTGTCTGCTGGTTGGTTGGACCTAATCTGCTTTCAAATGACATTAATAATATATATGAGTATGCATTCATATTTGAAATGAAATAACTTATTAAATAGCACACATGTAAACATACACGCAGACCTGGCAACCCCACCACGAGGCCCCCTGGTATAGCTCCCCGTTGAGGAACCACTGACGTAATGAATGGCAAGTGATTCATTTGTGAGCCTTTTTTTTTTTTATGAGCAGATTCCCTGATACACAGCATCGTCACTTTCTTCCTGTCATGTTGCCTTTATTGATCTTCACATCTTAAAAAGCACGAGGTTGAAGAACCACTGGAGAGAGTAACCCTCAGCGACACTTTCATGATGCATTTTTGTCATGTGTGGAGCCACAAAGGAGATCTTAAAAAATGCTTTTCCAGTGTTGGGACGAGAGGCCTATTATGTCCTAATGATGTTTCGAAGGCAGCGCTGCCTCAGAAAACATTTGTGAAAACAAGCGACTGTGTCACAGTGATTTATGTTGTTTGTCAGATTTGGAAGCAAACAGAAGAGTTCGGTTTGTTGCGTTTAAAGTCAGGATCAAGGCACTTAATTTTAATTTCAAACTTCAGAAGAACACGTTCACTTTGTCAGGGTGTTCCTGCTTGTGCAGCTGAGAACACTTTGTGACATCTTGTTAAATGTGGTATCTCTCCCTCTCTTTTTCTCGCTGTCTCTCACTTCCTCTCCCCGTCCTCCCTCCATCCCCGTCCTCCCTCTCCTCTTCCACAGGCCGACTGTCGCTCTAGAGAATACCTTCGCATACACTTCCCAGCTGCAGATACATGAATCAAAGAATGAGGTAAGTGACAAAATACATCATACGCAAGTGGGTTTTCGCACACACACATACACAGATAGCTTGTATGTGTGTCACCTCGGCATACGGTGGGAGAACAGTGATTTACACAGTCTTAAAATAGGCTTAAAGCCACAGCCAGTGACTCACCAAGGATTTTCCCCAGATCCTAAAGTAAACCCTGGTAGGAAGCCTAATCATTCTCATCTCATTTGCTGTTTAAATTAAGCTAATTTAGTTTAGAGGATAAACATTCTGCTATCTCTGGAAAACTGGAGGATTGTGTCAGAATTTCCCCGAAAATGATTGTTCTCGAAATTTATTCTTTCTGCCTTATTAGCTTGAGCACAGTTGGGACAGAGGAAGGATGAAATGAGAGAACAGTTTAAATCAAACCGGTGAAATTAAATTTGTACAGCACTTTACAAACGCTGTCGTCTACATTGCACAGGTCCTGATCTCTGAGAGGAGGACACATTTTAGCGTAAGCCCTTATTAGCAGGGAGGTCAGAGGTCAGCCGCAGGGCAGCAGTCCTGCAGCTGCTTGAGACCAAGCGGCAACCTCCGGTGCTGAAAAATGAAGCCAATGCAGAAGTGCAAAAAAGCTGCAGTTCCTCGAATAACCACTAGAGCAGGCTGCAGAAGGGAGTCAATTACATTTGAGCCCCATGTTAAAATGTCCGATTTTACTACAGAAAAAAACATATTTACAGCCTGGTTCAAAACATGGCTCTAGTCTCATAAGCTGTTTTTCTACTCCATGACAACTCTGGGGGGGGCAAATTTTTTTAGAAGACGTTCGTTTAAAATATACAGCATACATCATTATGCACAATTCACAGCTGTCAATCTAAGTGGCGCCACTTTGATTGACAACTAGCCACTGACGGTCTAAAGGGCGACACCCCGGCTAATTCTAGTCACTGAGTTTGGGAAAGAGATCGTCGTGGGGTTAGCCGGCTAGCAACGATATTTAGCATTTAACCTAGCTGGTTAGCCGTAGCTAGTTTGATTATTTCGAATAAAGTGGCTTTTTTCAGCCAATAGCGTTCAGCCGGCCCATAGGACCCGCCTCAGCTCCGCCCTCGCTCCACCTCTTTGTCCATATTTGGAGTAACCGGAGGTAGGCTACCAAGATGGCTACGCACTACGATTTGCTTCATTTTTGCTCTTCAGAAACCTATGGGTGACGTCACGGACACTACGTCCATATTTTATACAGCCTATGCTTGAGACTGGTTCAGTGACGGTGCATACCTCCTTGTTTTGCTGCAGCAGTTGGGGAGGTTTAGGAGTTTCAGAGGGGTGTGACAGGGCAGAGGTGAGCCAAGGACGCCGGAGGTGAAGCAGAGACACACAGGCAAAAAGAGAGAAGAGAGAAAAAGCCTTTGATCCTGTGATTCTCATCTGAAATAACAGGCAGAGCCGCTCGCTTCGACCCTACCTTCCTCATTACCGATCAAAGCCGCAGACCGTTGGCACACTCAGAATGCCTCGAAAACTCAATCATCATTCACTCGAAACCCTCCAAACCTCAACGCTTTCAAACGTGCACAGAATGGAGCGCTCGGGACCGAAGCGCGGCCACTCGTGTGTGAGCTCGTGCTCACAGGTTTGTTCACAGCTGCTCACACGCGGGCACACGAGGGCGTGTGCGCTCTCACGTCCCTCAGCGTGCCCCACTGGGAAACATAATGGGATGTCCGTGTTGATCCGCTCCCAAGCTCCTGATGTGGTGAATCCTCAGAGCGCGCTCCGCTCTTTGATCAGCCTCTCTACAAAGAGACGGAGACAGGGAGAGGAGCTTTGTGCTGAGTAGGCAAGGCTGAAGAAGGTTCCTCTCGGCCTTAACCCAGCTTTACCCTCTCGCTCTCAACAGGCCTCAGGCGCATCTAATCACATACACTGTACCTTTGCAGCAGAGCGGCCGAGTTACACACTGCAGGCATGTGATCCTTTCATTTACATTATAGCATGACTCTCATTTGTATCTGAGCATCATTATGTTCGGAGAGTTTGCAGAACATTTTGGGCTACATGACTAATTAGATGGGTTTGATTGTCTGTCTGCAGGATATTTAACCCTTTGATGCCCCAATTTATATACAATTATATTAAAAAATAAATAATTTGTGTTTTTGCTTTCAAGCAGATGCTAAATTAAGTGGAGATTGTTAATTTTACTCTAGCACACAGAATGCATATAATGCATGTATATCTAATGTATGTATATAATATTTGGATGTCGTTCCAAATTTGAACGGTCCCCCAAGAAACAAATGCTTCCAAAAGGTTCCTAGGTGCGTATTGAATATGCATGAACCGGCATTGGAGGAACACACAGACTTCCTTGGATGAATTCTGAATGGACAATAGGCGTCAAAGGGTTAAAAAACTGAAGATATTTCAGTGAAATTCAGTATTCAAGTAACGCCATGGGCCAAAGAGGAGCTCATTAGTGTTTGTTGCAGGTAGCGCCAACATGTGGTTGTTTACAAAGGGCTTAGTGTTTTCACTTGTAACGCCTGAAAGTTAGTCATATTCGAAGTGGTTATGTTATCAAGTTGTCCACTTTTTGCTAAGTGTGGAATAGAAATACATGTTTATGCTCAGGTTTTTCAGCCTTACTAGAAGATTAAATGATCCTCAGATGAAACACTGTGGATTTTTGCAGACTGGATTTAACAGTAAATTGTGGCGGGTCTAATCAGTTGTCTCATGGCTGGTAGTTTGAGACTCCTGCTGTGGGACACATCGCCCATTTATTGAAATCAGACATCAACCATATTTGGCTGAGCCACAGAAAAAGGCAGATTCTTTCTTTACCATGAATCATTCTACCTTTTTGAAGGCATCTCTTTTGTCACCTTGGATCCTCCTCTCGGGTCCTCTAGGTGTATGTGCAACCAGCCAGCGTTACATCGACTTCTTTTCCGACAGGCTTCTAGCTCTTTGTGATTTAAGACACTTGTTTTTGTCGAGACAGAAAAAGGCTGAAAATCAGTTTTTTACTGTAGCTCCGAGCTTTACAGTAACAGGCCGGAGTCATTCCAGCGTTCACCTGCAGATAGCAGCTCGACAGCGGACCGAGGGCCGTGCCCCTGGGTGGCAGAGGAAGAGAAATAGAGTTTCTGTCTGTGTCAAAGGGAGAGGAGGGAGACATGAAAGACAGAGCAGCTGGAGAGGAGATGAAGAGATCCGTACAGAGGAGGGAAACAACGGGGGTGCAGAGGGAGGGAGGGAGGGAAAGAACAAGAGTGTGGAAAAATCAATGAGAGAAAAAGCAAGGAGTCAAGGCAGGAGGATAAAAACTTATCAGTGGCTGGAGTGATGGAGCTGGATTTAACTTCTTCTACTGCTATTGACTGCTTTTATTGCTTCACTTGATTTTACTGATACCTAAACTACAGAGAAACAATCCATCAACAGATTCCTCCTGTAAGATCACTTCGACCCCAGTGTCTTCTAAACAACAGTGAAAAGTACAATCAACACACTGATCAACAATTTGTTTCACAAGTCCTGTAAAATTGCTGAGCCACTGGGCGATTTCCTTTGATTAGTTTGATTTTTTTCTCCTCAATATTAGTCATCATAGTGACGATGGACGTGTTGAATTGATGGGTAATACAGTAAAGAAGTAGCAAGAGGAGGAAACTGGAGTTGCAAAATCAAACCAAATATCATCAGCTCGTGTTCTATCAGAGATACTTTTTAGACTGAACAAGAGACAAACACTGAGCAAATGACCAAGAAAGAACCCTTCGCTTTTGCGGTGTACTAGATTTTTCAATGAGCATTTAATCTTCACAACAACAGAAAATAAGATGTAGACATTGTTCCAATTAGAACACAGGTCCAAGTCAATATACACAATTTTTTTTCATAGTTTTTTTTTTTTCATTTTTTTTTTTTTAAAGTGTGTGTGGCCTTTGACTATTTGAATATTAATTTATATGCAATATGTAACATTGTAATGCCACAGGAAACATGATATGCAACAAAGATCCCAGCTGGAACTGAACCAGAAACATCCTGATTGGTTTGCATCTGAACCACTTAACTCCCAGAATGCCCCTGAAAACAACCACTTTAATTACTCGCTTTTATTGTGTGTGAGCTATACTCAGGATTTGTTATCTCAGATTTGATTTTCACATAGTCCAAAACTATCAATAAGCCATCAGGCCACCGTTAAGTTTTAACTATGGACATTATTTCAATCTACTTCATGCTGTTAGACAAACTCGACTGGCCTTTTCAAAAACATTTCTGAAATGTCATGGAAAATGTTGCGGAGGCAGTCGGCACAAGGTTGGACCGAAGCGCTCTGTCGGGAGCAGACGCTCTCATTAAAAAGTAGAGTGGTACAAGGACATGACTTGTTGTCGGAGGTGCTATTCAGCTCAGTATTAACTGGAGGGCTGATCTGCAGAGGCAGTGAATGTTTCATTACCCGCCCTGCTCTTCCTTCTCAGAAACACCAGTGCGTTTCACCGCCGTGTGTCACTGACTGCATGCCTCACATTTTTAAACACCGTCACCTCACGTTAGAGGAATTCACATTAACCTGATGAGGTGGATTTCAGACAACTGGGCCACAAAGGATGAATGTGTGTGCGTGTGCGTTTTTGTCATAAGTGGACTTTTCAGTCAAGTGTATGTCCCTGATTGATTTCCTCATCACCTGGCAGCCGTCAGGTGAGACTTTTTTAAGACATACACAAAATTTAGTGAGTATTAAGTGATTTTATTTTGTATTGTTCAATGCAGTTTTAAAACAGTTTCTGATTTTTTACAAAACATATTTTGGACTTTCTTTTTTTGTTATTGTTATTGTTATTGTTTTGTGTTATCATGACCACCATTAAACATGTGTCAAATTCCTGACAGTGCTTTGATATGTTCATAATCTGTAAATATAATATGAAGCTGTAGCGCAAGTTCAGCCAGGAAGACATAAATGCATCATTCACAATCAGTCACTCTCTTTCCCACTGCGCACGCTCATGCTCATTCCTGCCGTCAGTGCTCGGGGCGGTCTCAGGTAATCAGCTGTTCATCCAGCTGTTCTCTTCCAACCAATAGCAGGGCGCCACACTTTCATTGCTAGCCTATCATCTTCATGCTCTCCTTTTAAAATATGATCTTTCTCTGCCCTAGCCCTTTCATGCCGGTGATCTGTGCATCCCTCCACCTCCCCATCACCGCCTCGCCTGGGAATCATCGCCGTCATCTGCATCCTCTCCCTCGGATTCAGATCCCCGCCGGGTCGGGGAGACAGTCACCCTTCCTCCAGAGCTGCTGAGTCCGGACCCGTGTGCCTAGGCCCCGTCCGCGCTCGTCTCCGCCCATGTTGTCATCATCACTTTTGTCACACTGTAGTTCGCATATCCCCCTGTCTCTCTCTCTCTCTCTCTCTCTCTCTCTCTCTCTCCAACCCATCCAGTCACGGCAGATGGCTGTCCATCACTGAGCCTGGTTCTGCCCGAGGTTTCTGCCTGTTAAAAGGAAGTTTTTCCTCGCCACCGTCGCCACGCGCTTGCTCATGATGGGAATTGTTGGGTCTCTATCAGCAATTTAATGGTATAGTCTTGACCTGCTCTGTAGGTAAAGTGCCTCCAGATTACTTCATTGCGCTATGGTGCTATCCAATTATCCGAACCAATGAATCATCCTTCTGGCTCCTCCTCTTCCACCACCACCAGCGCAAGTCTCTGGGGGGATTTATCCTGCAACGGCTTGGATAGAGAATCTTCGATCAAGAAGTCTCCCCCCCAGAGCATAAACGCCAAAGACTCTCTGTCAAGTTGTTTTAATCATAATCATTGTCACTGTTGTAATAAACCATTCTTCTCATAATCGTCTCTCCTGGTTGAAATATAATTATACAAATACAAAATGAGTAATTTGAACCAAAGCAGAAAACAGTTTTTTTCCCCCTCCTGAGTTGCACCATAGACGTCGCTGCAGCGTCATCCAGCATTATGCTCATTGGTTTGATTGTTAACTGAGGGGTTTTGGTGATGAGATGTAGTTTAACAGCAGCACAAGTGGAGTAGAGTCAAATCAGAGAACTGAGAGTCACCATGAGCTGTCGGCCACACCAGAGCACATAAGGCTACGACAGGATCACCCCTGAGTGTGTTGTGGTTTGTTTTATTGCTCGTGAATTCAACTTTTAATTTGTAATTTGTCGACCAAGTATCTTCAAGTTTGCTACATCATCATGTGTATATGTGTGTGTGTGTGTGTGTGTGTGTGTGTGTGTGTGTGTGTGTGTGTGGCTCGAGCGTGTCCTGAAGGACTGTAGCCTCTGGCTGTGTGTATCAGGCGCTCGGCCCAGACTGACCCAGACTGTGGAGCAAACAGTTCTGACGCCAACTCTGCTTCTAAGGGACAGTAAATAAAACATGTTCAGGTGACTCAGGGGCACAAGGCTTTAATGATATATTTTTTTCTCTCCGTCTGTCCCTAGTTCTGTCTCTCTGTTCTCCACTCTCATTCTTCCACTCATGCACATACACAGTGAATTCAGGGTATCAAACTTTTCTAGAGAAAAGAATCTGTCTTAAAGCAATAAGATCGACTTTTCTTTGAGATTGATTCATACTTCAAGATTAATGTAATGGTGGTCTAAACCTAGTTCACAAGTGCAACTAGAGATTATTAGAATTTTGGGTGTGCTAATTTTCAGTTTTACCTTCAAATAATGTGCTTTAGATATTAGATATTATAAAGATATCGTGACAGATAGGAGTGATTTCTAGATATGTAACCCGACTTGTATCAAACCAGAATTATCCTTTAAAGCTACACTAATCAGTATTTCTATATTAACATTAGATCAAATGACATCTAATGATAAAATACAAATATATAAATTGAATAATAAAAGCTCCATACTTTTGGCCAATAGAAGTGGCACTGTTTTACATGCTGCACTAGCAGACAGCACTGGAGCAGTGGAGAAGCCCAGCTTCTAGTTGACACAACTGGAGAATACACTGAACCCAAATTCAAGACTCAGAGAGGGGCTTCTTCAAAATAAGAGTATTTATTAAAAGTATCAAGTGAAAGTCACTCACAACAAGGAAACAAAAAGAGTCAAAACGTGAAAAAAATGCAAGAACTCAAAATGACTCTAAAGAGGAACAAATTGGCAAAAAGGCAAGACAAAGTATCAAATGAAAACTTAACAAAGACAAGATCGAGACGTGACATGGGAAATGGCTGGAGAGACTTACTCATGACGAGACAAGACAATCTGGCACAAGACAAGGGGAGACACAGACTTAAATACACAAGGAAGGGGATCAGGTGGAAACAATCAGGGCGGGGCTGACGATCACAACGGCGGGAAACACAAGAGGAAGGGCAAGCAACCTGAAACGAGAGGGGAAGTTAGTTTCACAATAAGACAGGAAATCACAAGACAACATGAAACCGAGCGGCAACCTCCGGCGCTGAAAAATGAAGGCAATGCGGAAGTGCAAAAAAGCTGCAGTTCCTCGAATAACCACTAGAGCAGGCTGCAGAAGTGAGTCAATTACATTATTACGTATTTTTTTATAAGGCGTTCGTTTAAAATATACAGCATACATCATTATGCACAATTCATAGCTGTCAATCTAAGTGGCGCCACTTTGATTGACAGCTAGCCACTGACGGTCTAAAGGGTGTCACCCCGGCTAATTCTAGTCACTGAGTTTGGGAAAGCGATCGTCGTGGGGTTAGCCGGCTAGCAACGATATTTAGCATTTAACCTAGCTGGTTAGCCGTAGCTAGTTTGATTATTTCGAATAAAGCGGCTTTTTTCAGCCAATAGCGTTCATTCGACCCGCCTCAGCTCCGCCCTCGCTCCACCTCTTTGTCCATATTTGGAGTAACCGGAGGTAGGCTACCAAGATGGCTACGCACTACGATTTGCTTCATTTTTGCTCTTCAGAAACCTATGGGTGACGTCACGGACACTACGTCCATTTTTTATACAGTCTATGGTACAGACACTAATTCTGCCTTTATGACTTCTGATTTATTAAAGTGGAGCGAAAAATAATGCAGAATTTAGACCTCAGTAATATATAACAAGTCGGTTTTGTCAGGTAATAAACATTATCAGCGTCTGACTGCTTGGATAGTGTTTGGGAAAGATCATGGTTTGGGTTAAAACTGTGTATTTTCAAACATGCAGAGGTCATAAGGAATTGTGTTCTAGATGTATGCAGAAGATAAGTACTAAAGGTGGGAGAAATATGAAGGTACTGCACTTACAACAAACTCAGACATTCACTTTTATATGATATGAAAGAAGTACGGTGAGTCAGTAACACATTCAGCCTTGAAGACCAAACACATAGTTCAAGGTATGCTTACTTCTCTTCACAAAGCAGAGGGACTTGTTCAAGACAGGTTTAAGAAAAAAGTCAAAATCAAAGCAGCAGAGGGAAGGAGATCCTGACCTTTAGTCCCTAGTATGAGTCAAGCTCCACTAGAGTCCACATTTCCCATCATGCAATGCAACATAAACTTTCATTAGACCTGCCCTGCCCTAGTCTTCCTCTGCATGTCCCTGGTTTAGTTGATGATTTCAACAGGGTAATTTTCTCAGACTTTACCAAGATCCTCCGCAGCCACATGAGACATTGTACAACTGGTTTTGCAGGCTGAATAGCATGATTAGTACCTGGCGAGTTAAATAACCATCATGTGTAAATTGGTGGAGGACCAGCATCATTTCACAGAAAAGGACCTTGAATTGCTGCTGTTGTAACTAACTGAACTGATGAGTGAATCTTAGAATCAAAACATGCCTGTCCTAACATGAAATGAGTGGGTTTGTCTAACAGCTACTAGACACAATGACAACCACTCCACCACTGTAGAGAATCAAATTAAATCATTTACATGCACAGGTTGCCTGTTTTGCTCAATACAATTTGTGCATGGATGACAAGATGCCGTATTTACCCAGTAACTCTGACACATCCAGACATTTCAGTGCTTCACATCAAAGATGGTATCCACATCTGTTTTAAAGGTTTCGTCAGCTGCTGTAGTTACAGACTGTAATAAGGGCCCTTGTCTGGGCTTCTTTAATCTTTAAGATGTTGGTAGAGTGGAGAAATGTCATGAATGCTTTGTTTACAGTACAATCAGGACAAGGTGTATTGTACAGAGTCAAACAGCCATAATCACATCTTCCCTTTTTCTAAATACCTCCATTTGAGCCAGGCATAAAAAACCTTTTTACAAAATTACCTTTTTCCCTGGATTTCTGGGGTTTCTATTCAAGCCTAAAGAAACACACTGTGTGGAAGATGGGGTTGGCTCTGAAGCTATTCTTGTGTTGGGGGGGGGGCAGGAGGAACTGCTGAATACGGCAGAAATCACAAGTAAAACATGCCTGTGCAACGTACAGTGCATTCACCTTTGACTTAGAAACAGACAAACAAGATCTTAAGAGTGGTTCATGGGTGTACAAAGCTCCAGGCTGAGCGAGAGAACCACCCCTCACTGACATGGTGTGCTGGTGGAAAAGGTCAAACCGTGATGGGAGCACAGAGAAACAGACGAGTGAACATTCTATCGATGAACTCGTTCATGTGTCTTTCTCCAGCTTTGCCTCATCTCCAGACCTTTCTCCTTTCGTGTCCTCTGAACACAGCAGCGTGAGACTAAGGTGTGACTCAGGTGTAATTTACAGTGGCAGGCCAGCTGGAAACGACAGCATTATTTTGATGGGGTGTTTTGTAGGAAACAGAGTTTAGGAGCAGCTAAAGGGATTTTCATCCTTGTGTCTGAGCATGAATCTCCCAGTACACTGAAATCCTCCTGAAGCTATAAAAGTATGTGGAGTTGGAGTCGGTGCAGTTTTTCTCAGTTTTAACTTTATTCAGCTGAAATCACTGGACACTATTCTTCAGTGATTTTATTGTTGGCAAAGTCTCTACCTGTCTGTCAAAAACTAAACTAAGCCACGTTTGCTGCCACTTGTTTTCTTCATCTGCCCCCTCCCTAGACCTCACCCACGTATTCCTCCACCCATTTGCCCTCTCCCTCTGTCTTCCCATCTCTCATTCCCGGGGCTCAGCGATTCTTCTTGTTATCGCTGAGGAGTGCACAGGGGCTTTGTGTCAGAGCGTATGTGTTTGACGACGAGGCGGCGGCGGCGGTGAAAAATGAGGCAGCTGGTGGCAATTTATCAACACTTGAGCGGCGCATGGTGGCATTCTGGCAGAGGGAGGCGAGGCGGCTCGGAACGCGACGCTGAGGGTTTTTCTGCGTGAGGCCGGGCATGATGAAATGGATGCGGTTTCTCCTCCGCTGCATCAAACAGACAGTAGGGAGGATGGATAAAGAGAGAGAACGAGACGGGAGGGGAGAGGGAAGGGTCTTTCCTCTATCTGCAGGCTTCCACATCAAGCATCGGCTTTTCTCCCTCAGCAGCTCCCACCACGTCGTCCCCATCCCCCCCCCCCCTCCTCTCATCCCAGGGACTCAGTCTTTAAGGGTTTGCTCTGCAACTGTGCACTTTTTCTCTGCCTCTCTTTTTTCTTTTCCCTATGCAATTTGTATCTCTGTTGGTGTGAAAACAGATGACAAAATGCTGATAGAACCGGGGGATGAACAGGGAGAGAAACTCTTTCACAGTCCAATGATGCCATGTCAACCCTCGCTCCCACCCGCCCCTTAACTTTCAAACCATCCCTTGATTAATCTCCCTCCCTGTTATCTGTGGTGTCAGCCCCCTAAATCAGCACACACGCACACACACACACACACGCCACACACACACACGCACACACACACACACACACACACGCACACACACACACACACGCCACACACACACACACACACACACACACACACACGAACACACTCTAAACACCCTTACGCTTTATGACCTTTTCACAATTTATCTCCTTCCCTATCATCCTATCATCTGTTCTCCCAATTCCCCACTTCAGTGCATAAATACACAATATGCACATATACAATACACACTGCTACTGCACTGCCTCGCTCAATGGCTGCAGCTGCCTTAGGGACACTGTGCAGCTCTCTCCACTGGGAAACACCCACGGAGGGAACGACACACTGAGGCGATGTGGGGTCAGGTGATGAAGAGCAGGAATAAAAAGACAGAAAATATGGATACCAGAAATGCTGGAGAATAAATTAAGCAAAAGAAAAAAAAAAGTTGTCCTTCACTAGTACGAAATTACTAATGACTCCATCTGGTTAATATCTCAACAAAAAGCAGAATGTGCCAGTGATTTCATCTCACTGCCAGATGAGGGAGGAGTCACACAGAACAGATTAGAGGGGGGCTGAATATACAACAGCACAAACACATTTCTGATGAAGCCGAGCCAATGAAACTAGAACAAACGAGGGAACAATAAGCAGTGATGGTAAAACAAGGACAAATAAGAAAAGGAAACGAGATGACAACAGAGGGACCTGGCTGGGGAGAAATGGAAAAAACGTTGCGTTGTCGTAACTCTAGCTTCGATTTCGCCAGTTGAACAGGGAGCATTTTCTGTTTCATGTTGATGCACATACAAACAGAGAGAAGGAGAAGCAGCAGAGCAAACAGCTATGTTGCAGTGACATTTAAGTTACTTTGCACAAACTGGATGTAATCAAATATATTCGATGCAAGAGGGGTCTTTGAGGGAAAAGTGCTGCTCTGACTCGTGTCATATCTAGAAAAATAATTTAATTATTTTACTGTCTTGTCCTGTGTTTCATGCATAGACTGTATAAAATATGGAGGTAGTGTCCGTGACGTCACCCATAGGTTTCTGAAGAGCAAAAATGAAGCAAATCGTAGTGCGTAGCCATCTTGGTACGACGTCTATGGTTTGAATCAAGCTTTGCATTTATGAATCCACTTAAGACATTCGAGGCACTTCCTGCAAGGTTAAACCTGAAAAGAAACACACTCTGTGTTTTCCGTGTTTTGCTTTTTCCGTTCACTCTAAACCTGACAGAACGCGTCCCTGCAGCATTGTGCTGCGTCTCCACCATTGTCAGCGGCGTCTTGTTCTGTTGTGGCATCCCGACGTGTACGTGATTGATAGGCTGACACTGCCTGGCACTTGAGTTATAACGACAGGTGAGCTGCTGCGGTACCAGACAAATGGCCTTGTTTATCTTCAATAGAAGCCCCGGCACAAAGCGCACCCACTCAAACCAGCATCCCACACACCACCTGCGTGTCCTTACCCCTGCACCGTCTCATGCGCACTCTAGGCGTCCAGGTGTCTTCACTTCACTTCAACACAAGCTCGAAACTTCTTACATGCCCTCGCTATGTACTAGAAAATCAATGGAGTCTTTTTGTTTTCCTGAGGCTTCTAAAGACAAATCAATTGATGCCGATCTAAGGACGCGTCAGCCTTGGACGAGGCAGAGGAGATGCTGCGAACATCGGTTATTAGATTTTCTGGCGAGGCAAAGAGAGGCTCAGCAGACAGGGCCAGGGCTTTTGTTTTCATTGAGTGGCTGTTAATGTGAAGTCCAGCCCTGCTTAGTAACTCCATCGTCGCAGCCAGCGGGCCGCTCCACTTTGGCTTGTAAGGTGCTTCAGTCAGCAGCGATGCTCGGCTTCAGCAGGAGTGGGATTAATGCTCTCAGAAGTCTCTCCCACTGGCTGCAGGCTGCAGGCATTAATGAGATTCCCACCTTAGCTCTTATGTAAGGTTGGACTTATGTGTTTAACTATTCAAGAGATCTTTGCTCGATGTCCGTGGCGCCCATGACCAGAATGTTGAATTTGTTTTTGCAGCTTATTGTATGAATAGAAAATATACAAAGACAAGAAGTTAGTCAAGTAGTTTGTTGAGTCTAAATCCTCAACATGTTGGTCCAGACTTGGATGTCCCCATTGCCAGTTCACCTGCTGGGGGCCATGGGGCAAAAATGAGCCCCCAGATACTCCTGATCAACCAGAATTCTGCAAAAATTATATTTATTTCTGTGTGTACAAATCTGCCCATGCTTACTACATTATTGTTAAGGTTAGGACGAGATCATAATTACATTTTACAAAACATTGATTGTGGGTCTGTGACCGGACACAAACTCTCGTGGACTGTCTACGTGCCCATCCATTACCCTGACAACCACACCCTTACTTTCCGCCTTGCCACATACAGTAAAGAGCACTCTGCTTCATGCTTTGACACAGATGGATTAGATGTGAACTGTGAGATGCCGGATGGTTCAGTATGGACTTGAACAGTGCACCTATGCTTACATATGACATATGGCCCCAGATTTGCTGTGTGTTCATTTGATTTAACATAATTCATCAGTACGCAACAAGTCAACACCAAACAGAAATAATACAAGTCTCAAAACTAGATTTTGACACCAGGGCCCTTTTTAAGATCGAGTAATGAAGTAGGACCCACCTTAAGGCCTTTATCATATCAACTGATGTTGTGCTGATTCCCAATAAAGGTAAAATTGAATTCCCACAATCCAGCTGCTACGCAATGAACTGGTGGTTTTTGAAGAGCTGTGGGACTGTTAGCGAGTCGAGAGATTTTGATGATACAGTGTACTCTTTAATCCTCCCTCCGTCAAACTGCTGTGGTATTCCTGGGTACACCTTTCAAAATATTCAGACAGCATGGTCCATAACGAGGGCTCAGGACTCTTCAAAGCCCTGTTTACCCTGTTTTTATGCTCCATGAAAAGTAATCAGCTGTAGGCTCATTCACATCAATCCTGTCCTGAGGACTTGGCAAATAATACCTTTTTCTGCTTTTTTTTTTTTTTTTTTTTTTTTTTTTAACTTTGTGCATGTGTGTGTGTATTTGTGCAATTGATCACAGTGTTTTTGATGCTGATAAATATTAATAATCTTACATTAGATAGACATCTGCCCAGGGCACAGAGCACCTCACCCACAGTGAACAGAGCCAGACATCACTTGCTATTGAAATATGTTTATTTATTCCTCTGGTTTCCTAGTTATGTGTTTTTGTCTGTCTAGTAGAGGTCGCGTAGTCAAGTACCTAAATCACTATTTAGTGCTGTAAGCAGTGGTCCTCACTGTGTAATATAATTTTGACTAACATAAACCAGATTTTAGCTAATGTGTAAACCCTTCATTTATTACAATCCCCTGCCTTATTTATCAGTATTTATCTGCTCACTGTCACAGCAGGGGCCCACATGCTTACTCCACCATCAGATTTCTGCAGGGAGATAAAGATAAAGCTGGTACTAATTCACCTCTTTCTGGGCGTGCTCCATGTGTTAGTGACAGCAGTGGTCGGCCCATGCTACGAAGCAACCGCTGACGATGCAGACAAGGTACACAAACAAACACTGGATCTTCATTTGGTAAAGCTTATCATAAAGATAGATGTAGACATTTATCAGCGCTTCTTGTTAGGATGATAGTTTGAAATATTGCATGGAAGGGATCAGTGTTAGATCTGTGAAGGGACCAGAATGACCCAGAATGGTTTTACTGCACCTTTGATTAAAAAGTAAATAACTCTGATGTACATTTTAAAGAATCCTAAATGAATCAACGTAGACTCTTATTTTGAAGGCATTTCCACTGTCATGTTTCCTATGTCCCTTAAGTGTTGTTGATATGTTCTAATTATGCTCTTATGATATTGGATAAATAGGTATTTTGGGATTCGTGTTGAGGTTAGACATCTTTCCATAAAGGGAAATGTAGCTTATCCTAGTATAGCGAGCATCTTATTTTACCAACTGCATTTGCAGCACTTGCATTGGCTTTGATGCAGGGCATGTTGTGATATTCATGGTCAAGGGCAGCAGTCATCAGTTTGAATTTAAGCTGATGATTGTCTTTAATATTACTCGCCAAGTCCACTTTTATACTATGGCAGCCATGAAGGAATGGGAGCTGAAAGAAGGTCAGCTGATCACATGTCCTGTCCACAATCATAATAATAATAATAATAACAATAACAATAATAATAATAATAATAATAATAATAATAATAATAATAATAATGATAACAACAATAACAATTATTATTATTGTTGTTGTTGTTGTTGTTGCTGTTATTGTTATTATTATTATTATTATTATTATTATTATTATGTTTATTATTATTTTGCGGTTGAGTCATTTTTCCCCCTGCTTATGGCCACACACACTCATCATAACCCCTGAGGAAATAATGGATGCAGCTCACAGGTTCAAGCCTTGAAATAATCACGTGCTGATCTGCGGCATCAGCCTCTCATCTTTGTCCTCAGATCAGCAGCTCCGGCGTCGTCATTCCTCTCTCACGTGCTCGCTCACATTTCACACCGTTCCCCAGAGATTCTCTCTACATTTATGTGTTTGTGCTCACGATTATGTGGTTGTTTTTTTTTTTAGTTTTTTTTTTTTTTTATGCAGCTTGCCGTAACGCTCACTCATTATTGTGGGAAAGCCAGCAGCTCCCACACACACACACACACACACACACCTCCCCTTACTCACACACATCATTACTCACTATAAAGAGCCCATGGCCTCCGGGCTCTTTCACCGCAGCCCACCGTAATGCCTCGTCTCTCAGGCCATTCATAAGCCGTAATGTGCGTCTTGGTGCGGAGTAGATCAACACGAGTGGCGGCGGCTTGTATCGCCTGCGAGTTTCCCGAAGACGCTGCATCCAAACTCCATGCATCACGCCTGCTGCAGCTCATTTGTATCCCTGTAATATGGTGCTTTACTACAGGCGAGGCAAGAGTGTGATTTGTTGGCAAGATGAGTAGTGAGTCAATGATAAATATTTGACTTTAATGTCACGCGAATGTGTTTTTTTTTTTTCTTCTCTGAACATGCAAATCCTGCGTTCATACATTTCTGACTGACACCCTGGCATAAAGCTGCGTAGCTATAGAACATATAGTACATGGTGTTCACAGTGGTACATCTCGGCTGTTGAATAGACAGTGGTGCAGGTTGGTAGGTGCACAGATTGCATTATTCCTTATGTCACTTCTCTTCACTGGCGGGGTGTAACAGAGGGACCCTTCATCTCCTCTCCTCCTCATCCTGCCCTTCAGTGTCGAGGCTCGGCTGCCTTATAAAGCCTGCGCTTTAATGTCAGACAGGCAGCTTCAAACATCCTGTCTGTCTCTTTGTACGTGTCTCATTTCTGTCTTTCTCACTTCCTCCCCCCCCCTCCCTCCTCTACCTTTCTCTACTCTTTCTTCCTTTCGCTCTCTTCCTCCACTTTTGTCCACTTCTTCTGTCATCACAACTCGCTCTTTCTTCTTCACTTGCCTTCACCCTCCCTCTCTCTCATCCCTCCCGCCCCGGCCGTCTCTCTGCCTCTGCCTCCCCTCCATCACCTTCTCACTCCGGTACACAGCTGTCAGACATGGCAGTGAATCGTATCGCACAGACCCAATCAGAATTCAGTATGAGGGGGGGGCATCTCTTCAAAGCGATTGTTGGCTGTTGGTAAGCAGCTGCTTCTGGAGCAGAGACCAGGGGGAGACAGACAGACAGACAGACAGACAGATGAGAGGCAGCGGGGACTCAACTTCTCACTGTTCACTGATTCTCTCTGCTTGGAATCCCTCATTAGTCAGGAGGCTGTGGCTGTTTCTAAAGGGACAGTTCAGTCAAATGGGACTCTGGGTCTGAAGTCAGTGGATGTCATTAAAGAATCGGCTCTGATGACGGTTAGTTTAATGATGATGAGAGCAGGGCATCTGCAAAGACTCACATCAAGATTCAAACAAATGAAGGCATATTGAGTGTATATAGTCTGAACCTTCACGACCCTTTAAAATATTATATAAGAAGTATGAAGATACAAACCTCTGCAGTGTCTGTCAACCACAATAAGAGCAGACTATTCCTTTTCACTTCCACTGGTTGAAGAGAGGGCAATATTAGATTTTTGCAAATAATTTCTCTCGGGGAAGGAGCCAGTGGGCTTCAGCAGGCAAGCTGTTGATATTACACTGCCAACAACATTTGGTCTGTGCTGCTGACTCTGAGTTTAGTGTATTGTACAGTCTCTTAATGACAGACATTTTGCAGAATAAGCCAAGAATCTTTGTTTTGATATAAGTTCTTATGTATGAAAAAAAAAATCATCTTTGATTTCAAATACAAAAAGAATGCTTCCATTACTATTACTCAGTTGTGCCAAAAGTATTCAGATCCTTTGTATAAACACAAGTAGCAGTACCACAATGTCAGATAGTCCATTACAGGTAGAGTAGTACAAGTCCTACATTTTAATGCCATGGTGTGCTGACACGCCCTGGAGTACACCTGTACATCTCCGCAGCAAGGTGAAAAGTTCAAATGCTCGAAGTCAGTGGAAGCTTAATTTGCAGGCTTAAGTTGCTCTTTAACTAACAATATTATCAGCAAAATGTACTAATGAAGCAGAATGTCCCCTCTCAGACTGTTGCATTATTACAAATGATATTATCCAATTTATTTCTCATGCATATGCAACATCTTTACAACACCGCCTTTACAATATTTTGTCCACCACATTTATATCAATAAAGATAGACTGAATATTAGAAACAGCTTACGGTGCACAATACAATTCGACAGCATTGCTGCGGGCTGCACTTTGTAGCCTCCAAAATGACCACACAGTTGAATGAGCATCTCTCTGAAGCCGTTTCAACAAAACCTGATCATTACAACCTTCATGAAGGCAGGATTTACTGCAGGGCTGTTGTGTTAGTGTGCAGCAGTTTGAGCCAGGTGCACCATAGAAACTGGCAACCGGGTGTTTTAGCAGCATCATTTCACGGCTTTATATGCTGTTAGATAATGTGAATAAACTGTATTTCAGTAGCAGAGTATGTTTTGATGTGAAATCTTAATCTGCAACAGCTATTAGTTGTAGCTGTCTAATGAATGTAGTAGAAGTATGAAATAGCATTAAATGTAACAAGAAGTACCTTTCACAGTGGTGTAGTTGTTACTTGAGTAAATGTACTTGTAGCTGGTGTTACTGACAGTATTACTGCTACTATAAGTTTCTCTCATAAATATTAGGCAAAAATGTCAACTCTTATAACATATGCCGTGAGTGTCATTTTGAATCATGAAGGTATAAGTTCTTAAAAACCCAGCCTCTGATCTTGACTTGCAACCTGTCACCACACCGCAGATGTTGCCCATAAATTTTGGTGTTTCTGTTTTTTTTTTTTATGCTCCAGAAGTCAGTCAGCGGTAGCGAGCATCTCCTGGGGACAGGCTTCGATGGCAGGTGTCTCTGTCTCTGTCACGCTGCCATGTCCTCATCAGTCAGGTCACTGCTAACGTCACACAGCGTAGGCCCGAGACCCGAAAACTGCATCAGCTCACATACTCGGAAATTCCATTGATCATGGCTGATGTCTCAGTGGTCCCCTCACTTTAATCTGCATGTTTGTTCTTTCAAAGGTGTGACCAATCACAAGAGCTTGTCATCCTCTTTGTACATGTTATATGTGTCATGTGGTTATAGGTAGGATGAAGGTAATAATGCTGTCATTAAAATGATGAAAACAAACGATGAAAAGACCAAACCAGCTGCATGTTCATGAGATTCTGTTTCATCAGACTGCTCTCAGATGAAGTCATGAAAGAATATTGAGTGCAGAAGTAACTCAGTGTTACTTAGGTTAAACCAAGCGGCAACCTCCGGCGCTGAAAAATGAAGCCAATGCGGAAGTGCAAAAAAGCTGCAGTTCCTCGAATAACCACTAGAGCAGGCTGCAGAAGGGAGTCAATTACATTTGAGCCCCATGTTAAAATGTCCGATTTTACGACAGAAAAAAACATATTTACAGCCTGGTTCAAAACATGGCTCTAGTCTCATAAGCTGTTTTTCTACTCCATGACAACTCTGGGGGGGGGGAATTTTTTTATAAGGCGTTCGTTTAAAATATACAGCATACATCATTATGCACAATTCATAGCTGTCAATCTAAGTGGCGCCACTTTGATTGACAACTAGCCACTGACGGTCTAAAGGGCGTCACCCCGGCTAATTCTAGTCACTGAGTTTGGGAAAGAGATCGTCGTGGGGTTAGCCGGCTAGCAACGATATTTAGCATTTAACCTAGCTGGTTAGCCGTAGCTAGTTTGATTATTTCGAATAAAGCGGCTTTTTTCAGCCAATAGCGTTCATTCGACCCGCCTCAGCTCCGCCCTCGCTCCACCTCTTTGTCCATATTTGGAGTAACCGGAGGTAGGCTACCAAGATGGCTACGCACTACGATTTGCTTCATTTTTGCTCTTCAGAAACCTATGGGTGACGTCACGGACACTACGTCCATATTTTATACAGTCTATGGGTTAAACCAACTCATTTAGTTTGTTAAAGGTTGAATAAAAAACTGTATACTTTGATAAATTGGATTTGTGTGAAATGAGAAGACCTTGAGGCCAATCCTTGGCATGTGTGCACATTTTTAAAAGATTTATTATATGAATCTACCAGTTTGGACACATATAATTTCACAGAGGTACGTCAGTGAACATGTTTGCTGGACACATATATTTTAAACCCCAGGTACAAGAGCAATGCCACTTAATATTGTGACGGGCAGCAGAGCCACGGTTTGTTTTGTATGCTCAGTTTTATGAATGTATATTTGAATATAATCATTCTGTTCATATGAAATGCAGCAAGAGGAGTGATAAAACAACAATCACAGTGCTGACTGATATCAGATATTGAGCTGAGCTCTCAGCGTAACCTTAGATTTCCAATACCCGGGAATACAAATTAGTCATTTAATTACTTTATACTGTACGAGGCACAGCTCACTGCAGCGACTTCGTCATGTTCAATTACTCCTCTTACTGCAGTATTCAAAACTGATCCACTCACAAAAAAAATGACTGTTGTCTTATTTTGTAAACTGATTTGTAATGAACAGTGGCAGTCACATTGGTTCACATTAAAAGCCACCCACCGTTTTGCCAGCTGAATGCTTTAAATGTGAAGCAACAGCAACAGGAAATGTTTGCTTAGAATTGGTACTAAGGGTGAACAGTAAACACTGATGATGTTAGGGCTGAGATTAAAATTAAAAATGGTAATGCTAGTTTACATGCTGCGGCGTTTCCTGTGAATCTCTTGTGTTATTTGAATCTGGTTCAGGAGTGGCAGACTCCACCACTTTTAGTAATAGCAAATTTCTAATTTCTAATAATAGAATTTTCAGAGTAGTTCAGTGTGTGAAATACCTCCCAATATTTGGGGAGGCCCCACCCCCCCACCCCACACGTCACTGATTAGATTTTGCTTCTGCTTTTCCACACTGTACTAGTTTTATTAGTGACATAATTATTTCAATAAGAAAGCTTCATGTATTTATCTTATAACACCAAGCTTCAGATTTTTAAAAATACTGGATTTTTCATACGCCATTCCTCTTTGTCAGCCTCTGTGTGAATCAAAAGATACACAGGCTGCATCACCTTTTTATAAAAAGAAATACAGTATGTGTATCAGACAAAGATGAGTAGAAGCTGTTCAGCAAATACACGGTATGTTTTTATGATCTTCCTTCACCTGCTTGTAAAACTGAATCCATGCCACCTCATCTGCATTAGTGGAAATAGCTCTGCACCTCTGGTCTGCTGTCAGTGTCTGAACAAGATCATTGACCTCTCTCTGCACCCCAGAATCCACACACACGCAAAAGGACACTCATACACACACACACACACACACACACACACACACACCCAAGGACCATAAAGACCAGCCTTCGCATGGCACATCAGGGCCCCCTTTCCTTTCACACACAGTGACACCATCCACTCATTCATCTCCCTGGCAGTGTGAAGTGTAACGGAGATTATTACCAGTGAAGGGCTCGGCCCCCCCTGAAGATCTACTGCTCTCCAGTCTGCCTTGCAGGGGAAATGGGAAAATATTGCTAATGTTTACAGCCCTGTGAATGTGTGTGTGTGTGGTCATGTTCTGTGCACTAGTAATGCCTGAAGCCTGAGCAGCATGGCTAAGCAGCTCCCTGGCTTGTTTACCATCTAGAAATGTGTTGACTTCAGGGCTTTTTGTGTGTGAATGTTTCGTTTGCAGAAGTACCTTGTGTGTTTATGTCTGTGTGTGTGTGTGTGTGTGTGTGATCACGGGTGTGCCCTGATGGGTAAATATGTTTCCACATCAATAAACCCAGGAGCCAGCTGTGCAGTATGTTGTACAGTGTTTCTTGGCGTTTCTCTCTGCTCGTCTCTCTGTTTGTTGGCCTCACATTTTCTCCTCTGACCAAACAGGACTGAGCCCATTTGAAATGACCAAAAACAGACCAAACCTTAAAGCTGCTACTGATCAGTAACCGTGCTCAGTAAGAGGCAAGCTCACTAACATGCTAATCCAAATGAAAGCCTATTTGCACATATCATGTCAATGATGCTGTGGGTCACTCTCATTATATCTTAATGAGTTGTAGGGTAGGGTCAGATATATGAAAACCAGTGAGACCAATCTCACTAGATTAGCATAAAGATTGTACTCAGAACAGTGATAATTGCCATTTCTGCATGCAGGTAGAGCTTTAATGTCCCTGAGGGGCAATTTGGCTTGAAGACAGCAGTCAATAATAAATAGAACAATTAATTAAAAAAAAAATGGCAATCCATACAATAATGCATACCGACACAAAGAAACACAGGTTAACTGTGTGTGCAGTGAGTGAATTCTTTATGTTTGTCTGTGAGAGCTTTATGCCTCAAAGAATTTGCATAAATTCTTAAAGATGGAACTTGATGTATAACTCACCGGTGCATGTCGCCCTCACAAGGAAATCCTATCAAGTATGGAAATGAATTATTTACATTACATTATTTTACCTTATTACACCCTAAATCTTATTACTTGCAGCTTAGTGAGATTTGAATTTTGCTGTGAATCTTTAACAGAATTTAATAGAATTGTTAACAAACTGACCATATATTTAAACATATAAAAAAAACTGAATTATATATTATAATGTAATGAAAATACTTATATGTATTAAATTATGTAGCCTAGAATCTCAAATCACAATTTGCCTCACGGGGCCGGTTCAGTCTGTACAGCATACGACACCCACTGTCCTTAGACTCTTGGTTAAACTCCCAGAAACGTCAGGATGGACGGATATGTGATTCAATCATAAACAAAATGTTTTGAAAAATGTAGATATACTGTAAAACATAAGTGAAGTATGGATCAAGGTTGAGGTTGTCCCCAGATAGTTAGGACCTAAACCACGTGACCTCCCTAACCATGGAGACCTGAGGCTGAACTCCCTGGGGGACAATGATCCACATCCAAATGTCTGGATGAGGCATCGACAGTCAGGAGAGAGAGAGAGGTTTCCAGACAGCCGATGGTCGAGAAGGAGGAGAAAACAGTAGCAGTGTAGATGCACATAGCTCGGCAGCAGACGTTAGAGAAAAGCAGTGGTTCTCAGAAGTTTAAAGTTTGTTAGTTGATTTCTCACTGGCAGGATAAACATGGACTGAAGTGAATATAATCACTGAGACTGAGACCGATCCACCGTAAGGATAATCCTAACAGTGACAAGGCCAGAGGTATGGAAGGATGAGCACTAATTGAAGGGCAGAAGATGAGTTAACAACTTTGATTTTAAGGCCTCAACAGAGTCAGACTGTCTGATATCAACAGGGACATTACTGCAGAGGAATAGGCCCTTCAGCCTGCTGCCTTATTTTTAACTCTCGGGACAGACAGGAGCCTCGTATTCTGAGAGGCAGGCCGAGGGATATGTGATATAATGAGAGCAGACAGACATGAAGGAACAAGACCATTTACAATTTCATGAGTCATCAGCAGCACCTCGGAGTCTGATCCGACACGGAAAGGAAGTCGGTGAAGTGAAGCTAAAAACTGGTGTAATCTGTCAGATTTTCATTTTAGTTAAGACTGCAGCGTTCTGGACCATTTGGAGATTTTTTTTGTACTGGCATGTGGAAGACCAGGCAGCAAAACATTAACATGACAGTAATAAAGTCTGGATGAAACAAAGATGTGAATTAAGGTCTCTGTTATTTTTAGCTCTTGTTTAATAAAATACAGTCAAGACACATATTGCTGCCTTGAACAATAATGTCAGAAAGGAGGTTTATATATATAAAACTTATTGGCATTAATACAACAGACACTCTTATTGCTCACTTCAGTTAGTGCAGCTCTATGAAGGTATTCCAGGTGCAAAATGTTTAAGCACCTGTAACATTGAATTTGTATGTGTATCAGCAAATTTGATTTCCCCCCCCCCCCCCAGGAGTCGTGTACTTGTAAAATAATTTCTTGTACGTGCCGATTTTTTTTCTTTCCACAAATACAACACAAAAATACACACATACACACAAAACGAAGCTACAAAACTACAAAACCATCTGTTCATAAATTCTATGAGCAAAAGGCGGGCCCGCTCTGAGATTGACAGACTTTTCGGCCAATCAGAGAGAAGCTTTGTCCGCCCACTAGTTTCTGTGGCTTCCTGATGAGCTTTTGTAATTTATATGTCTTAAAAACTCAACTTTGCCGCTGCATTTACCGCTAGCAGGGTCGCTCGTAGCCTCTCCCTTCGACCTGGCTTCGTGGGTAGCGTCCCTCCTTCCAATTGGCCTCGGATTGAATGAAAACCTGTGATTGGCTGGGCGGACAAAGCTTCGTTTTGTAGTTTTGCACCAAATATCTCAGCGGAACCGGAAGTACCATTTCTGATTCGCACTTGTAGAAAACAGAGAATGTGTGACTCGTGGGGAGGATTCGAGTGGTTGTAAGTAGCTATTTGTGTTTGTGTGTTAAATGACACAGCTATTTTCTTGGTAAATTATTTCACATCGTTATTGCACAAGTTCACATTCAGATTTGCACATATTCAAATTCTCACTGCAGCTTCACTTCATACGATACAGGTGCACAAGTATGTTTTGCGCCTAGTGCGCTGCAACAATAGGCGCAAAATGTGAGCGTGTCAGTGTTGAAATATGTGACTTGTAGAAAAGGATTTGTGCACCTGAAATTACAATTTTGTGAATATGTATTTTTGTGTTGTATTTGTGGGAAGAAAAAAAATCGGCACATACAAGAAATTATTTTCCAAGTACACAACTCATAGAGTGTGGGAAATTAAATTTGCTGATACCATAGACTGTATAAAATATGGACGTAGTGTCCGTGACGTCACCCATAGGTTTCTGAAGAGCAAAAATGAAGCAAATCGTAGTGCGTAGCCATCTTGGTAGCCTACCTCCAGTTACTCCAAATATGGACAAAGAGGTGGAGCGAGGGCGGAGCTGAGGCGGGTCCTATGGGCCGGCTGAATGAACGCTATTGACTGTAAAGCCGCTTTATTCGAAATAATCAAACTAGCTACGGCTAACCAGCTAAGTTAAATGCTAAATAGCGTTGCTAGCCGGCTAACCCCACGACGATGTCTTTCCCAAACTCAGTGACTAGAATTAGCCGGGGTGACGCCCTTTAGACCGTCAGTGGCTAGTTGTCAATCAAAGTGGCACCACTTAGATTGACAGCTATGAATTGTGCATAATGATGTATGCTGTATATTTTAAACGAACGCCTTATAAAAAAATTCGCCCCCCCCCAGAGTTGTCATGGAGTAGAAAAACAGCTTATGAGACTAGAGCCATGTTTTGAACCAGGCTGTAAATATGTTTTTTTCTGTCGTAAAATCAGACATTTTAACATGGGGCTCAAATGTAATTGACTCCCTTCTGTGGCCTGCTCTAGTGGTTATTCAAGGAACTGCAGCTTTTTTGCACTTCCGCATTGGCTTCATTTTTCAGCGCCGGAGGTTGCCGCTTGGCTGATACACATACAAATTCAATGTTAGAGGTGCTCAAACATTTTGCACCTGAAATACCTTCATACAGCTCTCTCATGTACTGACCTCAGAGCAGCGTTCAACACCGGCGCTCTCTGCACTCTGTAGTCTGTTAATACAAGCAGCCTAAGTGATTTTAAAGCCATAGTCCGACAGCGGTGAAAGAAAAAAGTGAGGTCAAGGATTCTTTGTCTCATTCTAATCTCCCACAGTAGCTTCAACCATGATTCTGCTTTGACCGAGTCATGAGGAGGTGTGAGGAGCGTCAGCAGATCTGAGATCAGCCGACCAACAAACCTCTGAAGGGAAAATACATGAGTGCTTAAAAAACAGATAAATAGAAGTAGCGTGATGAATGTATTCAAATGTAATAGAGTAAATGTAATGATTTTTCACTAAATTCTAGTAAAGTAAAAAAAAAAAAAAATGCTGCACTGAAAATATGACAAAATACCAAAAAAAGTAATTCATTAATTTAACTCTTTACTCTCCATCTCTGATAGACTGTATTTCGGTCTGGACCAAAGCGATGGACAGACCATTGAGATTGTTTTAAAGAAATGTTTGCTACAGCCGTGGGTAAGTTTTAGGTGCATGTAAAACTGTTCCAATTATCTTTCAGCGACACTCATGTCCTGAGCGGCTCCCTCTGAGCGGCTCCCTCTGAGCTGCTCTCGCTCTCGGCTACATGTCCATGTTGTGTGTCTGACAGACGGACGGACTGCGATGAAAGCAGAGCGGGCCCCGGCTGTCCGGCGCCGACACACAGGGTCAGACAGGTTAGCAGAGATGATGGTGCACCTGGCTGCTGGAGGTCAAAGGTCAAGCCTTTCATCTCTGTCTCTGCTTCAACGATCCTCCAGAACTGCTTAATGAAAGGGAGTTCTAATCCTCCAAGTACCTGAAACTCTCTTGGACCGGTTTAACACCAGCCTTTGGTCGGACATCAAGACACATTCAGGTTTATTTATAGAGCACCGTTTAATGCAAATACAGTTCAGATTCCTTTGGAGGGTAATAAAACATTGAACAAAAAGGTGGAAAAGGAGAATAAAACAAGAACTAAATAAAATTATATATATAAATATGCAAGAACAACAATGCTTATAGTAATTTATGAGAATAATCTGAAAAAAAAAGGCTTTTACTGTAACACAACTTCAAAAGTACAGTACATACTGTATATACAAACTACTTTATTGTAATCTAAATCTTTGTCCACAGGGGAGAAACCCAAACTCTTCATAAAGACGATCGAAGAAGATGCTCTAAAATAAATCGAGGCTTTAAAATTGCTTTCTTGGAGAAAATGTGAGACGTCAGGCAGATTAACAACACTGGTTGCTCAACGCTCGCCGCTAAATGCTCTCATCAGTTTTTGGAGGCCGCTCTGGGGGAGAAGGAAATTGGTACCTTGACACCTGAGAGATCTGCTGGATTTATAAAATAAGGGCTTGTCTCATATGTGATGTGGAGCCCGGCTTTGCTGTTAAGAGCTTTGGACAAAAAAAGGAGTTGAATTGAATTCTGAATGCTGAAAATAAGAAAGAGCCAACGCTGGTTTCTGAGGGTAACTGTGTGTGTGTGTGCGTGTGTGTGTGTGTGTGTGTGTGAGAGAGTTTTCAGGATCAGATTAAGGAAGTAGTTATTAGTCGTTGTGCTGTTAATGTGATTATGAAAGTTCAGATCAGCTAAATGTTTAATTCGCTCATGCATTTTAAATGACCTTTGAATTTCTATTTCATTTTTTTTCTTTAATTCAATTCCAGCTCGGCATTAGTACTTCAGACTGTGTTTCTTTTATTACACAGAAAAACATTTTGTGGCTGCGTGGTGTTGCCCTCATGCTCCCCTCCTTTTTATATGTTTCAAATAAATCCACCAAACTGCAGGTTGAAGATGATCACATTTAGAGTGATTGTTGCATTAAGGGTAGCTCTGCCAGGACACTGTGGCCCGGCAGCTTGGCGTTTTTCTATCACTTGTTTACCCTGAGTTTCTATTCTATTTCAGAGGTTACCTGTAGCTACAACATCAATAATTTGGGACTCAGTAGATTTCCACTTTCTTCATTCTTCAAAGGACTCGAGGCTTTCCTTTTTGAAGAGCGGTGGAATATAGCTTGACACACAGCTCATGGTGTGTCCGACACAAGCGGTCGAATTTTTTTATAAGGCATTCGTTTAAAATATACAGCATACATCATTATGCACAGTTCATAGCTGTCAATCTAAGTGACGCCACTTTGATTGACAGCTATGAACTGACGGTCTAAAGGGCGTCACCCCGGCTAATTCTAGTCACTGAGTTTGGGAAAGAGATCGTCGTGGGGTTAGCCGGCTAGCAACGATATTTAGCATTTAACCTAGCTGGTTAGCCGTAGCTATTTTGATTATTTCGAATGAAGCGGCTTTTTTCAGCCAATAGTGTTCATTTGACCCTCCTCAGCTCCGCCCTCGCTCCACCTCTTTGTCCATATTTGGAGTAACCGGAGGTAGGCTACCAAGATGGCTACGCACTACGATTTGCTTCATTTTTGCTCTTCAGAAACCTATGGGTGACGTCACGGACACTACGTCCATATTTTATACAGTCTATGGTCCGACAGCAAAGCGTGGAGGACTGCTGCAAAGAAGACGCAGGCTGTTGAATCCCAACATGAAAATGCCACAAAGCGCTGATTGCAGCTCTTTATTAGGACGGAAAGACTCTTCTAAGTAACTAACATCCATGCATGTGCTTGTAAATACATAATCCTTGAATATATTTATATGAATTAAAATGTTCCCTGCTTATAATTAGAGCTGCATCCCTATAATACCCCCCTCATGTATCATCATGTCTAATATATAATTAGAAAAGATGCATAATAGCCTATTAGAGTAACACTCCCCAGCTCTAATTGCCGGAGTCATAAGCCATCAAAGCCCTACTGTGCACTTTAAAGAAGGTGCTCCTTCCAAAACTCATTATTTGACTTTTATCCACAATAAGCTTTTAATAGCAAATGTGTCGCCGCAAGCACGTGTGTCAGGAACGAGGCCACGCTTGACAGTGAGGATATTTTATAAGTAGTGTGTATTTTAAGACCAGATGGAACCGGAGGGGGGGGGGGAAATAGAAAACGAAATTGGACTGGGTCACTTTCATTTTTTTCAACTTTTCAGTGTCAATCTGACTTTGTCACACATGGAAAAGCAACGGTCTGCAACATAGCACGCCTGAGAAGCTTCACATCTGTTCCAGCACGTTGGAAAAACAAAACAAGAAATGCAGTTCTTCTATGAAATGCACAGATGTCTATAAAACATACTTTTTTTCCCTGTGATCTGCGTTCATTGTCAGATTCATATTTCATCGAAGAAAAGCAGGAAGTGTCACCTTCTCTTTTATTTCTCCCCTTTGTTCTCCCTCCTCCTGCGTTCTGTCAGATCAGACACAGATCAGACACAGTGTCTTTATTCTGTGACAACAGGAAATGTTTGGGGAACCACTACAAAACAGCAATTCAACTCATGACTTATTCATCAGGATAAATCTTTTTTTATGCCATTTGCTTGATTGTTTATGAGACATTTGTGGTGATGACGAAGGCCTTAAAGGATGATTCTGGTTTATTGTGAGTTGGGTTTTACTCGCTTAGTTTTGTGAATCAAGTCGCTGAGATCTGGGACAGCTGTGACATAACTACGACAAAGTTCAAAAGGGGCGAGACACAAGCAGTCAGTTGAAAACATTGGGGAAGACGAGCTGGACTGACTGAGACTGAGAACCTAAGATCACCTCTGCCCCAGTAGCCTACTTGCAGATGTCCAGTCCAGAGCAGCACGAAGGCTCTAAGGATGACGATTGGACACCCACCAAGTGCCAGATGCAGCCATCCAACCATCTGAGTCCCTATCTGTTTTCCATGTGGATGGAGCAGAGACATCCAAAGATGCTGGAGCCGGTCTCTGACTGACAACATTAAGTGTAAACCAAGCGGCAACCTCCGGCGCTGAAAAATGAAGCCAATGCGGAAGTGCAAAAAAGCTGCAGTTCCTCGAATAACCACTAGAGCAGGCTGCAGAAGGGAGTCAATTACATTTGAGCCCCATGTTAAAATGTCCGATTTTACCACAGAAAAAAAACATATTTACAGCCTGGTTCAAAACATGGCTCTAGTCTCATAAGCTGTTTTTCTACTCCATGACAACTCGAGGGGGGAGGGGGGAATTTTTTTATAAGGCGTTTGTTTAAAATATACAGCATACATCATTATGCACAGTTCATAGCTGTCAATCTAAGTGGCGCCACTTTGATTGACAACTAGCCACTGACGGTTGTATTTTATACAGTCTATGGTGTAAACCCAGAGAGACTGAAACTCTCTCCTCCTGTTCACCTGGCTTTGGGCATCTCATGATCTCCATTCTGCCTTCCCCTGAGAGTTCACTTTGGCCATCATCCCAGCTGTGTACATACCACCACAAGCAGGTACTAATGCAGCGTTGATGGAGCTGCATGGTGTTCTGTGCTGGCACAGGACCAGGAACCCAGGCGTTGGCCTAAACCCTGGTTGACAAGGCTCAGACTGATTTTGAACCCAAAAGCAGGAAGCGGATGCAAAAAGTACAAAATAAAAGTCTTTATTAATAAAGGTGCAAAACTCAAAATCACTCAAACTGCAAAAGTAGCTTAACGTCTTTTCCTGGTTATGACACTGGTGGATGTTTGTTCACCTTCATTCTCTCTTCCAAATATGTTTGGTCAACCTGAGGGTTTGATTAAAACCCCATCTGACTTCCTGTCATCATGTTCCGGATCTCAGTCATGAACTTGGGGATTAAAAAGTTAAATGCAATAGTTGAAACACTGGTCTTAACTATGGAAATATGACTCGAATTGTGATCATCCTTTATCCTGGTATTGTGAGGACCATGATCTGAGCTGCATGGTAATACAAGGCATGACAAAACAGTGTTCATTATAAAAGCATAACACAAAGCTACCAGTTGTAACAGAAGAGGAGACACGAGCCCTGGGACAGACTCAGGGGTGCTTTTGTGGACCTGCAGAGATGAGTTTGCAGAAAAAAAAAATATGGCTGCTTAAGTCATCAAACACACACACACATACACATGCACATAAAATCCCACCAACATAACTAATAATACCTCTCCATAATCACCAGCTATGACATAATGTGTCCATATCTAATAACTAATATGTCCTGCAGTATATTAACACCGGGCCCACAGAGAGCAGCCCCCCCCCCTCGGCTAGCTGTGGCCTCATCTTCTTTCCTCTAACACTGACCCTGGATCAGCCTTATGTAATGTCCACTCTCTAGCCGTTACAACTGTGTTATGCTTTTATTTCCCTCTGAGCACCTGGACCGCCGCTGCGCTCGTCTGAGACATGATAGTGTCTCGGCTCTCCATCTGCCTCTCTCTTTTTGCTGTTTCTTTATCCGTCTTCTTTATCCTGTTTTCTCTCTGCTGCTGTGCCGGTCAGTGTCGCTCCCCTCCAGTTTACTTGCTGATGCTGATTGCCTCTGTAATGTACTGAAAATGTCCGCGGTGGCTATTCAGAGCAAATTGCTTTGTGTTGTGTTGGTGTAGGAGCCACACTGACTGACCTGGGGAGGCAGGCTTAGGCCTCCACAGTTTGGGGGGAAATGATGACAGAGGCTGCTAATGGGCCGTGCTGTTCGGGTCCAGCTCTGGCTGTTACAGCACTGAAATGGCATGATAGTATAATGTGTTCAGTACTGTGTTGATGAAGCCCCATGGGGTCAACTCACCTCGAGGTTAAAATCAGGGATAGGGAGAACACTAGAATACAGTGCTCAAGTAAAAGTACTTTAAAGCAGTTTTGCTGAGGTAAAGGTAAAAGTGCTTGTGTTAAAAATGCACACCAGTTAAATGTTAAATTAAAGAACACCTCCACAGACCCTGATGTCCACACCAGCGATAAATTCCATTTCAATAGAAGGCACAGCCTGTCCATAC